>OY856409.1:1367553114-1368153114 GCA_963693085.1 Alisma plantago-aquatica | reverse complement strand
TTTTTGTTCTACATGATTTTCTGATTGAATTGACACACAATTTCACTATGTTTGGAGGTACCCATTTCATTTCTACAACTATTGCAAGATAAAAATATATTGACCAACAAGAAGTTGCCACATAAGTATATAGACATACACTTAATTGATCTAGGCTAGCATCTTGATAGGGGCCAAAAAGACATGACTATCCTTGTGTTTTGAATTGGACTATCATGCACTAGAGGGGCATTTGGGTCCTTGATATCCAACCTTATTCTTCCTCATGGAAGAGTCTGCTACCACCATGGGAGGGTCAACTCAATGGTTGACTTCCTCCTCCTAGGCTCAGGAGGCCCAAACAAAGGTTTAAACCACTCTACACCACCCTACTGAATATGGCCAGTTGTTTGCTAAGGCCGGTGGTGGTTGGAATTGGGGGAAATCAGGTTCTCGGTTTGAAGGTACTAAAGTAGGGCTATCAGACAGAATAGGTGGATGAAGATCTTTATCTAGGTATTTTAGGAATGTTGGTTGAAGATTATGCATTGTCATGAAGCTTGGGAACTCCTTCTCACTTCTTTAGATCAAAGGAGAAGCTCATCCAATGCTCACCCTTTTGTGGAGATAGATGAAATAGGACATAGGGGTATCAGGGATGAATACATTATGTGGTCCTAATGAAGGAGGATAGCATGTTTTTGTCGAATATTCTCAACTAGACAAAGGCATCCAGTGCCTTATATAGCATAAGATATAGATATGGGACTAATGGTGAGAAACCCTATGAAACATGATAATCTTGGATTAGGATTATCAAACACCATGAAGATAATGGCAAATGAGGTTGGGTAGGTATAGCTTAATCCACCAGATTTGATAGTGAGAGTCTTGAGTGTAATGACCACCATGACATGGAGGGAAAGAGAGATGTATGCAAGAGGAAGGTTTCCTGTCCAAGAATGACTCTCTGGGAGAGTCCTAGCAAAGCAGATAACCTCCTTGTCTGCATCTTTGGCCTACCTGAGAGAGTCTAGATCCGACCAGGGTCCCTTATACTTAAAGCAAAAGTCCTTTTTAAACAAAAACCTTGTTTCCACTTATGGTTACTTAGTCCCACATTTAATCTAATTTAATTTCAAAGTTAGGATTGTCTATAAATATCAGTTATTTGGCATTGGGATGAATATAAGATAATAACAACCTTATCTGATATGATAAACTTGAGTATCAAGTAAATTCGAAATAATTACACAATTAATTACCCTAGTCACATGATAACTTGGAATATCCTAGGAATTCGTTTATTATATTATATTTTTATTGTCATCAAGATAATTTTTTTGTTGAAATTCATTTGGAGCATGAAACATTAAATTCTCAGTATGTCTCTCAAGGACCTATTTGTAAACTAAATATTATTTCAAATGGGATTAGCATGGATCCTAGGGTCCATATCATGAACCTAGGACTTATAATGGATCTAGAAGATTCACTATGTTCTTATTTACTCAATTAAGGCTTTTATCATCATAATATCTCACTCCAAGTCTCATATTAACACATTTTCTCAATAACACATTATTTGCTTAAATTGAAGACACCATCTAAGCCTAACATTCATATTTACCAGGGTCATATTATTTCATTCATTAAAGCATTTTGATCCCCACACCATATTCTTGGATTGAATGTAAAACTTTTAAAGTTTGAGATTGTTGCATTTTTCTCAACTTATAAAGGAATTTTGTCCCCAAATTTTAAAACTTGTCAACTAAAGACAAATGACAACTCTTATTAGCCTTATGCTTTATAGGGATAGCAACCTACCTACATAAATTATTAGATAAATCATTATTAATAACTTTGATTGAGGTGAAAATGTTCTACATAAGTTAGGTTAGAACCCAAATTTAATCAAGGTGTAGGTCCACCTACTTATTCATTGTATTACACTATCACTTGGTGGTTAAACTTTCATTGGTGATTGTATTTTTACTGAGGTCACAAACATATTGATCATCATTAAGCTACACTTGTGAGATGGTGAGGTAAAGCATCTATACTCTAGTTCATATCAATATTCTAACTCAAATTATTCACTTACATATCGTGTGTATGTGTATCAAAGGTGGGTATCCAATTTTTTATACATATGCTAATACAAATGAATATTCACCCAAAGTTCAAATGATCAAGTTCACCTTATTTTTATGTATATAGGTTGTACATGCACACATTGTCCCATAATTCTAAAACTATTTTGAATCAATTCTGAATGTGACCCTAAAAACAAGGATACCTTTTAACCACACAAAAAAAATTCTTGAATTTCATTAACCAAAGGGGAAAAGTGTTTTTCTCAGAGCTCTTGAGTTTGTGCAAAACATCCCTTATGATTTTATCCAATTATTGTAACATAATTTTTTGTATAATTTGTATATACATCTCTCTATCATTGGCCTTGGTCATTCCCTTAAGGGGTCTAGGGGTATATGTACATTTGGATCTCTTGATTCCAAGGGTGACATGTACTTTGTGGTGTGCCTTTCCCTTAACCCCTCCAACCTTAGGTACTCATGTACTAGCCATCATCATTAACTCCATGGGCCTTATGTATTCATGTATGGCTTTCTCCTAACCACATGAGTCATATGTGCTTAAGTCATGATCAACTCCTAACCCTTTGGTCTTATATACTATTAAGCATCCTGGTGTGACCTAGAGATGACTTAGGGCTATACCCTTCCTAGGGTTAATTGAGATGTTACAACTTTATTTCTTCTCCCATGTTACTTACACCTTGTTTCATGAAAAGGGTCATATTTACATGTCCCATGACTCATCCTAACCAGGAGGCTCATTGACTTAGAGGCAGTTAATAGAATTCCTTTTAATGTATTAACTTGTCATTACGTATTTATCTTGGAATTCTTTTAACCAAAGTGTTTACACTTTTAGATGTTGAAATTACATTTCAACTATTAAATCCAACTTATTTTGACTAGGTGGTGGTTAGGGCTTTCATACATTATAATCCCTTACCCACTGAATCCTTTGAGTTGTGGATCTTCTAAGACATCCAAAGTTATTTAACTTTTTGAAACCAAACTTGTTCAACTCATGCCTTTAGGTAATTCCATACTAGGGTGTCCCTTTGGTTTTCATTAAGATATTAAGCCCTCAATCCAAAATTGAATCCATGGGTCTCAGATTTATCCTCTTTCATGGGTCTTTTCCCACACTCAAAATGAACCACAAGTTTGAACATCATTCCCTAAAAATGATTTGAGGGTCTTACTTAATTTACCCTCAACCCAAAATTGAATCCACGGGTCTCAGATTTATCCTCCTTCATGGGTCTTTTCCCACACTCAAAATGAACCACAAGTTTGAACATCATTCCCTAAAAATGATTTGAGGGTCTTACTTAATTTACTTATGATTTTTTGTAGGTTTTATGTGTGTATATAAATATTCCTTTGTGTGTACCTTATGTACTTGCATGCATGTGTGTACTCTATGTAGATTCATGTATTTGAAACTACTGGTATCTAATATTAGTAACCAAACTCGTTTGGATTTTTTGTTTCCTTTATCCTCACTTGGGGTTTTATTGGGTAGGGGTGTTAGTATCCTTCACTCATCATCTACACCCAAAACTATGATTTTTTTTGTTACATCTAGGGTTAACCTCTATATCATAGGATTTTATCTTCCTATGACCCACTTAAGTTTTCCTTTATATGATTGGGTTACCCTAACCCATCCTTATGACTTTCTAGGGTTTACCCTCATAAGGGGAACATTATACATACAACAAATTTATTTCTTTAGTTAACATCAAATGTACTTTAATTGGTGGAGGATGTATTAATCATACTTCTTCCTAAAATTGTAACTCTAGATGAGGAGTGAAGTTCATTCTAGGGTTTAGGAAGAAAATGGATGAAGAAATAATGAAATTTAAGATGGAAGGACCTAGACATATTTTATTCTTGGCAATAACCTCATACTTTGGAAAACTTGAATTCACATGGGTTTGGGAGTCCACATTTATCAACTAGTGGTGTTGAGGAAAATCTTTTTATCCCCTAGGTTTTAATCCTTTTTATACATCATTTCCTTTGGAAAATTCCCTTGTGACTCTACATAAAATAGAAACTATTAGTTATTATAAATTATTTGATAAATCATGTCTCTAACACCAAATGTGATGACTATCTTCCCATGATATCCCCCATGAAGGAAAACTGAGATGGCAAGCATCATCATCCAAATTTCTAGGATCTATATTTAAGAAATGATCAATAATTTCAAACATAAACTTTGTCTTTTATTATAGGATGAAAAATTGTTATATCCTCAAATTTTAATGAATTTGAATTATATAAATATAAGGCTTGAATTAATAAGTGAATTCCTAAATTATTATTGATCAAATAATAAAGCCATTCACTTTGTGGAATGGGTGTAACTCATGGCCCAAGTGAGGCCCATAAGACTATCCACTTTGGAAATAGGTCCATGTGACACAAGTTAAAGAAATAAGAGATTTGTGTACAATTAAATAGTAATGGATTTATGAATTGTTGAATAATAGAAATATGAGATAATGTGCAAGTTTCCAAAAGGAAATAAAATACATAGTATTTTAGATAATTAATAGGGTAATTATCTAGCAAAGAATGACAACACAATATTTGGGGCATCAAACATGAATATCTCAGGCCTGACTTTTGGTATACATGGAAATAATAATGGAAAGAAGAGAAAACTAGAATTTGAGGGGAAAAAGGACTTTCCTTATGGTGTGAGTAACTAATACAACAAGATAATAAAATAGCATGTTTCGGCTATATAAGTTATTCAAGTGAATCCCAAAAATAGATAAAGGTTGGAAAAGACATTAGTTTTCCTCCAAATTTGGGATCAAAAGGGTGTTCCTAGTGGCCTAGAGAAATTTGAGAAGAAAGAGGGACCTCATTGAAATAAATGCATTTGGTTTTAGAATGGAAACTGATTTAATATTTTCAACTTTAGCGGTGATCAACTGCCTTCCTAGATCTGTCAAGCCTCTTCCCTGGCCATGGATCTAAGAATTGATGGCCCAGCCAACATATTCTACCTATCTGTCAGAAAAGGAAACAAAGTCTACAGTGTTGTGATTTCCTCTCATCTCTCCCTACATGCTTCCTAGACTATTTTCCACAAAAACAAGACCTAGGAATTCAGGAGAATGAGATGAACACAGCAAGTTATCATATGGCTACAATTTCTCCCTAATGAGAAAGTGACCAAATCCTAGTTCGTTTTGGAAGATAGGGCTACGTGAGACATCCCTATAGACCATCGTGCATGCCTATAAAAGGGATTCCTTAGGACTTATGTGACGTGCATGAGAGATTTCAGACCCTGATTTCACAAGAATTGCTCTGTAACCACTCATCTCGCTGCTTTCAATTCCCAGAAACCATGTATTCTTCTCAGCAATTCAGGGCAATGCGGGCCAATTGATTTGGTCAGGAGAATGCGAGTGTAACCATAGGGAAGGAAAAAGTCTTGAGAGGGTAGAGTGAGGCTTTTTCTACCTCACCCATGGGCATTTTGGTGGCCCTATTGCAGACCAGCAACCACCATGTGGGGTAGCTGCCCCCGGCCACCAAGAGCCATTTTTAGACGATCTTTGAGTCTATCAAGGGTAGGCTAAGGTATGGATGATAAGCCCCAGGTCGGTTGAAGCAGACACGAAGAAGTTAATAGTTAGCTTGACCCATCCATGTTGCAACTTTGTGAGATGAGGAGGAGCATATGTAGAAGATGAGGATGGTAGGAATTACCCTACTGCCCCCATGTCGACAGTTTAAGGTAATGGGGAACTTCATCTTTTAGCTCTGAGTTTAACCCCATCCACATGGGAGTGACATGCCAATATGGCATGAGTCTATTGGATGACCCGACCATGTAGATTATAATGGATAATCCAATGATTGTTGACATCGCTTGCTCTGATTTCCCTATTAATGTCTATGTGTAAAAATCATAACTAATTACTGGTATCTCCTACTATGACAAACTCTATTTGAAAATTTATCAGAAAAATGAAAGGAATATGAATAAATATTAGTGATGCCTAAATCTAATACCACTTCTAAAATTAGTACAAATATGTGTTAAAGTGGTGATGAATACATGAAAACTCTAGTTTTTTAATGAATAGGTTGGTAATCATGTTAAATATGTTTCCGGAAGATGTAAATATATTGGAATATAATGATGATTTAACATGTTTATGATCATAATGATGTAGAATTTGGGTTTCCAATGTGAGTAACCATCCATAAGTTAAAGACAATAACTTGTGATAATCTTAATGAACTTTAGCTAATCTAAGTGTTTATAATGAAAGGATTTGATATATAAAATCAATAGGAATTATGGTTTGTACGATTATTTCTTAGAACTTGAGTAGGGTTTAATTTGAATGACATGACAATGACACTTTAGGATTTACATACATGTAGATTAAATTTTTGATTGATTGGATCTGATGATTGGATGGATTTAACATACCTAAAGTATATACTGCATGATATTTGCATGGTTATACAAAAGGTAGGTGGTTACGATTATGACTACACGCAATATAGTTTGTTGATGTTTGTTGAGCATTTCTAGAGGATTGATAGAATAAACTGTTGAGTGTCTATTTAATTTTTGTTCAATTATAATGCCACTATGAGTATCACATAAACAAAGATAATGTGGAGAAATTGCCAATTCATATTTTCAAGTAATTGATTGATTATACTGGCACACTTTTACATGCACCCCATGTACATAGTATAGCAATATACTGAGCCACATCTTTGTTTCATGGTGTTTTAGGTACATGCCAATATGAAGATATCTATATATGTGATGAACCAGATAAAATTACATGAAGGCATTAAAGATAAGTAAAGAAGGATTAAATCAATACTTCTCATATGTACAGTTGTGATGATAGAAATACATGTAACTCCTTAGAGGAGCATTTTGTAAACAATTTTTCAATTAATGGAAATCATTTTCTATTAACTTTATCTGGTTAAATTTGGATCCTTGGGAATTTTACATAATGGCTCTCAACTTTTTCTATCTTTCCTTAATTGGGGATGTTGAAAAGTGAGATCGTGACACAAATGATCGTCAAAGGAGTTACATTGACTTTAGAAAGAAAAGAACTACATGAGAGGAAACCATTAGTAGTATATTATCTATCTAATCCTCCTAGTGAGTTAGGTTTATGATCTTTAATTCATTCATTAGAATCTCATGTCTTCCTTTCTTTAAGTAAATTAGCTACCTAAATTACTAACAAACAAACATGTGGTTAGTATATTACTATACTATGTATGCCAGTAAAAATAAAAGTGTGCCCATTTGAGTATCACCATATATTACTCATCAATAAAATAATTGCACATATGAACTTGCATTTTCAATATTCTAACCCATACTTGTCATGCCACCTCATCTGTCATAATTTATTTGTCCATCATTGGGCTTAAATGATTACACAATGGTAGGTCTAAAATTGGATTCATAATATCATAGTGTTTCTTTATATGACATAAATAGGCATTATGTTTGGACTGAATTGAAATAAATATTCAATAGTTTAGGTATAAATTCAAACACTTGGAAAACCGTATGGGAATCCATCACAGTTGGTATGATTGAGTATTCATAAATAACCACATACCTTTCCTTGAAGAACAGTATGTGTTTTGCATCCTTCTTTGTTAATATATATCTTATTGAAACATGATTGATATTAACTATAAATTTTTAAGCCACGAGGTAAGATATGAATTTATCAAAAGCATACACAACTTCTAGAAATTCCTTCTCAATAATTGCAAAATTTCTTTGGGCTTCATCAAGTATTTTAGAGTAACAATAGATAACATGTTGTTCCTTGTCTATGTTTTGGACCAGAATGGCTCATATAGCATAATCACTAGCATCACACATAAGTTCAAATGGTTGTGACTAGTCGGGTGCCCAAACAATTAGGTTCAATATAAGAGCTTGCTTCATATTGTTTAAACTCTTCACACATTCTTTTTCAAAGTAGAATTCAACATCCTTGAGTAATAGGTTTATCAAAAGCATAGCTATCTTGGAAAAACCATGATGAATCTTGTATAGAAGCATGAATGGCCTAAGAAGGCTCTTCCTTCTTTCACTATGGTTGGAGGACCAAGTTAAGCAATAACTTCTATTTTCTAGACATGCAATAAAATGAGTTATATACAAGCCATGGAACATCAAAAATAGACATGCAACTCTGAGTAATGGAGATAATCTACGCACCCCAACAAAAGGGACTACTTGCTCCTCACAGTGAGATTAGAAATAGTAGGGGTAGGAATAATTGGTTGTAATCATGGTATATTGAGTAATTGTGGCCCGAAAGTAGCATCAACTATTTCTAACCTAATTAAGAGGTTGATCCAATGAGGGAGGAGGACCTACCCAAGACTTGGCATTGATGGGTCTCCTTCTTTGTTTCTTCCTCCTTTGCATTCAAATTGTAGATGAGGGGAGGCAGATGGAAGGTTGGCATAGAGGAATCACCCACCAAATAAAAATGATCCACTCTCTTTCAAGGTGGGGATCTTCAAGTTGTGACAGAGTGGAGATCATTAGTTAGGATGTATGATGGGAGGTTTATTGTGATCGTATTCCATGGTTGTGGCCGGAGTGCAATAGCCTTGCGATGCAATCAAGAAAAAAAGGTATCCCCCTTTTAAAGTTGTGGTATTATTTTAATACATTTCAGTGGAGTAAGAAGGTTCTCCATTGGCTGCTAGAGCATAGGCTTCATTGGTAAATGGGTAGCATTGGTGGGATTCACCCACCGACCAAAGAGGGTAAGATATTCATTGTTTCTTGGTTGATGGAGAGTCGTCATGCTTGTTTTTGCATAGTCTTAGAGGCATGGGAGAAGGAACTTGTCGGGGATCAGTTCTATCTGGATAATGGTTGATGGGTGTAAGGAAACCCCATCGAGCTTGGATATCAAGGTTTAGTTTTTCTAACCGTTATAGCTCAAGCATAATAATCCTATTGGGGGAGACGTCCATCATAACTTTCATTAATTGATGGATCATTGAAGTTCCATCGGTTGATGGCTTCACTGCCTAGCCATTACAGCTATACTCCATCAATGCTTGCTAGGCACAAATCCCATCAGTCGATGACTAATGGATGATGGGGTTGATGATCATTAGCCTAGGAACAGAACTACCCATGGGGGTGTTTGCTTTCCACCAAAGGTGGCGCCAATGGAGGCTCATGCTAATGTAAACATGGGCTAACAAAGGGACTAATGATAGAACTGAGCCCAAATTATCAAAAATTTCTTGGGCCCTCAAGTTAGTTAGCGGGACCACCATCTGTTAAGTTGGTGCACATGACGTGAAGCTTAATGCTTCCATGAGAACTCATAGATTTGATCCAAACCTACATATTTATATAAAACTAAGGACGACTATATAGAGGAAAAATAAAATGTAAATTAAGGTATCTGTGCAAAATTAAACTAAAAATGCAACTGAAACTAAGATGGATATGTATTCATCAATCAACTAAACTAGATATTTCTGGGCTAGTCTAATCATCATTCAATTCACTAGTTGTTTACCATGTAAAACTAGTCATGTTTCGTATTTTTTCTTATCACCACACTAAAGTAGATGTTTCTCATATTGAATCCCTCCCAAGAATCCCTCTCATTTTCTTCCCACAGCTCATCCCAATAGCCCTCAAATATTTTTTGTCAAGGGAAAATATAAGGAGTGGGACCCGATAGGGAATACACTGCTTATAGAGGAATCAAACCATCCCACTCTAAACATATTAAAAGATACAAAGGAAGGGAGAAATTTCATCTCATTTCTCTGAAGCACTATACATAAATAAATATGACTACAAAGTAGCAAAAACTATAATTATTTGTATTATCACAAGATATTCCTATTACATTGTTCCACTCCACAAGGGATCCCTTTACATAAGATAGAAGTCATATCAACTTATATAGAAGGACCAATTGCATAGCGAAACCTAGCCATCTCAAGCTATCCATGGAGTCATATTCAAGGTACATGTTCCGCCTGAGTCATCTACCTCTAAAACACTTATATCTAGGCGGTTCAGGAACAACACCTAGAAAAAGATAAACAATGAAAGCATGTGTCACTAACATTCTAGTATGTGTAAAATAAAAAGACTACTTGTGCATTTAAGTTGCAAGTACAAAAGTAGGGGTTTTCCATTAAAAGATATATGAACAATTAGGCAAGTTCAAAAGTAAGTATTATAAAATACTAATAAAGAACAAAAGAATCAGTAATTCATAGTTATAAGAATACATCAAACATAAAAGATTAATGGAATGTGTATTGATACAATGTAGACAAGCATAATATAAAAGGCATGGTTAGAACCCATAAATTCTAAACAAAGAGCATGATGACACAAACATCAGTCCTAAATAAATATACCATGGAAGGAGGACTAAACATTAGTACATGGTAGGAGGACTAAAACCTCAGTGCATGAATATAATTTATCTACTTCTAGATATGACTAGTCAAATCACACATGCATAAATAGTAAAGGCAAATCATAACTTTAGTTGAAATAATATTCAAGTGCAAAGAGGGTTGAAACCATTCAACATATGGAAATAAAATTCACATGACTCGTATAAAAGAGAAACATGATTTTAACCAAAAAATACAAATTAGTAGGTAAGAATGGATATTCTTATTTCAAGATATACCAAAGGAGGGTGATACTCAAATATGTCTCATTGAAATTAAGTTTTTGTCATTATATGCCTGCATGGAATCAAGAACATCCATAAGTATCCAAAGTTTAACTTAGAATTTTCCAATGACAGGGTTTCTAAACACCTGATAACACTTTATATAAAGTTAGGGTTGATTTCTATTAAACATTTAATGCCATAAAATGACATTTTTGCTAATAGCATAACCAAAAACACAATGTAGAGAAATTTTAAATGATCCCAAAACATAATTGTCTATAAATGCTTGTCTTACTATTATTTTCTTATAAATTTTCTAAGATAAAGGTATATCATTATTTATTAATTTCAAATGTTAGTAAAAAGACTTTGATGCCTCCTCATTACACGCCATTGCTATATCCATGTACAAGGGAACATGTCATTTTCCCAATCTAAATCTTGCATGACTAGAGGCCAAAATAGGGACAAAAATACCATACTACCCCTAACCCACATAAGAAGGTTTGTGCAAGGGTAGGCATGGGAAAAACATTGACTTGATTTCCCGTAACCATATGTAAAGCACTAGAAAATGGAGAATATACTTTGAATCAAACCTTGAAATCAATTCATTCCATAATCAAGATATGATTGATATGAGTTTCTCAGTTCCTCATGGCCATTACAGGCCTAGGGACCAAGTCGCGGGAATGGAAACATTAAATTCGTCTATAAGTATTGATATGGTAACGAAGTAGTGGAAGCAACAAACCACCAAAACCAAAGCCAAAGGTGACTCTGAATGAATTTGTGAGGTCACTATGACAATTGAAGCTCAAAATTTTGAGGGAACATAATGGTAAACATCCATATTGCAATGACAACATGAAAATAGAAGTAGCCAGGGGAAAAGGGGGAAATTGATGTATACGCCGCCTTGATTAAAATAATCTATGAACGTGTCTCCACAAGAGCTATAAGATGTATTACAAACATGTCCAAGACTTGTCAAACACCAAGAGACTCTTTGGGTCTCAAGGTTGTTGGAGAAGGCAGCAAGCTTGGGGAGATAGTCTAAGGCTAGCTGAGACCATGTATGCACTAGAAAACAAGGTAAAGGGATTGAAGGAGGTTATTGTATATTTTAGGAGTTTAAAGGATCATGATAGAGATGGTGCATGATGGATGATGACAAAGAGAGAGGAAGGAAATGGAGGTTGGTCAAGACGAAGAAAAAAACCCGAGAAGATCAGGGTGAAGACTAGTTGTCTTATTGTGAGGATTGTACTGGAGAAAACAATCAGAGGATAGGGAGATTGGAGAGAGACTAGTGAGGTTGTAATGTTTTTGGAAATAATGGTAAAGAATAAAGATAGGTGATGATTCCTTACCATCCGATTAGGTAAGCTTGGTGAGAAAAGCTAACAAAAAATCTCATCCACTCAGTTAGAAGTCCTAGTACTTAAAGAACAAAGAATAACACATGATAGAAATTAAGGCAAGTCATCTTTATGTAATCAAATCATGTGACTTAAAATTAACCATTTTAGGTTATTTTTAATATCATTTATTTCCTAATTCATTTAGGTCACCTATCATGCTCCTAACAAAATGAAAATCAATACATGATAATATTAGGACATGTAGAATGAAAATATATCATGAGTTTCGACGTTTAGGATCAATCACTAGGCCATTTAATTTATGAGAATTTATTAGTATTTAAAATAATCATTACAATAATTGGTATATGATTACTATACTTGGTATTCATCCTCATTTTAGGATTTTACATCCACCAGGGGACACTTATCATATTTATCTCTCCTAAAACTGTTCATATCTCTACAATTTGCAATTAAGTCATTTGTTACAATTTTGTGTAATAAAAATTAACTTAAGTTACTCCACTTGTGTATATGTCCAATACAAACACACGCAAACACAAAACACACATTATATATATATATATATATATATATATATATAGGGTAGCGATCTCTCATGCTCTCACCAAGATTTGTTTCTCACTGGATCGTTGTTATATATATATATATATATAGAGAGAGAGAGAGAGAGAGAGAGAGAGTCAGGCTAGTGTACACTCGAGTGTACCGGAGGCACCGTACACCTCAGTCAGTTTTGAAGATGCAATAAATTTTTGAAAAATCTAAACCGTTGATCTTCTTAATTATCATAATAAAATACTATATAATAAATTTTATCTCATTTGGACATTTATAGGTCGTTCATCTAAAGGTGGCAAAAATTATGCATTTCAAATTAGTTTTGTGCGTCGATTTTGTTGTCCTTGGATGAGTGACTTACACTCATCCAAATGAGCTCAAATTTTGTATGTGACCTATTATTATTGTAACCATGAAGATCAATTGATTACATTTTGAAAAAATATGGTCTATATAGGCAAACACCATTGGGGTTTACGGCGTGATCTATACACTCGAGTGTATTCTAGCCTGACTCTCTCTCTCTCTATATATATATATATATATATAATATTTAGGAATATTCCATCTTATATGTCATGGCTAGGAAAATTTTATAATATTTTTGTACAGGTGTATCATCAGGTACACTAATAAAATATATGTTATATAGATTTATGCAATTATTATTAAATGTATATTAGACTTATATATGTTTCCATATGTTTCCCCAAGGTTCATCAATTATATATCACATTCTATTTATTACATCACACTATATAGGTCATTTTCAAATATTAAAGGTATCATGTTATTTATATGAGGGTACCATACCAAACTTAGGGTCAAGCTTTGCACCTAAATATATTTTTAAATCCAAATTAAGTATATAAGGAACAATTTTTTTTGTATTTGGAAACTTTTAAGTTTAATATTGTTTCATAATCCTATTTTACCTATTTATGAATTTAGGCTTATATGGGAAGTTATTATAAGTTAAATAGGTTATAGAGATCTTGAGGCAATTAGGATATTGTAATGAAAAATAGAGTTTTTTCGGTGTTGGTGGAGAGTCATAGTCATCTTGATCCCCAAACAACCACAAACACTAATTATGTTTCTATATTTGTTTCTTATCTAGTTGTACTTGAGCAACCTCAAACAGAATGCTTTTTCACAAACTCAAGATTTTGAGCAACAATAACCGTTTTTGGATGATATGAGATTCCTAACACCTTCCCTAGTTGTGATGGAGTTTTCGATCCCAATCTCTTGTTAATGCGTTCCTAGCCTCAGCTATCCTTGGGTAATGTCACTTTTTTCTTATTTAAATGCATATCTAAAATTTTCCTTATGTTTCTCTTAAAATAAGGTGAAGAAATTGAATTCTTATATTTTTTATATTTTTATGAGTTTTACAACAAGCACAAAGATTGTCTTTCATAGAATTTTCTTCCACAGTAAAACATAATTAGACCTCCAGATTTTTCTTGTATCAATGCTCTTGTAATGATAATGTATCAAAAGCCTAAGACCAGTGTTATATGATTTCTTGCATGAATGTATAGGTATATCCTTGAATGTGTAAGAAAAGGCTAAATACAGAGTACCTCGACATTGTTTTATATATATGAATCCTAAATGGTTTATAAGAAGGTTGATATTATCTTGTTATAGTATTATATGTAAGGTTTTAAGTCTTTTGTTTTGTGTTAAAGGATGATGAAATAAGGTTATTCTAGCCTTATTGTGAAGGATATGATGGTATATGAGCATGATTAAACCATTTGAGGTATCTTATCACATAAGTGATCATGGTAGAAGGTTGTTGAGTTAAAATTGTTTCTTAGCATTTGTATTACTCTAATAAGATGATGCTAACATAGATACCTTATTTCGTTGTATGGTATTACCGATGAGCACTTATTAAATCTATGTTGAGACCTTTAAGATATGCGAGTTACATAATAAAGAAGAGAAACCCTAATCCATATATTTAGGTGCATTGAACACCATGAGCCTCCTCAATGTTTGTAATAGGGTAAGGAAATCGATATGTCTCATATTTGATGGATACATGTGGATAAAACCTGGAGTAAATTAGGCCATTAGGGCTAATCAACATTGGATAAGGGGGGATTTTATAGAGATGGAAGTGAGGCCCTTAATCTCTTTGTTGTGATGAGATATGAGTATTAGGAAAAAGTCCCATAGAGATGGGAGTGATAGTGTGATACCCAATCTAGATATGTGATATGTAATATAGGGAATGATTCCTATGTGATAAATTCGTTGGTATATATTCCCATAGAGCCAATCATATGATGATTGTAATGGGGCATCATATACCTAATTTGAAATTATAAAGGTAATTCCATATATTTTGTTTGTTTCAATCATGAGATGATGACACAAACATAGTAGATGTCTAAAGAATGGTGCTACTCGATGACATGTCTTTACGTTGAGGACCTAAACAATAAGATCATATGTATGATAAGAGTACAAACATTCTTGTTATGTCCCTAATTAGATATTACTATGGATTCAAAATAGACAATAGTAATACATAAGACTAGAGTGTGTGCTGACTGATGATAGTGTCTCATCAGTCATGATATGTGATATCAAGTCAAACCATAGGTATGTGTTAGAGAATAGTGTATCAGACATACCCACCTTGAGAGTGATACATGAAGACCATGGAATGGTAGTCATAATTATTTCTCATTGTGATAGTGGTAATTGTGGTTCTTAGACCTAAAGTCACTATACTCATCACATGTCATTTGATGTATTTTGACATCATCCAACATGACCTTAAATAAGGGTTTCCATAAAGGTGGTGCTTGGGTATGTTGTGACACATGGGGATTCAGTGAGAGTGATGTAGATGGGATTTTTCCCTCCTACAAGAGATAAATATCCTGGCCACTTGATAAGAAAGACTAAGAAATGTATGTCCATACTCATGTGTCTCAATATATGATATGTGAGCTCACATTCATCTCATATAGTTTGCTCTAGTTCAAGGGACATGGATTGAATGTCGAGAGGATGATGATTCCGTGTCTCGATTTCAATCTGAATATTAGAGAAAAAGGAACCATACGATCACTATAACATTAATCACAGATTGTAGGTTGAAGTTGTTCTCCAACTTTCCAATTACTTGGGTAGAAATAATAGGTTGCTAGATATCGCTCATTTCTTGTGATGTCATAAATTGGTTATGGACATTCACTGCCAACATAACTTGGGACCTATAGGGTCACACGCATAAGATGCCCCTAGAATAGGAGTTTATTCATCAATGATGCTTGACTTGAATACTAAAGTGTTTAGGTCTTCAGTTTAAACATCAATGGCTAAAAATTGACTGACTGGACTGTAAACCGACTAGTTCAAGTGTTGAACCAATTGGTTCAAGTGTCAAGTCAATTTAAACTATGTCAGTTCAACATTGACTGAACTGAGTCATGAAGTGGCCTGTTTAGTAAGTGAACCAATTTCTTCAAGGTCTGAAATGACCATTTCAACTTGTGAATCACGCGGCTCAATGATCAATCCGATTGGATCAAGGATTTATATTGACGTCATGTTGTGCATTAATCGTTGCATTGAAAGCCAATATATATGTGAATAGAAAAGATAGTGAAGTGATTGGTTACAGTGTTGAACCAACCATTTCACATGTGAATTGACCGCTTCAACTATGAACCGATTGTTTCATCTTTTCCAACTTCCTAAAATTCATGAATATCCACCTCTTCGACTCCTAAATGATTTGGAAACCTTAACCTTGTCCATCTTATATAAAGGGGGTAGTCTAGGATTTTAGAAGACACAAAATAAGATCTACGAATTCTTGTCTTCTCTAGTTGTGGTACTAGAGAGCCCTAGCAAGTTTTACCCATAAAAGGGAGAGACGGTAAGGTAGAGACAATAATGGAGAGCAAGTCGATGCTAGCATGTCAAAGTTCAAAAGGACAACTCCTTATCGTTGGATCTGGTAGAGTAAGGTGGATTTCCCAATGGTTAGTATGAACTATGTAGAGGTATGGAGGCCATTTTCACCATGCTAGGAGGACAACAACCACGGTTGCCTATGGTGTTGCACCATGAGGTCGTCGCCAATTATTCATGTGTCAAGAAAATAGTGTACATCACTATGCAAGAGTTGTCGATGGACTTGCTCCAGGACCAGGTATATATCTTGCTACGTTCCTTCCTACATACATTGTTGTTGACGTGATTCCCTGATTAAGAAATAGGGACAAAAAAATTATTTCCTCTGCTTTATCAGTCGTCCCTATTCCTCAATAGTGGTATCAAAGTTAGGTCAATTTACGATGTATCTAGATTTAAATCATTGTGATCAGATTTATTTTGTTGCATACAATGTGAATATTAATAATGATCAATGTGCATATCTGATTAAATACCACATACGATCTATATATATATATATATATATATATATATATATATATATATATATATATATGATCCCTATATATATGTATATATATGTATATATATGTATATGTATATATATACATGATCCCTATATATATATATACACACACATATATATACACGATCCCTATATATATATATATATATATATATATATATATATATATATATATATATATATATATATATATATATATACACATATATATACACGATCCCTATATATATATATATATATATATATATATATATATATATATATGGGCATGTACGTAATACCCACGCGGGTAGCTACACGCCCCCTATTTCGGTTACTTTTTTTGGAGTATTTTACTTTTGACATGTAGAGGGTTGTAAACTATTACTTTTCATATATAGATAGTTACATGTGCAATAACAGATTCATATATATATATATATATATATATATATATATATATATATATATATATATATATATATATATATATATATATATATATATATATATATATACGACCGCACTGAGGCGGGTAGGTTTTTTGCTTTGGCGACTCACTTTAGGGATTTTGCCTAGATCTTCGACGGCCTGGGGGAAGGGTTCTGGCCGTCGTGGCTGTCAACCCTGCTCGCGCTTGGGCTTTCCGACTGTGACTCCCCAATGAGAGGTGTGATCGTCCACTTTAGAGCTATGGATCTTGCCGCCTGATGACCCCGCCTATCGACTCGTGTGGATATGTTCCTCAGCACGAATCATGGTGACGATTGTGACGGCCCTTATGCCATTGCGGATGCGTGGTTTCAGGGGTCTCTCTTGCGGCGTCTTGGGAGCTGACGATCCCCTTTGTGCTGGGTGTCAAGGTGTCTTCTCCTTTACTGTTTTGGGTTTTTCATTTTGGTAGGGTCAGTGGAAGTTTATCTGCCTGGTTTGTCACTGCTAGTCGGCATTTTATCTGTCGCTCTTTGCCGCGACCTCTCTTCGGGAGAGCGATGAGATCTCTAGCTACAGCTAGATTTCCTTGTTGCTTTAGATTGATCTTGTTACTCAGTTGTATGGCGTTGTTTGAGTTGATATACGAGCAGAATATTGTCTTATTCCAGCACCTCTACCACTACTCAATGCTCAGGTTGAAGGAATTTTTCATGAAAAGCTGCTTAAGACAACCTCAAGGAAGAAGAATCAATGCAGAAATGTCTCACTCTCGTTCCAATGAGTTGTAGTGCTCTTGGGTTACTGAACTTGATGTTTTTCTATTCTATTTGTATCTTTCATCCCAATTGTAGATGTCGTATGGCTAACAAGTAATGAATCGATCCTTTTACTCTCTCTCTCTCTCTCTCTCTATATATATATATATATATATATATATATATATATATATATATATATATATGTTGTGTACTTTTCCCAAATTTACTTTTTTAGTTGTATAGTTACTTTATCTGGCCAAATAGTTGCTTTTTTGGTTGACAGGTAGTGAAAATCTAGGATTTTGGTCGGGTATTGAATGAACGCCCTATATATATATATATATATATATATATATATATATATATATATATATATATATATATATATATATATATATATATATATATATATATATATATATATATATATATATATATCTATATATATATATACATATATATGTATATATGTACATATATATAGATATCTATATATATATGTATATATATATGTATATGTATATATATGCAATCTATATGCATTGCCCTACATGCATTTTGATGGTGGATGTAAGTGTGGTTATGGCCGAAAAACCCTATGGATTGTGGGCATGGTTGTTTGGTTTATTTCATGTTATTATTCGGTTTGCATATCGAGCCTCTCCCATCCTTTCCATATGTAATTTAATGCTCCTCTTCCTATATTTCCCTCAAATGTAACTCGAGCTTTTCTCCTTTACAATGTAATATGAAATAAGATAGTTTTAATTTATGTTTAGTCATGAAAAGATGTTATGCACTTGATGAGTCAACCAAATGAGAGTTGAGTCGATCAAATGGAGGATCGAGGAGGCCAATGATAGGAGGAGCCCATTGATCAACCTAAAGGCCAACGGATCAACTGAAGGGTTCATACAACCAATTGGGCTAGCAAAAATTTTCAATACAGATTGCTACATGTGATGTGGACCTCATGTGGTAGTAATTATTTTTGGCTCCAAAGAATTGCATCAGTATGATCATAACCATCACTTGTATATTTCTGATTACATATTTTTCATTTGAGGATATAGAATGTATATGATATGTACTATATGTATGTGGTTGGATATGTATATGTACTTATACATAAAATCTCTCAATCAATAATAAGTCTAAGATGTTTTCCATAATAGACAGACATGAAAAGATTGAACAACCAAGCATAGTTTATGCCAAAGAGTGGTATGCCATCTATGTCGTAGAAGTGTGATGATAGATATGTGGGTCTTCCAAAGTAGGGTGCATATTCTATCATGTTAGATTTTGGTTCAGGCTTAACTAGGTGACCTTAATGAGATTAAGTGTCTAGAAGCATACAGATGGATAGTGACAAGGAGTTATGTGCACCATCTATCCAAGAGTTGCATGAGATGTAATTGTCAAATATTGCCTACATTAATAATTGCATATAAGCACCGATGTTGGTTGGGTATTAAAAAAATTATTTTGGACCTTGGCTCACTAGAAGGATGTATGCCACAATCTTCTGAATTGGCAGTGAGGGCTATCAATTTGAACAAAATAGTGGGAGTGATAATTAATTAAAAACCTTACTAATATCGTCAAATCAAAGCAAAAGTGTTTTGATAAAAGTTGCAAAATTTCTTTTATAGAATCTAATAGCAAACACAAATAAGTTTTCTTTGTGATCACCTCCTTGAGAAGGACAAGTTGAATGATTACAACTTCCATTAATGGTTTTGGACTTTGAAATTGTTCTCACTCAAGAGCATAAGATCTATGTCCTGGAGACACCAGAGCGAGATGAACCCACTCCCAACGTTCCTAACACTGATAGGATGCTTACTGGAATCACTGTGAAGACGTTATGGATGTCAAGTTCATGATGTTGTGCTCAATGAACTATGAGTTGCAAAGACAACATGATAACATGGATGTTATTGAGATGGTTACACATCTTAAGAACATGTAGCAAGACCAGGCAAGACAAGAGAGAAATGATGTCTCTAAGGCGTTGTTCAAGTGCAATATGGATGAAGGAGATCTAGTAATCCCCATACACTCAAGTTGATTGGGTTATTTGGAGAACCTTGCTAGATGAGATTTCCCTTGGTTCAAGAGTTGGCCATATATGTGATTTTTCAGTCATTCAGATCGTATAGCCAGTTTGTCATGAACTACAACATGAATGATTTTGACAAGTTGTTGTCTGAATTACTTGGCACATTGATGATAGTTGAAGAGCATATGAAGAATGACAAACCCAAATTTGCGGTGATGATCAGTAGAGGGAAGTCCAAGAGAAAAGGCAAAGCTAAAAAGAGTTCAAAATCTAGATAGAAACCAAAGTCTTTTGTACAGAAGCTAAGGGGGATGAATAAGGAAGAGAAGTGTCACCACTATCACTAGCCTAGACACTAGAAAAGGAACTATCCTATTTATATAGAGGAACTCAGGAAGAAGAAGGAGATAGAGATCTTCCCTTCAGGACCAGAGAAGAAGTAAGGTAGAACTATATGGAGCAAGTTGTTTCCATTATAGTTGAAATCTATCATTCATGGGCATGTAACAGAACTAGTGAATTGCTATTATGTACCTGCCATTTATGAAAACATCATGTATCTTGTATGGATAAGAATATTATGAATATATTGGATGTTTTGCTTCAAAAGATAATATCTAGTATGGTAGTGTCCTATGTCTCATAATTTGATAGTTCTAGAGACATTTATATATAGACAGAGAGAGAATGACTCAATGAATCGAACAATAAAATCTATAGCATTGTCACCTAGAGCACACAAATAAGAAATGCATTTCTAGAATCCATA
Organism: Alisma plantago-aquatica; assembly: GCA_963693085.1. Classification (NCBI taxonomy): domain Eukaryota; kingdom Viridiplantae; phylum Streptophyta; class Magnoliopsida; order Alismatales; family Alismataceae; genus Alisma; species Alisma plantago-aquatica. Next base: position 1,368,131,899 of record OY856409.1, on the reverse strand, counting down.
CAGATGGTTGTCTAAACTCTTTTGGTTATTGAACCAATAGAGACATGCAAGTTTTCTTTATTGGGAAATATGACAAAAGAACCTTTCACTAGATGTAGTGGCAGAGTGAGTATTCTATTAGGGCTCATACATACTGATGTACATAGACCTTTTGGAATAAATGCTAGAGATGGTTAATAGTACCTCATTATATTTATTGATGATCTCAGTAGATGGTAGTTTGTATTTATTGAAATAAAAGTTTGAATCTCTTGAAGTGTTCAAGGAGATCATGAATGAAGTACATGACCCACGTGGTATATGTATTAAAATACTTCAATATGATTGATTTGGAAATATTTTAACTAAGAGATTGAGGGCCTTATGGGATATCATGATAGTGTATCATTATGAACTCCACTTGAAACACAATGATAGTGTATCATGATAGTGTATTAGAAAGAAGGAATCACACTATGTTAGTCATGGTGTGATTATCAATAAATATAGGTAATCATTCCTTTTGTCACATGCTTTACACTAAAAAATGTACCGTCTAAAATGATTCAAAAGACACCATATGAGATATGGCATGGAAGGTGTCCTGGTATGTCTTTACAAATACTAGGATTGAAAGCTTCAATAAGAAAATGGTTTATTGACAACTTTGTCCACAAATCACATAAATGTTACTTGTTGAAAATTACTTTATATTCCAATCCGACAACAAAAAATTTGTTACCAGGATGGCTATATTCCTGAAGGGAATTTAATTCCAAGGGAATCAATGGGAGAAAAGTAGAACTCAAAAAGTTCAAGACCAACAAGAAAACATTAAACCTAAAGAGGTACAGTAGGAACAATGAGAATCACAAGTTGTTGTCAAGTCTCAAGTTCCTCATGTAACACAAAATCTCATAAATCTAGTAGAACACGCCTTGATCTTGAAAGATTATGATAGCTTATGGCTCAATAAGGTGGTGAGTTGGTCATAGATGATAAGAAAACAACCTACCTAGAAGCTATTGAGGGTGAGAGTCTAAGAAATTGCTTGAGGCGATTGATGCATTGGATAATTGTCATTCTCACATGCAATTTATTATGGATTATTATGGATTTTTTTGCATGTATTGTTCATTTTGATATATTTTGTGTAGTATTTATTATTATTATTATGTGATACTTAATTTCATCAAATAGATGTATTTTTAATGTTCCTAATAAATTCATTATTATTTTTAGGCTTATGTTTGGTTTTTCTGAATTTTAGGTGGACCAACACAAAACTACACGGCTGGATACTACCGACCTGCCTGTCGGTGGTATTGACACTTGTTCAGAAAGGAACATGTGAAATTGAGACAACTCAATAGTACTGACCAAGGAAGTCGTTAGTACCGACAACTATACAGGCAACTGCAACTATCGAGGGTGTTGGTAGTACCGACACCCAATTGGTAGTACCGACACAGCGAGATCAGGCAGATCTCAAAATCATGTTTAATCTGATGGTTGGAAATTAATGATGCCTTAAGTCACTTCTAAGACTTAGGGGGATTTTGATCAAAGCTAGGTATCTCATTATGTTCTATTGTACGATGGCTGAGAGCAAGGAGAGGAGAAAGTAGAGAAGAAAGCCACATTTTGGGAATTTTGGGCACCTCTGGTGAACGGATTTATAGCCTGAGATTAGTGAATCGACATGTTCATGGGAGGGAGTCATCTGAACCATCTTCTTTAGGGGTTCTTTTAGTTCTCTAATGTTCCCCATGTTTTTCTTATTCTCTCTTTTTTACTTGATAATGGAAATCATGTGGGGCTAATCCCCTTGTTCCTAAAGACCCGGGAGTAGCCCGATTATGTATTGTAATTGACTACTATGCATTAATATATATTTTTCTCTTAATTTCTTGACATAATTCTATGAGAGTGTCATGAATTATCCTGCTTGATCACCATAGGTTATTATTTTGACCATTAATTGCTTTGAGAGAGGGATTAAGGGTTTTAAAACTCATAGAATTACATGTTTTATATCACACCTTGAGAAAGGGGTTTACAAATGTGAAGAGAATAACCCAAAGATTTAGGTAAAACACCTAACTAATTACTCAATTACTACGAGAGTGAGATTGGTATTAGATTAGGTAGCAAATTATATCATCAGAGAGGGTAATTCTTGCTACAGGTCTCTTTGTCCAGGGGTTAGGATATTAATGATATGATGTTAATTGTAATGTTAATTGAGGCAAAATCATAATCCTAAAGAATCCACTCCATAATTAAACCTTCACTCAAAGTTGGCATTAGCTTACCTGATTGCATCATAGTTAGTAGAAGTCTCTGGAGAGTGTTTCCCCAAGTTCAACATCCATGCCTCTTTGGGCCTATATTACGTTGGTATGTATACTTGTGTTTAACATGTGGTTTGCGCGTATCAAGTTTTTGGCACCATTGTCGGGGAAATAGAAACTCCAGCACTACGAGTTTTGTGATCGGCTACTCTAGGCCACAACCTTTATTTTCTTTTAGTTCTTTCTAAATTGAATATTAAATATCATTTATTCAGTCATTAGTATTTGTTCTCACATTGTTTTCGACAATTTTTGGTACTAGTGCATGGTGCAGACTAGAGCTCATGATTATGGAGAGTGGACTCTATAGGGATCTAGTCATGAGGATCTCTTACACAAAGGGAGAGGGTACAGTGACTCAGTGGGAGGACTTATTCAAACCCCACCACCTGCTACTCTAGCACCTCCACCAGAGATACCAGAACTAGCTCAGATGGCTGACACTTTAGAGGAACAGACTATTTGGAAGAAGATCAAGTCATCTTCCTCAACAACTCAGCTAGGTCCAATCAAAACACAAGCCATAAATGTGGGAAGCTACAAGATAGATCATGGGTTGGTGGCATTGGTCAAGTCGCAGGCTTTCCATGGCCACAGCACTGAGGACCCGATGATGCACATCAGCAATTTTGTTTAAAGCTGTGATATGGTAAAGATTGATAGAGTGTCGGCGACAGTGATTTATCTGAAGCTTTTCCCATCATTACTAGCAGACAATTCTAAGTCTTGGTTCTACAACCTGTCACCTAAATCTATTGAGACTTGGGAAGAGATGATAGATGCTTTCTTTGAGAGTTACTGTCTGCCCCAGAAGACGAACGAGTTCGTCAAGAAGATTTATAAGTTCAAGCAATAAGAAGAAGATTCCTATTCTGAAGCATGGGAGAGGTTCCAGAATATGTTGAGGAAGGTCCCTCATCTTGGGATCTATCTTTATGTATAGGAAAAGATCTTCTATTACGTGTTGCGTCAGGGAGAAGTGAGCACACTTGACAGTGCAGGACACATGCTTCTTCCTCAACAATAAGTCGTCCAGATGTCACAAAATTTTGAACAACATGGCTAAGAACCAGTCATGGGGAGAGGAAAGAGAATGTCCAATAACCATTAAAAGTGTTGGAGAGTCCAAGGTGATTACAGCATTAAATGAGAAATTGGACTTGACTGCCAAGAAATTATGTCAGAAGGATGGAAGCTCTTCTAGAGGAGAGGAATAAGAGTGCATGTTTGCACGGAAGAAGAATTACATGGGCAATGATTATTCTTTGAGGAAAGATCCCAAGTTTTCTTGGAAGGATCACAATAATTTTCAGCATGACCCATACCAAGCACAACAAGCTAATCCACAGCATGTTGGTGCACAATAGTGGTACCAACATGATAGAGGCCCCAGTAAAATAGACTGCATTGAAGACATGCCAGGTAAGTTCGTCAACCAGAATGAAATGATCATTGGTCAGACCCAGAGGAAACTACATAACCAAGGAGTACAAATCCGCAGTATAGAGACTTAGATCTCTCAAATTGCAACAGAAGTGGCTTCTTTGAAGAAACGCGGTCAGTAGGGGTTCCCAGGAAACACTGACATACCATCTGGAAACCACCGGGTGAAGGAAGTGTTGCTACACAGTGGGAAGTAGGTACCGAATCAAAAGAAGACTATCCCAGAAGCAAATGATAATACAGGTGATAAAGGGCCATCAATGACTCCTAAGTCAGTTGAGTTGGACACTACAGTTCAGGACAAAGCATCTGAAGAGGAAATTGATAAATCAAGGGAGGCAAAGGAGGCATATGATTCACATCACCAAAGGAAGTTGGTGAAGCTAGCTCCCTTTCCTAACAGCTTGAAGGTGAAGAAAGTTGACCGACAATTTTAGAGATTTCTAGACAGCTTTAGGGATCTTCATGTCAACATTCCCTTCATTTATGCAATTATATAGATTCCTTCATACAGCAAAATTTTGAAGTATATAATAATAAAAAGAGGTAGGTAGATGATTCAGATGTAGTGGTATTGAGAGATGAAGTTAGTGCTCTCATTAAAAGAAGATTGTCACAGAAGTGGCAGGATCCTGGATGCTTCAATATACCATGCAACATCAAGAAGACCAAGTTTGGAGAAGCTTTATGTGACTCAGGGGCAAGTATCAATCTTATGCCCTTGACTACCTTCAAGAAGTTGGTTCTTAAGGAGTTCAGAAAGAGTAATATGACTATACATCTAGCAGACAACTCAGTGGTTAGGCCATACAGTATTTGTGAGGATGTTCATGTCAAGGTGGATAGATTTGTATATCCATCAAACTTTGTGGTTATGGACATGTAGGATGATCAAGGCAATGAACTAGCACTAGGGAGGCCATCTAAAACCACAACAGACATGATCTTGGATATGGGTAGAGGCAGATTGACACTAGGTATCATGGATGATCACTTTGAAATAAAGATGCTCGATTGTACACAACAAACTGAAGAGAAAGCATGGTATCGCGTGTTTCAACATGTACAAGGAGAGGTGTCTCTATTGCTAGGAAAGACATTTTTGGATATGGCTCATATGATGACATAGGTACATAAAGGTACATTGGCAGTGGATATCTTGCAAAACACAAAGGAAGTTTCATTGATCAAGGTGGTTTAATATACAAATGATGAGGAGGAGGAATATTGTCCAGAAACAATTGACGAGACAGCTTCTTCCAATCTTGTTCAAGCATATCCACAGTTGCCTTTGGAGGCATGTCTCATGAATTTTGTGGATGAATATGGGGATTGGGATTGTTTGAGCAACTCGCATAATCATTAACCTCTTACCAATTGATTTTGAGTAGCTTTATCAAGATCAGAAGAAAATTACACAAAAGCTTTAAACTCTGCAAATTGATCATGTTCCAATTGGAATTTTCCAGCTACCTATTTCATGGTTTTAATTGTCTTATTTATCAAGGCATTATCGTGTCACTACACCAGGCACTTTGAGGATCTAGGATCACCTCCTCCACCATTGATCCCATCTCTACAGAGCCCCCCAGATCTAGAGTTCAAGTCATTGCCACCGCACTTGAAGTATATTTTCTTGGCATTAGAAGAGAAGCTCCTGGTCATCATCTTTAATTTCATGTGTGTTTGGGTTACATTAAGAATTCTAAGTATTTTGGTAAAGTTTTAGTGTTGATCGATGCTGATATCATAATTAAGATTCTTAAGTTTAAGCCCTTTTGAGGTATTTAATTGACAGGACACACAGTTGAGTTTTGACACTAAAATTGAATGGGATGTAGATTGGATAGTGATAAGTCTATCTTCAAAGTTTCATGAATATCAGAGGTTCCTAGAAGAAAATATTAAGGTTTGAAAATAATCAAATAATGTGCATTTTGAGGTTTCTTGGACCAAGTCTTGTGATTAGTATGTGTTTCAAGCCTATGTTGGATGTGTCACATACCACGGATCCTTTGCTGGGCTGCGTGAGTGAGTTCTGGCTCTAGATTTGTGATCCAGCAGCCACAGTCTTGAGAAGGGAATGACACGGATTGACCTAGAGGAGACTCTAATCTGGGCCCTTGGATACATCCACAGTTCCTATGTCATCATCCTCGCACCAGTTACTGCAAGTTAGAAGACATGACTCCCGCGACTCCAATCTTGCCATTGTCAAGGCATAGCCCACTTCATTCACGTCCAGTTCCTGCACGCTCACGTTCAGCGGAGCTCCAGCCAGCTCATGCGCAATCAGCGGTACCACAACAAACTCCTCAACAGTCATGTGAACCAGTCCATACGGTTGCTGTAATATCGGATCAAGTGGCAAAGTCGTGATCATAGTAGCAACATTTACGGATCTGTAGTTGTTTGTATCTGTGTATAAAATAGTCATCACTGTACTTTTACAATTAAGCAAGGAAAACCAACTTCGTGGGTGCCTGATTTTATAACCATGACCCATCATGGAATGAGACGAGAGGTGGTTTTCACCCTACGGTTAGCCTCAGAGTAGAATGAGATCCCCTTCACGCCACTTCAATAAGGAGAATGGCCCCTGTCTCTTGCTACTTCTGTTTGAGAGGCGAGTAGGTGGTGGGATAATAGGGAAATCAGAGTTAGAAGGGGGTTATGGAGCAAGATAGGAGTCGGAGATGAAAGCTTCACAGCAGAGCCGATAGTGGTTCCCTTCTTCTCTGTCGTGGAAGCGACGTGGTGGCGGCAGCCACTGGTGTGGTCGTTGGGACAGCGAGGAGGGAGTCCAACAACAAGTCTGGAAGTTGGCGGCTCGGAGAAGGAGCTCCAACGTTGAACCCACAGACAAGCCTCCGGGACCTACTGTCTTGAATCTACAGGGATCCAAGAAGCTACCTCCGGCGTGGGAAGATCACAATGCAGACCTGAGAGGCCGGCGGGTGATGGAGACCAGCCGAAGAGGGGCCTGCACCTGCGACTTACCTAACAAAAGAATTGGCACGAGAAGGACCAAAATATAGGTGATCTCTCGACATAGTCATCCCTGCGGTGCGGCCTGTGCAACAGAGCACCGTCTGTTGCCGCCGGAGAAGAGGGTAGCGACGGCGGGCCTATTACGGACTCACACAGATTTGTAACCGCGATGAGAACGCGAAGAGGAGGGCACAAAGACCTGCTCACCGGAGAGAGAACCAGAATACCAGCGTCGGTGATCATGCATACACCGGAGATCTTCCCCAGCCACCGCCGGCGGCTGGTCGTGCCCAGAAGAACGGGCTCTCGCGGACGCCAGATGGCGAGGAGGAGATCGCGAAGGAGAAGGAACGGGGGGAAGATAACCCTGAACCGGCCAAAATCCGGTCCAATCAGACCATAAGTGAACCAACCGAGAACCGGCTGGCGCACCCTGAGGCCACGTGGCGTGCTTTCATTGGCCAGATAGAGGTAAATATCTCAGAAAATGCTCAGTTCGTATATAATTCATAATAATTAGTACGATTATCAGAAAAATACAAATAATATACCGAAATGTTTAGAAAAATAATTAGAACAGCATGGGATCATGATATCAGTCTTTTGAAGCTTAAATATCAGTAATATCAGGTAAGATGTTTTATACTTGTTTAATGGACAATAAATATTAAACGTTTGCCTAAAATTATGAAAATGTTCCAGTAACTCCGAAATGGTATGTATAATCCACTTGAGGTCAAATATTAGGATGTTGATGCACAAAATCATGTAATTTGCTCTATAAGACTAATTAGGGCTAATAACCCTAAATAAAATACAATAAATACATGCATGCTCGATAAATGATGAAATTCACATAATACCCTCATATCAGTAACTGGAAGACTATTTGTAAATGTGAGATCAGTTCATACACAAATTCCATGTTATATGAAGTTGACCCTTAATACATGGTTTGAAACCCTAATTTAGGTTAATGTTGTAACCTAGGGTTAATATGTGTACAAAAAAGATATGGAACCTAATGTTCATACAAACGAATCATAAACTGGAACATTATCTCAGTAAGATAATTCTAAGACAAGAATGTAAGTAATGATGGAATTATCCTAATGCACTAAGTGAAACCCTAATATGAACAAGATTAGGATTAAGATGAGATGTAAGGTGATGAGAATTTGATGATAGTATGTGATCTTATCTTAATCAGGTTTGACAAGGGTATAGATGATATCAGGAATGTGATATGTGATGATTAGGTTTGTCTTAATCAAGGTACGCCATTACCTCTTACTTGGCTTATTATACAATATGCTTGTGTTATATGTGTAGTAAAATACTTGACATATGATATTAGATGAAATGGTTTTTCTTACATGATATGTTGCTTGATTTTCCATACTTATGGCTATGAACACATGAAACATAATATATCTATTCCATTATATGAAAGCACTAATTTTCTTTGGTAGCATAGTGTTGGAAAGTGATCATTCTCTTTGGTAGCAGATCACATTGTACAATGATGTAACTCTTTGGTAGTAGATCATAAGGCCTTACTTCTCAAACTCTTTGGTAGATGAGATGATGCATTATTCCCTCAGGTGGCAAATGCATGGATGATATAATGGAAAATATGCCTAAAAGATGTCTTCTATTTTGCTAATAAACATCTTTGCTCAAGTATATGCTTTTGTTATATATCTTTATAACTGCCAAGTATTAGTTTTATCTTATTGTCAAGATATGATGAGAGGTATATAAAAGACACGTAGGTGTACTCAATACAATATACTTAAATATTGTGCTGATGTGTACCACATGTAATCTTTTGTTTAGGTTGTGGACATGGGATCTTGACGAACAAGGATAGTTGTGAGTTGTGTGGCGAGCCGATGTACAGGTGGACCTATTGTCTTAAGATCATGTAGTTTAGTGGTAGTACATGTATATGTAAAAGTTTTTTGTTCAATGTGTAATATCAAATGTTGTAACAATTCATTATGTAATTATATGTTGAAATGGTGAGCATGTGTTATATGGTTTTATTATTGTTCATGTGCATGTGCTACTGATTGTTTCCTTCTGACTTCCTCTTATTTTCTTCTTCTTATCCTAGTGTGTGGTATTTAAATTGGAGTTCTCACTGAGGTGAGGTTTCAATTTAGACATCACACATCAGATTAAGCTTTAGAAAATCTGGGGACGTCACACATTATGTAGCAATTAAATATTTGTTGCAGAAGAAGAATGTCAAACCTAGAATAGTTAGGTAGATTTTGCTACTACAAGAATTTAACATTGAAATCAAAGACAAGGCATGCAAGAATAATGTAGTAGTAGATCATTTGTCTAGGCTTGAATGAGACGATGAAAAGGATATCGACATACCAATAGTGGTGGAATTTCCTGATGAGCAACTCTTTGCCATAAAAAGAAAAGATTTATGGTTTGCAAACATTATGAATTACTTGGCTTGTGGCGAGCTACCAAAAGACTGGGAATATAAGGAGAAAAAGAATTTCTTCCATTCTTTGAGGTTCTATGTTTGGGATGATCCCATTTTTCTCAAGTAGTGTAGGGATGGTATTTTAAGGAAGTACATGCCCGATTGCAAGTTTGAGAGCATTTTAGCACACTGTCACTCCTTACTTACCGTGGGTCACTTTGCTATTTCTAGGACCACGGACAAAGTTTTAGAGTGTGGATTTTATTGGACAATGCTTTTTAAGGATGCATACAATTTTGTACTTTATTGTGATGCTTATCAAAGTCCAGGGAATATCTCCAAGAGACATGGAATGCCCTTAAATGTTTTTCAAGAAATTGAAGTTTTTGATTTATAGGGAATTGATTTCATGGACCCTTTTGTGTCGTCTAATTATAATTTATACATATTTCTTTTCATTGATTATGTGTCTAATTGGGTGGAAGCAATTCGAACCTGCACCAATGATGCCCAAGTTGTATGCAGATTTGTAAAAGATCACATATTTTGTAGGTTTGGGGTGACAAGATTGATTATTAATGATGGTGGATCTCACTTCACCAATAAGAAGTTTGGTGCACTTTTGAGAAAACATGAGTGAGACATAGGGTCGGTACTCCATCTCACCCGTAGACCCAAGGACTGGTTGAGGTCTCTAATAGAGAGATAAAGAAAATCTTAGAGAAGATAGTCCCAACCAATAGGACAAATTGAAGTATGCAATTGAATGATGCTCTTTGGGCATATAGGATAGTCTATAAGATACCTATAGGTATTACTCCTTTTATTTTGGTTTATGGGAGAGATTGTCACTTACTCATAGAGTCATAAAGCCAAATGGGCTCTGAGGAAATTAAATTACAATTTGGATGATACAACAAAAAAGAGAATGTTAGAACCAAATGAGTTAGATGAGATGAGGTTTGATGCATATGAAAGTTCTAGGATCTACAAAGAGATAACAAAGAAGATCCATGATCGCCACATTTTACATAGAGTTTTCACTCCAGGACAGAAGGTGCTTCAGTTCAACTCTAGGATGAAATTGCACCCAGGGAAATTGAGGTCTAGGTGGAGTGGCCCTTTTGTGGTAGTCAAGGCTTTTCCCCATGGGGCAGTTGAGATTAGTAATGGATCTGAGCCATTCCTTGTAAATGGCCAAAGATTGAAACACCATTTTGGGGGAGAATTTCCAAGGAAAGAAGAGGAGTTGAAGCTTGTTGAGCTTCAGTGATAATTTGTGCTTTGATCGTCGAGCCTAGGACATAAAATAAGGGCACTTTTTGGGAGGCAACCCAACTATTTTTTTTATTTTTTACATTCGAATATGTAGTTTTCATAGCTTTAGTTCGCATTTTCCTAGTTTTATATAAAAAAGGTGCCTTGATCATTTTTTATTAGGTGTGCAGGCTGAGCATAAGTCAATAGTACCGACAACAATGTCGGTACTACTAACGCACCCACAGGAACGGTAGAATTGATTTTCACAAAATCTCAGTAGTACTGATAGCAGTTTCAGTAGTACCGACAACATCATAGGGAGGCCAATAAATTTCTCATTGGTACCAACCGCAATTTCGGTAGCACTGACATTTTGCAGAAGAGGGGATGAGTTAACTTTATAAGGACTCGGTGCTACCGACACCCATCTCGGTAGTACTGATACCAACGCTTCTTCAAGTTTGAAATACTGAGATAATGCTTGGAAGTATCAAAAAAAATTCAAAGTGACTGTAGTACTGACACCTGAAGAATAAAATCCGCTGGAGCTCAATCAACAACCAAGATTTTTCACATCAGACGGTCGGTAGTACCGATCCATCATGCAACTTTATGAATTCAATACTACTGACACTAGGCAATCTACAAATACTGGCATTGACCAATCAAGAGTGTCGGTATAAAAAATGGCTGGTACTGAGTCACACAGATCGTGGAGAAGAATTCGGTTCTACCGACTCTGGGTCAGTACTACCAACGCATCGACAATAGGCTGGCCGAAGGCTATATAAAGAGGGGTGTGTGTAATGTTTTCTTCACACCTTCAACACACCTCTTTCAAGAAGGATTGTGAAAGAACCTCCGGGCATTTACAGTCTTCTTTGAGCTTCTTCTTCTCCATCCCATTCTTGTACCATCTCAATGGTGTCCAGGCAAGCATCTTCTTCATCGGTAGGGAATGTGACATTGGTCCCCAAACCAACATGAATCGCTCATCCCAACGTCGATGTGAAGAAGATCTATGATGACCTGATGAATAGAGATATCGCGTCGATACATTATGAAGACTGTGCATTACTTTCAACCTTGGTCTTCACCGAAAATCTTCATCGTGTCTATAGTATCAGGAGTTGGTGGGTGATCACCCATTCTTTAGTGATTGGATCACCTTCCCAGAGCTCGTCTGTGAGTTCTTGGCCTCGCTGGAGATTTGATGCATCCATGAGCATGGGAATGAATGGAGGGAAGGTTGCGTCAATTTTTGTCTCTTCAACACTGACTATCAAATGATGATGTGGCAATTCAACACCATCTATGGATGGCCGCTGGGTGAAGTACACTTTTCCACCAGCAACTTTGACTACAAGGGTGCATGGCAACTTTTGGTGAAGGTACCAGAGGGCTACCACATCAGCTGGCATACCAACTCCATGACCGACATTGAGCACCCATTTTCTTGCATCTTGCATCGCTTCCTCACCAACACCATTTTCTCCAAGTCAAGTCAGGGGAAGGGGAAGGTTCAGCGGGTGTATCTCTTCTTCCTCTACAACTTGCTACAATTATGAAGGAAGAATGTGGACTTTGGTTCCTTCTTCCTCCAACACATGATGTTGGTGAAGTGGCTGGTGCAAAGGATGCCTCCCATCTATTTTGGAGGACCTATCACTCCAATAGTGATGCATCTTAACCTTGATCTCTCCACCTCCAAATCTATGAAGGCTACTCTCAAGTTGGACCTAAAACATTTCAAGAGAGAAAACCTCCTCAATCCACGTCAGGGGAAAGTGTATGCATGTTGTACAATGGATGGCTAGTACCGGGAGAGGGAGCTCCCTGATTTGATCTTCAACTTGCAAGGATTTTATCACATGAGATGGCATGTAGATGAAGAAGAAGATGATGCTAAGAAAGAGCAACAGCAGGAGTAGAATGAATAAGAAGAGGAGGAGGAGGCCACCATCCCAATCATGAGGAGGCAGGATCCCGACAAGCGCCCTAGAGTACATGGAGCCTCTAGTTCTTCTGCTCCTCCACCTTCCCGAGAAGATGATCCATACTCAATGGCATTTATGTATGGAATGTTGTAAGAGATTCAATAGGGGCAGCAACAGCAGACGGCTACACTGGAGGGCATCCATGATGTCCAAGGATAGCTCTATCAAAACCAGCAGGCAATCTTTGAAAATGAGCGGCTTATCCTGGCAAACAAAGAGAACATGCACACACACCTACATAGTATGGAGAACTATTAGCAGCCATTCCTCGACAACTACTGGAGTCAAGGCTATTTTAGTGGATATCCACAACCTCCACAGATGCCGCAGCAGCCCCCGTCATTTCAGGGCACCTGCTACCCACACGATCCTACCATGCCACAACCTCCACCACCATCCTTTTGATCAGTACCACTGGTCCACCTTTTAAGTTGAGTTATGACTATGCGGACATAGTCAAGTTCAAGCTTTGGGGGTGTTGTAATAGCTTCCTTCTTTTATTTGCTTTTTAGTTTCTTTTTGCTTAATTTGTAGGATCCATGTCTATCTAGTATAATAGTGGAGCTTGATTCATGATTTCTGTCATTGTCATGTGCTTCCATATGTTTGGAATGGAAATTTAAAAAAATAAAAATGTGTTCTTTTAATTGAGCTTAGTTGCAATTTCTTGAGTAACACCCCATAGAGGAAGTGTGTGGGCTAGTCAGCTTAAGGACAGTTGATATGAATGGAAATCTTAATTATTCATGTAATCCGGATGAACATGGGATATTAAATTGAAATTTAACGGGATATTAAATTGAAATTTAAGAAAGAAATCCTAAGGTTATCCCATACACAGGTCATTAGAGAGGGACATATAATAGTTCAAGAAAGCCATTGTCTCTTAATTATGTGATTCCATCTGTATTCCATACACTTTGACCCACCACCTTAAAATGATCAACTAACCCAAATTATTTCATTTTGATTGCATTGCATGGCACAATAGGTGACATGATAATTATTTTCTCTTTATATGCATCAGTTACAAAAAGAGAAAAGAAAAAAAATGATTATGCATAAACAATTTTTGTGCATATCAACTAGTTACATAACAATTCCATGTAGATTGCATGCATTTTTCATCATTCATTTTCACATCATGTGGTTATATTGTTTTCCTATGAAATAAGAGTGCAGGGATACACATCCATACCCGCTAAAAAAGGATGAAAAAGAAAAAATGAATGAGATGTGTTAGTGAAGCCCAAGCATAACTTTTCATCATGCTAAAATAGTGGGCCGATGAAAAAAAAAGTAATGTTTTGAAATAAAGACGGAGAAAGGAAGCCCTAAACTTTTCACAAAGAATTGGAAACGTTCACATGATGTATTCACTTCTTTACTACATTCTCATCCATTTGATGAGGTTTTCAATACATGCATTATTTCACCCATAATATTAGGCATTAGGATTCACGCATTTCTCATTACCTTCACCATATAGGTTCATCATGTTTTATTTTAGCATAAAAAATTTGGATGCTACTTGTGATTCTTCATAAGCCACTTTTATTTCATCCATTCTTCTTATTGGTAGGCCACATATATGATTGATCTCCCCATTCATTCTTATAAGGAGAACTGCTTCCAAGTAGTTGGTAGTTAGGAAAGAGCAATGTAGATAGGGAATCACATGATGCACCATGTGAATGTTTGATTGACTATGATATTAATTGCTCTATTGATAGTGTTTAGTGATCTAAGGGTGGACATCTCTTATGGATATTTTTGGTCACTTGAGAGTAGTTGATTGTTCTGTGGTCAGTAAAGGCCAGTTTGGGACAGCCAGGTGGGGATAGTTGAGAAAGGAAATTAATACTTTATGTCCTTTTACTAACTTGTCTCAAATAGGTCTGAGGGTGTGTTGCTCGAGGATGAGCAATATTTAAGCTTAGGAGAGTTTGATGCATTGGATAATTGCCATATTCACAGGCTATTTATTATGGATTTTTGTGCACTTATTGTTCATTTTAATATCTTTTGTGTAGTATTTATTATCATTATCATGTGACAGTTAATTCATCAAAATAAATATGTTTTTAATGTTCCTAATAGATTCATTATTATTTTTGGGCATATGTTTGGTTTTTTTGAATTTTAGGTGAATCTACACGAAACTACACAGCTCGGTACTACCGATTTGACTATCAGTTGTACCGATACTTGCTCAGAAAGGAACATGTAAAATTGATACAACTCGGTAATACCAACCAAGGAAGTGGGTAGTACAGACAACTACGCAGGCGATTACAACTATCGAGGGCGATAGTAGCATAGACACCCAGTCAATAGTACCACACAACGGAATTAGGCAGATCTAAAAATTGTGTTTAATCTAATGGTTGGCAATTAGTGATGCCCTAAGTCACTTTTATGACTTCGGGGGGATTTTGGTAAAAATCTAGGTATCTCGTACTATTCCATTATACGATGTCTGAGAGAAATGAGAGGAGAAAGCAGAGAAGAAAGCCATGTTCTGGGAGATTGGGGCACCTTTGGTGAATTGATTTGTAGCTCGAGGTTACCAAATCAACATGTTTACAGGAGGGAGTCATCCAGACTGTCTTCTTTAGGGGTTCTTTTAGTTCTCTAAATTTCCCCAACTTTTGCTTCTTCTCTCATATGTACTTGGCAATGGAAATCATGCAGGGCTAATTCCCTTGTTCCTCTAGATTCCGAAGTAGCCTGGTTATGCATTGTAATTTACTATTATGCATTAATATATCTTTTTCTCTTAATTTCTAGACATAATTCTATGAGAGTGTCACAAATTCTCTATGCTTGATCACCATAATTCAAGAGAGGGATTAAGGGTTGGAAAACTCATAGAATTACATGTTTTATATCACACCTTGAGAAAGGGGGTTTACGAATGTGAAGAGAATAACCCAGAGATTTTGGAAAAGCACCTAACTAATAACTCAATTACAACAAGAGTGGGATTGGTATTATATTAGGAAGTGAATTACGTGTTGATAGTGGGTAATTCTTGCTACAGGTCTTTTTGTCAAGGGGTTAGGAGAGATAATTGTTAATGATATGATGTTAATTGCAATATTAACTAAGGCAAAATCACAATCCTAAGGAATTCACTCCACTTGAGATCAAAACTAGTAATCTTAGATTTATTTTCTACATCTTAGATAATTAAACCTTCACTCAAAGTTTTCATCAGCTTAGCTGATCGCATCACAGTTAGTAGTAGTCTCTGGAGAGTATTTTCTGAGTTCGACATCTGAGCCTCTTTGGGCCTATATTACATTGATAATGTACTTGCATTTAACATGTGGTTTGTGTGTGTCAGCCATGGGATCCAAGATGGAGTCCATATACATCAACAAGGTATAACCTTAATGGATCCACCTAAAGGGATAAAACACATAAGGTGCAATTGGGTTTTCAAAAGGAGACCAACATGGATGGTAATGTACAAACCTACAAGTGTAGATTGATAGAAACAAATTTTAAACAAGTTCAAGATGTTGGATAATATGAAATCTTTCACCAATTGCCATGGTTAAATCCATCAAGATCATGCTTGCCATCACAACTTAGGCAAAATGGATGTTAAAATTGCATTCCTTAATAGGATTAATGTAGAGGATGTATACATGATAGCGCCTGAAGGTTTTATAAATCCAAATATTACAAATAAAGTCTATAAGACACAAACGTCAGTCTATGGATTGAATCAAGCATCTCAGAGCTAGAATCTTCTATTTGACAAGATACTCAAAGAGTTTGCCTTTATTCAGAACGAAGACGGAAATTGTGATTACAAAATATTTCGTGGGAGCATATTTATATTCCACATAATTGTAAGGCCCCTGAACTTTCTTAATGAGTTGAATGAGCTTAATAACCATAATTGAATGCTTATAACACTAATATAACCTTTTAATATGTTTTTAAATCATAATACAAGCTTAAGTTTCAAATTTGGTCCAATTTGAACATTGTTTGAGCAAGTTATCCAATTTTCTGTACATTTTGGACTTTTCTACAATTTACCCAATTGAGGGGTTTTCTTTGCAATTTGTCACATAAATTATGTTCCTTAGATTTATATTATCATTCTTGATATTTTTGAGCCATGGGGCTCCTATTTGAGACATGGTTTGAAGGTGTTTTCATCAAGGGTATTTTAGGGTTTACCCTTTCACGGATGAGCTACTTTTAGTAGCTATCAACTAATGAATTATGTGATTGGCTGGGAATTTCGAAAAAGGAAATCTAAGAAAGTTAATAGGGATTGAGGGGGAGCTTCTTGTATGTGTTCTTGTATATTCTCAATAGTTTAAGGCCATAAATACATGGGGAGGCTGCTTTTACACCTCATGTTTGCTTCCATCCTTATCCATGGGCTATATTTACCTCTTCCTTGCCCAAGTTCGAAACTATGCTTTCTTTCTCTTTCCTTTAACCTGTAGCAAAGAATTCACTCTGTTTTCTGTGGAACCAACTGCTCTAAGGTAGAATACAACCCCTTTTTGGAGAAGAAGGTCTCCTAGGGCTCCATCTAGCCCTACCTAGGGTTTCCAAGGTCATCTTCTAGGGAATTCGACCAAGGCAAGTTGTTTTCTTCCCTCCTTCTTCGTTTTTCTTGCTCTTCTCCTTCCTTATAACTTCCTCCAGGTCAGAACCTTTCTGTTCCATGGTATAATTTTCTCTAAATCTCTAAAACCCTACCTTTCTTGCTCCTTATGTTTAGGGTTTGCTCATTTGATGAAGAAAGGTGCTAGATGGACGAATTCATAGCTTATTCTTGGATTTTCTACCCTACATGCTCGAGATTGCTTCTAGGTGGGGTTTCATATTCACATTAGAGGCAAGTTTTATAACTTTCTCCACGTTGATTGCTTACCATAAGCTTACTAGCTCATGTTCTTGCTTGAAAATTATGATTTATGCACTAAAAAGCTATGCTTGACTTGGATTTCAATTTTTATAATATTCCCTATTCTGATTTCAGCTATAGATGAACCTGTGATCATGTGTATGTTATTCCTAAGGTATAATATGACTTGGATCAGGTTTTTTTTACAACCTATGGTGTTAAGCACCTATCAAACAATGGTCAATTTTAGGGTTTAAAGATGATTTCTTCTATAAACCATTACCCGATGATGGTACCATTGCAACACCCTATGGTGTTGTGTTCATAAAAACTCATGGTCGTGATCAATGGTGTCAAATGATGGTGACAACCTATGTTCACCCCCTTAGGTCAGGTTTTGGATCAATTAGAAGTATAATGATCAACCATTACGTACCCTACTGATTTTATCAATCAATGATGACATCAGCTTAATATTTAATATTGATTAATGAATATAGGTTTGATCTAACAACCTATAGTGATTTAATGACCACTAATGATGGTGGATCAGGTCTCTACAATCTATGGTGAGTTAATCATATAGTTTTAGCATCAATTAAGCCTTAGACCAATGGTTTCTTGGGTCACTTGATGCAATGGTCGAACCTATACAGTAATTGATGGTTTTAACATATAACTTGACCCAATTGTCAAGATCTAATGTTTATTCCTCCAATAAAGTGGAATGATGTATAATTTAATATGTTGGTCCTAATAATTTGATTTATATGTTTCCTTTATATGATCAACTTAAGGATCTTACTTATTGATAATGGATGGCTTGTTTTAAATGAACAATCGTCTGTGGGTTTTACCCTAATCTCAATGGAACTTTTTGTGTTGTTAATCAAGGGATGTATAGGGTTAAATGGTGACTATTTCTGAGCACAAATCAAGGAATTCATAGGTGGTTTATACAAGGTGTTTACTTATGTAAACAACCAATGGTCCTACCTTTTAAACATCCAATGATTCTGGGTGACATTGTGGTATGGTGATATTGGTTGAATGATGATGGAACAAATGGAGGGTTACCCTTAATAAGGTAGTCTTACCTATTCACTCATATTAATAGAAGGGATGATAACCATATTGTGTTGATATGTAACCTAATGAGGTATAGCTTGTTATACCTAGCTTTAATATAACTAAATGATGGTAATCGGGTATGAATAATCCTTCAATGACTAATGCAATCATGGAGTACTCTATTATTGTTGTTGAAACCCTAGTATACTATAACCCAATCATTATACCTTGATTTATGTGTGGCTTAATACTTGAGAATGGTCTGGAATGTGATGGTGATACTTCACCTTATTCATCCATGATCCAATGGGGATGTTGTGAGTTAGGG
Source organism: Alisma plantago-aquatica (assembly GCA_963693085.1). Taxonomy (NCBI): domain Eukaryota; kingdom Viridiplantae; phylum Streptophyta; class Magnoliopsida; order Alismatales; family Alismataceae; genus Alisma; species Alisma plantago-aquatica. The sequence continues at coordinate 1,368,113,145 of OY856409.1, read as the reverse complement.
TTTGGGCATGAGTGCTATTTAGTAACATTGATATAATTTATCATGTTGAGCCTAACTCTAATGCAAATAGATAAAGATGAGTATTCATGTTTAACATTCTTATATGATGGAATGATGGTGGAATAACCTCCTTAACATGATCATAACCTTGGTATGTTAATTGGTGGTTATCATAGCCACATGGTTGATACTTTCTTATGCCAAACATGTGCATTATAAATATGATGAGAGTTAATCATATCTAGATTCATTGCATATTGACGTAATAAAGGAATGTTCTTAATGTTAATATAACCCTGCTATGATTGTTTATGAATGTAACCTAGTTCATTAATGCAATATTTTGCTTATCTGGTGTATTATATATAAGTGATGTTGTTGAGCCTTGTTATATGGCATGCAAAGATAATGATGATCTTGCAGGGAATAATATAATGGTCTTAATGACCTTTGGGCATGGTTGAGCCCTGAATGAGGTGTAATCCTCTTTTGTTGATAAGGGTTAATACCCTGTGATATTGTGAAAAGGATTTATATCCTGTGATAGCATGATGGTCTTAATGACCTTTGGGCATGGTTGAGCCCTAAATGAGGTGTAATCCTCTTATGTTGATAAGGGTTGATACCCTATGATATTGTGAAAAGGATTTATATCTTGTGATAATATGATTACTAGTGTAATCTCATGAATGGAAAGTGAATAGTACCATGTGATGATGAGATGAGAAATTATGTTTCATATGTTTTATATCTTTTCAAGTTTTGATATTTATATGCTTGCTAGAAGTGAATTAGGGTTTGTATGTCCATTTGTTTGATGCAGCCTTAATTCACCCAATTGGCATAACTAATCAAGTGCAACTCTAATCATGTAGTGCCCTGTGTTGTAGAACCATCTTCAGTGTCAGAACTTGTTGGATGGTGAAACGAGTATTCCTAAGGGAAACTCGGAGCACATACTATTGAGTATGTGGGGGTGGCAGGTTGAGGATATATCCTTGTCATCCACAATGTAGATTGTGGAGGTTGGCTATGGTCTTGCCTCATACATCTGATGTTATTGAGAATGGTTGTGGTCATGTCTCGCTGATTATAACATGATGTGATTAGAGGACAACTGCGGTTGTACCTCAGTGATTGCGTTTGAATACCCTAATTTCTAGTGTCGTGCCCTGTACCAAGGTCGGACTAGTGGTTATCAGCTTGACTATATGTTGTTGTGGTGACAACTTTGACTGATATGTCACTGCCTTTTTACTCATACTGACCGAGGGGAAGAGATATTAGGATACTGGAACTCCTAGATCTTGTACGGAACCGAATAGCCCTTCGCAGGGGTTGGTTGGACTTTGAATGGTACAATTCAAATTCCCCAGGGCATAATAAAAGATGTAATATAGTCGTATAGAATATATGTTTAGGGTTATACACAACGCTTCACATTAGATGATAACCCTTGTTTGTTCTCTTTACATAAAGATGATGCTTAGTGCAATTAAGAGATAGTAGATATACTTATGTTGTGGATATGCTTAAGATTGTAAATGCGTACATATAGTAGCCATGATTATGTTGATAACTATACTGCTACTACTGATTATAATCATGATGCTAGATATCTCATGTTGTTAGTTATGTTTAGCATGCTAGCCATGCCTTTGTAACTAGAGATGCATATATTGTTGATCATGCTTATCCAGATAGTTGTGTTTATAGTGTCAACTATTTTTATGATGTTGATATGTTCAACCTATTAGGCATGCTAATGTTGTTATCTATGCTTATGTGGCTAGACTTATTCATAATGATAGTGATGATATGTTACTAGACTTGCTCATTATGCTAGATATGCATATGCTACTGAATTGCTTATGTTATCAACAAGATAAAGGACGATAGTCTGGCTAATGATGATAGTTATTATCTACTCCCTTGTGTATTTTGATAATCATCAGTGCTGCTGAGCTTATTTGTTATATCTGATTAATTTGCTTAACTATTTAATTACTTAAAAATGTCATAATCAATAAACGTTGTTGGAGGTTATATCCCTTGCTGGGACTGGGTCTCACCCTTGTGGTTCGCCACATTTTTTTAGGTAATCGGAAGTGAAAAACACAAACATGTGGTAGCAAAGAGGAGTTATAGTAATGAATCTTTGAGAAAGTTGATTAGACGTTTAGTGTGTCCTAGAGTCGTCCATGTACTCTCAGGTCTGGGCAGGAAAAGTTTGTATATGGTGTTTCAAATGAATCAAACTTTTGTTAGCATATTAATGCTTGTTTGTGTGGCATATATGAATATTGTTCTCCTGTGTATATATGGGATGGATAAGATGATAGAACAATTTGTATCAAATTCTTGGCATAGTATGGATATAAGAAAGATTTTGGGCTCTTATGCAAATGTTTCTGAGCGGGTGATGATGTGGAAATCGGTTTTAATTTACCCATATTTTTGGGTATGTGATTAACTAGTGATTAATTATGTTTTATGTTTGGAGCAATCTCATTTAGTGTAACGGGTTCTTACAAGTTGGTACCAGAGATTTAGGTTCACTAAGCCTACAGGGACACTAGGACTTAGGACTAGGATGATGTCTAAGTTAGGAATATGACATAAAAATATGGTGCATATTGCCTAATTTCAGTATTTGGGTGCCCTGGCCAGGTATTCAATTATTGAAGAAAGGTAAGTATGAAACTCTAAGATTGTTATCTTTCTGATTACTCTGATCAAGTAGTCTTTTTGAGATAATCTAAAGAGCATAACGAATTGTTGGTATGTATGCCCTGAGAGCCAATCATGGGATGATTTGTGGGATACATTAAGATTGATTTGATAAACATCAAAGGCAAGCTTCCAATTCTTTCTAGTTCAGTCATATGAGATAGTGATAGAACAGATTGAATGTCTAGAGAATGACAATACTCAATGACGTATGCTTTCAGGTTGAGGACCTAAATGATGAGATCATACGGATGTTAAGAGTTTGTACATTCTTGTTATGTCCCTAATCGGATGTCATTGTGGAAGGTAGATAGACAGCAATGACACACAAGACTAGATTGTGGTGTTGGTTGATGACAGAATTGCATTAGTCATGATATAGAGATATCAAACCAAACACATAGGTACTTGTTAGAGAACAAGTGTACCGGACAGACCCACCGTGAGTTTGATACATGGAACCATGACATGGTAGTCACATTCAGTACTCACAGTGATGGTGGTGAGTGTGATTCTTTGACCTAAAATCACTACACTCAACACATGTCGTTGGGCACACTTTGACATCATCAAACGCAGTCCTGAAACATGGGTTGTTATAAAGGCGATGATTGGGTGGCTTTGACACATGGGGCTTTTGAGGGGTGAGTGATAGATATGGGATTTGTCCCTCCTGAAGGGAGTTTGATATCCAAGGCCACTTGATGAGTAGGATTGAAATAGGCGTGCGCACGCATGTGTGAATCAGTATGTGATATTGATGTCATACATATCTCTTCCAATCTACTCTGAGATCAAGAAAGTGAATGAATGTTGACAGGATGATGGTTCCATGCCTCGAGTTCATTCGGGATATCATTGACAAAGGAATTATACATTCACTATAACACCATTCACGGATTGTAGGATTGAAAGTTGTTCTCCAACTTTCTATTTCACTTGGGTAGCACTGATGTGTGACTAGGCACCGCTCTTTGCTTGTTAAGTCATAAGTGTTATGGACTTTCATTGCCAACGTGAAAAGGACCTACAAGGTCACACACATAGGATTTAACCTAGAAGAGGAGTTTTGTCCACAAACAATGTTTAGATTGATTACTAAAGGAGTTTAGTAGTTCAATTAAACACTCAATCAATTGATACCTCAATGTCATAATGTTCAAGGTGTTGGACACATTGATTGGAGTATCGGATTGATTGAAATCGCAATTGACTGATTCTGCACAATCTGCACTCCCAACCGATCGGCTCATGTAATGAACCAATCGGCTGAGCTTGGTAAACCGGTCGGCTCAAGTGTTGAGTCGATCGGCTCATGGTCAGGGTGAAATGATTGCTTTAAGTTTTGAAATGATCGATTCAACTGGTGCAACCGAGCAAGTTGGGAAAGTAGGATTGGTGAGAATTTTCGTTTCGTTTCACTTGCACAATGTGATTGGAACAAGGATTGGTATTTGATACCAATTAGAAATAAAAGAAGGAAAGTCAATCGGGAACTGATCAGGACCACGAACAGACCGGTTCAGATATGAACTGACCGTTTCATGGGTCCCAACTGATCGGTTGAGGTGTCAACCGACCGGTTCATGTCCCCAACCGACCCTTTCAGTTGTGAAATGATCGGTTCAGGTTGTGAGTTGGTTGTTTTGTGGAAAATCTCGAACCCTTCTACTCCTACTTTTAGTCCTGCATCTCCCGGGATGGAGAACCTTGTCCCATGACCCTCCTATATATATAGGGGTATTGGGGGCTTCTCAAAGTACAATCCAGTGCAACCAGTTGCTCTGTGAAGTTGTCGTTCTCTCTGGTTTTGGTAACCGAGAGAGAGCTCGAGCAAGTACTACCTGATAAGGGAGGCACATCAAGGGAAGGACAACTGTAGAAAGCGACTAGTGGTAGGAGAGTGTGTCGGTGACTAGTACGCTGACAGGAGGGTGTGACTCCTTCCAATTCCTTGTGGTACAAGGAGATTGGAGTTCCAGGTGGTCTGTGTGGACTACTTCAGAGGTGGGAGGTTTCTACCGCTAGGAGGACAACCTTCAATCCCGTCAGTCCCAGTGCGACCAGGAGCTGCACAGACACCGTCCAAGATAGGAGGTGAAGACCGCACAAGGCGCGAGGTATTGTCGCCGAGCAAGCCTCGGGACAAGGTATGATTCCACAAACCATCATTTCCTATTGTATAGACGTTGACGTGTTTCCTTGTTCTGGGTTTGGGGGAGAAAAAAATTTGTTTCCGCTCCCTTCTCTGCCTCCCCTAAAACCCAACAGTGGTATCAGAGCCACGTCAACTGCTCTATACTTTTGGATTATCGATATGATCGATTTTGGTTTGTCACCTTTATTTATTGCATACGATGCGAATAAAATTGGTTTTATGCATGTCCAATCCTAAATCCACAAATCCCAATTTACATATATGATATGTATTATGAATGCACTCGATACGCGTCACCCTTAAACAAGTTTTATGCTGGATGTATAGTGTGGTTATGGCCAATAAACCCTATCTATGTATGGTTGTATGTGGTTGCTTGCATCTCGGTCTGCGCACCAATCTTCCTTCTCCTATTCCTGATGTAACTCGAAATAATTCGAGATTTCTTTTCTACCTTTGCTCCCTCCGAATATAACTCAGGGTTTCTCTTTTTACAATGTAAAATAGGATAGAATTTTATTTCCTGTTATGTCGAAGAACGGCGGACATTCTGACGACAGCTGAGATGATTGGTTCAAGGAGTGAACCGATCGGTTGACGTTCAAGACGATCTGTTCAAGGAGTGAGCTGATCAGTTGATGATCGGTTCGAGGAGCGAGATGAGCAGGTGGCGGCCATGAGGAGATGCACGATGACCAGGCGAACCGATCGGTTGGAGGAGCCAACCGATCAACTGGTGGCACCCAGCCGACCAGTCTGATGGCGAGTCGATCATTCATGTGATGAGTTGATCAAACCCAGAAAGGCAAAGCACAGAGTTCATCTTGTACAGGTTGCATGTGATGTAGACCTAGATGATCATGATTCCTCTTGGCTCGAGGAATCACATTAGGATGGCCATAATCATCGCTTTTATCATTTTGCATGTTTTCTGTGGGATATAGCATGTATATGATATGTACTATGTATTGTGGTGATTGGATATGTATATGTATATAAAACCAAATCCCTCATTAAATATTAAGTTTTAGATGCCTTCCAAATGTGACACACGTGAAAAGCTTGATCGACCAAGTGTGGGCACGCCCAAGCATGGTGCACCGTCTATCTCGTGGAAGCATGAAGGATGAATCTGTTGGTATGCCCAAGCAGGGTGCATATTCATCGTGTTGGATTTGGGTCGGACTTAACAAGGTGACCTAGATAGGATCTAGCACCTTGAGGCATGGAGATGATCATGGCAAGGAGTTACATATGAAATCTTATCAAGAGTTGCATATGATGCAATTGGAAAGAGTTTCCTACCTGAGGGATCTATGTTGTGGGTGACAGCCCTAGTTGGTCCATGACTTCGAGGATTTCAGGATCTTGCCCACTAGAAGGTTGTGCGTTGCAATCTTCCGAATTGATGGTGAGTGCTATCAATTTGAACTAAAATAGTGGGATCGATAATTAATTAAAGGCCTAATTTTATCGTCAACTTTTCAAATCAATCAAACAAGTCAAAACGAGTTTTGGACTAAAATTGCATATATTTCCTTTTGTTAAAATAAATGGTTAATCAACAAATCACTTTATTTGCGATCGGTCTTTGAGACCAACAAATAAAATGGGAATAATTCCATGACTGGTTAGGATGATGAGAAGTGTTCTCAAAGAGTGAAAGCTCTAAGTCCTAGTTATACCAAGACCAGATGAACTCAATCCCACCACATCAATGGCTGAAAGTATGCTTATGGAAGCATACCAAGGATGACATTGATGAGGAGTTCTTGATGTTGTGTTCTCTGAACTATGAGTTGCAGAGACAACATGAGACATATGATGTCTCCAAGACACTGTCCTAGTATGTCATGACAGAAGGACATCCAGTAAGGTATTCACACACTCAATGTGATTGGGTATGTGGAAAACCTGACTAAGAAGGATTCCCTCTGAGCCAAGAGTTGGCTATTGGTATGATACTACAAATGTTGCGAGAATCATACAATTCATGATAAGCTACAACATGAACAACTTTGACAAATGTAGATAGAGTTGTTGGACATTTTGAGGATAGTAGAGGAAAAGATGAAGAAAGACAAACCATAATCTTTTATGTGATCAAAGAAAAGGTAATTCTTAAGGGCAAGGACAAGGGCAAAGCAAAGAAGTGTTCTGATGCTAGCCAGCAATCCAAGCCGTCTTCAGCCTCAAGGCACATGGGGAAAGGGTGTATGAGGGAATTTCCCTCTATATCTGGAAGAACAAAAGAAGATGAAGGAGGGGATGGAGATCTCCACCTAAGGTATCATGAAATGAACTGCTTCTTTATCTAATGTATATGATACCAAGATATGGATATGTCATATATGATATGCAAAATCCACAAAGAAGTGATGGCCTTTGTGAAAGGACCAAGAAAGGAGTACCCATCATTGGAGCAAGTGTTGCTGCCATAGATAGGAGTATTTTTCAGTTTATTTCAGCCTAAAGGGCACGAAATAGAGTTGAGAACTTCTATTTCATATTTGCCAATAGATAGAAACACTTTATTTTTGCATATTGTATGACAATGATAGCAATTAATAAAGTGATATTTCAATCTCAAAGATATGATCTTTGTGGCAATGCCTTGTTTATCTTGTGGTACTTGATATGCATAAGATAAAATGATACCTAAAGTTATTGATAACTCAAACAATAAAATTAGCATCAATCATGAGAAATTCATTTCTAGTTTCCATGTGATGGATAAATCTAGACTCTTTTGGTTAGAGAACCAGTAAGACACATGAATCTCTTGTACATGATTAATCAATCTTCACTAATGGTAGTGGGAGAATGATTATCCAATTTGGTATAATATATGTGATGTATTTACATACCTATTGGAGTAAATGTTAATACTTCAAAAGGTGTTTAGAGAAATACCAATATGAATATCTTGAAGTGTTCAAGAAAATCATAGATGAAGTACGAATTTGGTAAAGTGTTAATTCTTGATGAGATCAATGAATGAAATACTTAGACCAAAATGTTTGAGATCCTTATGAGTGATTATGATAGTGTATCATAGTGAGCTCATGATTAAGGCATAGTGATGTATAAATTAAAAGGGAGTCATACTCTAAGGAGTTAGAGAATGATTATCAAATAACTAAATTCTTCTTAAATAAAGAATACCTTACACTAATAAAGGACATTAAGAATCACAAGGAGTTGTGAGTTCTTATGTCCTTGATAGATACATCTCGATCATTTATATGTTGGTTGGTCATGTGATGAGTCAACTATCTAGATGAATGAGAGGAACCGAATTTTGAGTTATGGTAGATGACCATTACATCCTAAATGACTTCCATGTAAGCCATAAGGTATGACCTTGATGGTAGCACCCATTGGATGTAAATCCATAAGTGCAAACGAGTCTTAAGTGTTAAGACACATGGATAACATTTTAAGACGGATGATGCTTGTTTATTGCAACTTAATGACTAAAACATTTGGCATATGGATACTAAAACCGCATTCCTATGAAGAATTAAAGAAGGATGTGTACGTGACACAACCTATAAGGTTTATGAATCCACTAATGCAAATGAAGTCTATAAGTTACAATGGACTAATCAATGTGATTGATTGAGTACAATAAACTCAGAATTAGATCTTTACTTTGATGATATAGTCAAAGGGTTTGACTGATATGTCAAAGAAAAAGAAGGGATCTATGATTTAGTGGGAGTGTATTCACATTCCACATGTTGATGTGAAATGAAAATGTTGTAGAATGGAAATCCAAAGTGGAAATTATCTTTAAGGAAGATAGAGATGTTTCCTATGTGACAGGAATAGAGATCTATAGAGATAGTTCTCAAAAACCTCTTGACCTGAAAAGTGAAAGCATACATTGGCAATCTGTACTGAAGTGTTCTGTATGCACAGAAGCAGTGGGAGAAAACTTGTCCATGATACATGGAGTTAGTATCCCAAGGCCAAGTGTCCAATTCTTATGAAGAATGGGAACACTAAGAATAGATATGGATCTATCATGTATGTAATCATCCCATTATCTTGCATGTATGGACATGGCAAGAATAAAATGCATTCATCATCTTGTATGTAGTACATGACAATATGATGTGCTCATCCTGATAACTCGTATGTGGGACATGACGAATGGATGTCTGTATGCTTCCAGTAAGGGTTACTGGAATACCATGAGAACTTGATAAGTACTTGAGAAGTACTAGTTCTATGGAGATAAGGAAGAGTTCAATGTAAAGAGTTACATTGATGCGAACTTCTGAAAGGACAGAAAATTAATCGCAAAATATATATAAGATATATAAAAGTGAAAGTTTGTCAATAATTGGAAGTGTTCCAATAAAACCATTTAAAAGGAAATGTCGAGTATCTATGTGTTAGAGAATAGTAGTGGATACTATATGGATCTGGAAATTCATGAGATGAACTTATAGATATTCCGGTCATTGATGACAAGTATGGAATCCTTGATCATGCAATATGGCTAAAGGTTAGCAAAGGAATACTGGATCACATATTATGGTGACTCCATCTCATACGTGTGACGTACAACGAAGAGATGTGAGACATGCAATTTATACTGAATTTGGCAAGATGTTGCCATTACTCACTATGATCGCACTATAGCAGAGTAACATGTGGGACATGTTTGAAGATCACTATGAATATGATTCAAGGGTGATTGGCTCGTAGTGCAAGTGGGAGTCTGTTGGTATGTATGCCCAGAGAGCCAATCATGGGATGATTGGTGGGATACATTAAGATTGCTTTGATAAACATCAAAGGCAAGCTTCCAATTCTTTCTGGTTCAGTCATATGAGATAGTGATAGAACAGATTGAATGTCTAGAGAATGATAGTACTAAATGACGTGTGCTTTCAGGTTGAGGACCTGAACGATGAGATCATACGAATGCTAAGAGTTTGTACATTCTTGTTATGTCCCTAGTCAGATGTCATTGTGGAAGGTAGATAGACAGCAATGACACACAAGACTAGATTGTGGTGTTGGTTGATGACAGAATCTCATTAGTCATCATATAGAGATATCAAACCAAACACATAGGTACTTGTTAGAGAACAAGTGTACTGGACAGACCCACCGTGAGTTTGACACATGGAACCATGACATGGTAGTCACAGTCAGTACTCACAGTGATGGTGGTGAGTGTGATTCTTTGACCTGAAATCACTGCACTCAACACATGTCATTGGGCACACTTTGACATCATCAAATGCAGTCCTGAAACATGGGTTGTTATAAAGGTGATGATTGGGTGGCTTTGACACATGGGGCTTTTGATGGGTGAGTGATAGATATGGGATTTGTCCCTCCTGAAGGGAGTGTGATATCCAAGGCCACTTGATGAGTAGGATTGAAATAGGTGTGTGCACGCATTTGTGAATCAGTATGTGATATTGATGTCATACATATCTCTTCCAATCTACTCTGAGATCAAGAAAGTGAATGAACGTTGACAGGATGACTGTTCCATGCCTTGAGTTCATTCGGGATATCAGTGACAAAGGAATTATACATTCACTGTAACACCAATCACGGATTGTAGGATTGAAAGTTGTTCTCCAACTTTCTATTTCACTTGGGTATCACTAATGTGTGACTAGGCACCGCTCTTTGCTTGTGAAGTCATAAGTGTTATGGACTTTCACTGCCAACGTGAAAAGGACCTGCAGGGTCACACACATAGGATTTAACCTGGAAGAGGAGTTTTGTCCACAAACAATGTTTAGATTGATTACTAAAGGAGTTTAGTAGTTCAATTAAACACTCAATCAATTGATAGATCAATGTCATAATGTTCAAGGTGTTAGACACATTAATTGGAGTATCGGATTGATTGAAATCACAATTGATTGATTCTACACAATCTGCACTCCCAACCGATCGGCTCATGTGATGAACTGATCGGCTGAGCTTGGTGAACCGGTCGGCTCAAGTGTTGAGTCGATCGGCTCATGGTCGGGGTGAAACGATTGCTTCAAGTGTTGAAACGATCGATTCAACTGGTGCAACCGAGCAAGTTGGGAAAGTAGGATTGGTGAGAATTTTCCTTTCGTTTCACTTGCCCAATTTGATTGGAACAAGGATTGGCATTCGATACCAATTAGAAACAAAAGAAGGAAAGTCCATCGGGAACTGATCATGACCACGAATAGACCGGTTCAGATATGAACCGACCGTTTCATGGGTCCCAACCGATCGGTTGAGGTGTCAACCGACCGGTTCAGGTCCCCAACCGACCCTTTCAGTTGTGAAACGATCGGTTCAGGTTGTGATTTGGTTGTTTTGTGGAAAATCCTGAACCCTTCTACTCCTGCTTTTAGTCCCGCATTGCCCAGGATGGAGAACCTTGTCCCATGACCCTCCTATATATAGGGGTATTGGGGGCTTCTCAAAGTATAATCCAGTGCAACCAGTTGCTCTGTGAAGTTGTCATTCTCTCTGGTTTTGGTAACTGAGAGAGAGCTCGAACAAGTGCTACCCGATAAGGGAGGCACAACAAGGGAAGGCCAACTGCAGAAAACGACTGGTGGCAGGAGAGTGTGTCGACGACTAGTACGCTGACTGGAGGGTGTGACTCCTTCCAATTCCTTGTGGGACAAGGAGATTGGAGTTCCAGGTGGTCTGTGTGGACTACTTCAGAGGCAGGAGGTTTCTGCCGCTAGGAGGACAGCCTTCAATCCCGTCAGTCCCGGTGTGACCAGGAGTTGCACAGACACCGTCCAAGACAGGAGGTGAAGACCGCGCAAGGCGCGAGGTATTATCGCCGAGCAAGCCTCGGGACAAGGTATGATTCCAAAAACCATCCTTTCCTATTGTATAGATGTTGATGCGTTTCCTTGTTCTGGGTTTGGGGGAGAAAAAAATTTGTTTCCACCGCCTTCTCTACCTCCCCTAAAACCCAACACGAATAACAAATCATGATGTGAATATCTCAATCCTATATTAAAGAAGATGGGAATTGCATCATATTCTATCAAAACTTGAATGTTTGGTAACTATAAGAGAAAGATACAACACCATGAAATCTAAATCTGAATACAAATAAGGAAAAGAGGAGTTCTTGAAGATGTGATTCAAGAAGAAAATAAAGTAAAATATAGATAAGTATATGCTTATAAAGTGATTCAAGGTATGAAATCCACATAAGATGGAGAGAATTCCAATGATAAGTATATAATGAGAAGATAAATGAGAACAATGACAAAGGAATAAGGAGGAACCAGAGTTAATCTCAGACCCAACCTATGTGTGTAAGAAAGTGTTAATGTAAAATAAGCATGGCGTTTGAAAGAAATTAAGACAGATGAACCATGTTTAATGAAGAAAATGTGGAATATGATGATTTACCTGTTGATAAGTGGTTGAAAAACATAATAAAATAAGAGAACATACCCAAGTGGGATAAATAGTCATAAAGGAAGGGGTAATAAGATGCATTAATCATGTTGATTCCTATGCTAACGGCAAGGAACCCGAAAAGAAAAAGGTAAAATGATACATAAGAAGTTGTAACATGCATAATGAAAATAGAATTGGTTACCTTTTTGCTAGTGACCGTTGAATGATGTTGCTATGATGTAGAAAGTGTGTTTCCCTTTGTGTCTTTCCATGATAGGGAACAACTTTCAAGTGGATCATTTCCACTTGGTATGTGTGGATTCATTGTAAACAGGAGGGTGGATAGCTTATTATAGCATAAGGTTGTTTGGACTATGGTTCCAAGATCATAAAGTTTGTGATGATTTTGCTTTTGAGCCTTCTAATAATTAGGAAGACTCCTTTTATATGTCTTGATATCGGTTATGTTTGTAAAAGTAGATTATATAAGGAAGTGAGTTGCTTATAGCACATGAGGTGGATACCAAGGTAATGAATCCTAGTATCCAATATGTATTAATAATATAAGAAATGTGTGAAGGTTGGAGATGTTTATTAAATGAACATTCCAAGCATTCCTCTTCTGTACAGAGAGAGGGAGAGAGAGTTTATGATGACCCTCTAAATGTTGTTTGGAAGGAAAAACAAAAGTGATTCTATAATGTTGTGTATGGTTTAGTGATAGCTGGGCAAGACCACTATCAAGGATAGATGGTTTGTTGGTTAATAGATATGTGATACTGTGTTCCTTTAAGATAAACCTATGATCAAATACCAATGCATAAGAGTTGAATTGGATGACATAATTCACATGACCGTGATGAGTTTAGAGTTATGTCCTTTAGACTAACCAATGTACCAATGGAATTTATGAATAGGAGGAATAGAGTGTTCAAGTAATGTCTTACAAGTTGTAGCAAGCTTTGAATGATGACATGTAAAAGTATTTCAAATATGGTCAAAAATGTGATCAATATTTCTTCAAAAACCTTAGGGTTTCCGAAGCAGTAATAGCTATGAGAACAAGTTGAACAAGAGTGATATGGGGTTGATTAAATTTCTTTATAGGATCATGATATGTCTTCTAAGTAGGTTGTGTAAATCCTAGTAAGGTGAAGATAGTGTTGTTGTTTTACCCCTAACAAGGTTGACTAGGAATGATGTTTCCTTATATGGAATGACAGTTGTCAGCATCAGCATTTCTTTTGATGCTAAAAAAAGAACTGACAAGAGTTCTAGTATCAGTATATAAAAAAAGGATGGATACATTGCCTTTTTATGCTTTAAGGAATGGTGTGGGATACATGCCATGATTGGTAAAAAGCTAGAAAGTATGACTTTTGAGTAATGTGTTGATACAATAGATATAATTTTAGGATGATATATAGAATTTAAAGTTGAACATTACTACTAGAATTGTACAGATGACATAACAAGTTTCTACATTCAATAATGAGAATGTCTTCTTAGGTGGGGATTTTTGTGCTGACCCAAGAGGATATATGTATGAATGATATGACATCACCATGATATGCAAGTAGCATGGTGAAGGTAATAGGATGAGGTGAAAAGGAAGTAACCATGTTTGTTTACCTTGGATTTTGGGGGTGAAATCCCAATTAGGGGTTTATAGTTATAAGGCCCCTAAACTTGCTTAATGTGTTTAATGAGATTAATTACCATAATTGAATGATTATAACCCTAATATAACCTTTTTATATGTTTTTAAATCATAATACAAGCTTAAGTTTCAAATTTGGTCCAATTTGGACATTGTTTGAGCAAGTTATGCAATTTTTGACATTTTGGACTTTTCTGCAATTTACCCAATTGAGGGGTTTTATTTGCAATTTGTCAAATAAATTATGTTCCTTATATTTTATATTATCATTCTTGATATTTTTGAGCCATGGGTCTCCTAGTTGAGCCATGGTTTGAAGGTGTTTTCATCAAGGGTATTTTAGGGTTTACCCCTTCATGGATGAGCTACTTTTAGTAGCTATCAACTAATGAATTATGTGATTGGCTGGGAATTTCGACAAAGGAAATATAATAAGGTTAATATGGACGGTGGGGGAGATTCTTTTGTGTGTGCTTGTATATTCTCAATAGTTTAAGGCCATAAACACATGGGGAAGCTACTTTTACACCTCATGCTTGCTTCCATCCTTATCCTTGGGCTATATTTACCTCTTCATTGCCCAAGTTAGAAACTATGCTTGCTTTCTCTTTCCTTTAACTTGGAGCAACGAATTCACTCTATTTTTCTGCATAACCAACTGCTCTAAGGTAGAAAGCAACCCATTTTTCGAGAAGAAGGTCTCCTAGGGCTCCATCTAGCCCTACCTAGGGTTTCCAAGGTCATCTTCTAGGGAATTCGACCAAGGCAAGTTGTTTTCTTCCTTCCTTCTTCGTTTTTCTTGCTATTATCCTTCCTTATACCTTCCAACAGGTTGTAACGTTGCTGTTCCATGGTATAATTTGCTCTAAATCTCTAAAACCCTACCTTTCTTGCTCATTATGTTTAGGGTTTGCTCATTTAATGAAGAAAGGTGCTAAATGGACGAATTCATAGCTTATTCTTGAATTGTGTACCCTACCTGCTCGAGATTTTTTCTATGTGGGGTTTTATCTTCTCATTATAGGAAGTTTTATAACTTGCTCCACGTTTATTGCTTACCATAAGCTTACTAGCTCATGTTCTTGCTTGAAAATGATTATTTATGCACTAAAAAGCTATGCTTGACTTGGATTTCAATTTTATAATGTTCCCTGTTATGATTTCAGTTATAGATGAACCTGTGATCATGTGTATGTTATTCCTAAGGTATAATATGACTTGGATCAAGTTGTTTTGACAACCTATGGTGCTAAGCACCTATCAAACAATGGTCAATTTTAGGGTTTAAAGTTGATTTCTTTTATAAACCATGACCCGATGATGGTACCATTACAACAACCCTATGGTGTTGTCTTCATAACAACTCATGGTCGTGATCAAGGGTGTCAAATGATGGTGAAACTATATGGTCACCCCCTTAGGTGAGGTTTTGGATCAATTAGAAGTATAATGATCAACCATTAAGTACCCAACTGATGTTATCAATCAATGATGACATCAGCTTAATATTTGATGTTGATTAATGAATATAGTGTTGATCTAAAAACCTATAGTGATTTAATGATCACTAATGATGGTTGATCAGGTCTCTACAATCTATAGTGAGTTAATCATATAGTTTTATCATCAATTAAGCCTTAGACCAATGGCTTCTTGGGTCACTTGATGCAATGGTCGAACCTATACTGTAATTGATGGTTTTAACATATGAACTTGACCCAATGGTCAAGATCTAAAGTTTATTCCTCCAATAAAGTGGAATGATGTCTAATTTCATATGTTGGTCCTAATAATGTGATTTAGATTTTTCCTTTATATAATCAACTTAAGGATCTTACTTATTGGCAATGGATGGCTTGTTTTAAATGAACAATCGATTATGGGTTTTACCCTACTCTCAATGGAACTTTTTGTGTTGTTAATCAAGGGATGTCTAGGGTTAAATGGTGACTCTTTCTAGATCACAAATCAAGGACTTCATAGGTGGTTTATACAAGGTATTTACTTATGTAAACAACCAATGGTCTTACCTTTTAAACATCCAATGATTCTGGGTGACATTGTGGTATGGTGATATTGGTTGAATAATGTTGGAACAAATGGAGGGTTACCCTTAATAAGGTAGTCTTACCTATTCACTCATATGAATAGAAGGGATGATAACCATATTGTGTTGATATGTAACCTAATGAGGTATAGCTTGTGATAACTAGCTTTAATATAACTAAATGATGGTAATTGGGTATGAATAGTTCTTGAATGACTAATGCAATCATGGAGTAATCTGTTACTATTGTTGAAACCCTAGTATGCTATAACCCAATCATTATACCTTGATTTTCATGTGGGTTCATACTTGAGAATGGTATGGAATGTGATGGTGATGATTCACCTTATGCATCCATGATCCAATGGGGATGTTGTGAGTTATGGTTTGAGTATGAGTGTTATTTAGTAACATTGATATAATTTATCATATTGAACCTAACTCTAATGCAAATAGATAAAGATGAGTATTCATGTTTAACATTCTTATATGATGGAATGATGGTGGAATAACCTCCTTAACATTATCATAACCTTGTTATTTTGATTGGTGGTTATCATAGCCACATGGTTGATACTTTCTTATGTTAAACATGTCCATTATGAATATGATGAGAGTTAATCATATCTAGATTCATTGCATGTTGACGTAATAAAGGAATGGTCTTAATGTTAATATAACCCTGTTATGATTGTTTATGAGTATAACCTAGTTCATTAATGCAATATTGTGTTGATCTGGTGTATTATATATAAGTGATGTTGTTGAGCCTTGTTATAAGGCATGCAAAGATAATGATGATATTGTAGGAATTAATATGATGGTCTTAATGACCTTTGGGAATGGTTGAGCCCTAAATGGGGTGTAATCATCTTGTGTTGATAAGGGTTAATACCATGTGATATTGTGAAAAGGATTTATATCCTGTGATAGTATGATGGTCTTAATGACCTTTGGGCATGGTTGAGCCCTGAATGAGATGTAATCCTCTTATGTTGATAAGGGTTGATACCATGTGATATTGTGAAAAGGATTTATATCTTGTGATAATATGATGACTAATGTAGTCTCACGAATGGCAAGTGAATAGTACCATGTGATGATGAGATGATAAATTATGTTTCATACATTTTATATCTTTTCATTTTTTTATATTTATATGCTTGCTAGAAGTGAATTAGGGTTTTTATGTCCACTTGTTTGATGCAGCCTTAATTCACCCAATTGGCATAACTAATCAAGTGCAACTCTAATCATGTAGTGCCCTGTGTCGTTGAACCATCTTTAGTGTCAGAACTTGTTGGATGGTGAAATGAGTATTCCTAAGAGAAACTCAGAGCGCATACTATTTAGTATGTGGGGGTGGCAGGTTGAGGATATATCCTTGTCATCCACAATGCATATTGTGGAGGTTGGCTATGGCCATGCCTCATACATCTGATGTGATTGAGAACAGTTTTGGTCATTTCTCAGTGATTATAACATGATGTGATTATAGGACAACTGTGGTTTTACCTCAGTGATTGGGTTTGAATACCTTGGTTTCTAGTGTCGTGACCTGTACCAAGGTCGGACTAGTGGTTATCAGCTTGACTATATGTCGATGTGGTGGCAGATTTGACTGATATGTCAATGCTTTTTTACTTGTACTGACCGAGGGGAAGAGATCTTAGGATACTGGAACTCCTAGATCTTGTACGGAACTGAATAGCCCTTTGCAGGGGTCGGTTGGACTTTGAATTTTACGATTCAAATTCCCCAGGGCATAATAAAAGATGTAATACAGCCGGATAGCATGTCTTTTTAGGGTTATACACAACACTTCACATTGGATTATAACCCTTGTTTGTTCTATTTACATAAATATGATGCTTAGTGCAATTAAAAGATAGTAGATATACTTATGTTGTGGATATGCTTAAGATTGTAGATGCGTACATAAAGTATCCATGATTATGTTGATAACTATACTATTACTGCTGATTATAATCATGATGCTAGCTATCTCATGTTTTTAGTTATGTTTAGCATGCTAGCCATGCCTTTGTAACTAGAGATGCATATACTGCTGATCATGCTTATCCAGATAGTTGTGCTTATGGTGTTAGCTCTTTTTATGATGTTGATATGTTTAACCTATTAGACATGCTAATGTTGTTATCTATGCTTATGTGGCTAGACTTATTCATAATGATAGTGATGTTATGTTACTAGACCTGCTCATGATGCTAGATATGCATATGCTACTGAATTGCTTATGTTATCAACAAGATAAAGGATGATAGTTTGGCTAATGATGATAGCTATTATCTACTCCCTTGTGTATTTTGATAATCATCAGTGCTGCTGAGCTTATTTGTTATATCTGATTAATTTTCTTAACTATTTATTTACTTAAAAATGTTGTAATCAATAAATGTTGTTGGAGGTTATATCTCTTGTTGGGACTGGGTCTCACCCTTGTGGTTCGCCACATTTTTTTAGGTAATCGGAAGTGACAAAAAAAACATGTGGCAGCAATGAGGAGCTATATTAATGAATCTTTGATAAAGTTGATTAGACGTCTAGTGTGTCCAAGAGTCATCCTTGTACTCTCAGGTCCGGGAAGGAAAAGTTTGCATATGGTGTTTCAAACGAATCTGACTTTTATTAGCATATTAATGCTTATTTGTGTGGCATATATTTATATTTTTCTCCTATGTATATATGTGGTGGCTAAGATGATAAAACAATTTGTATCAAATTATTGGCATAGTATGGATATAAGAAAGATTTTGGGCTCTTATGCAAATGTTTTTTAGCAGGTGCTGACGTGGAAATCGGTTTTAATTTACCCATATTTTTTGGTATGTGATTAATGAGTGATTGATTGTGTTTTATGTTTTGAGAAATCTCATTTAGTGTAACGGGTTCTTACAATAATTATGGGGAATAACATCCTTTTCCTGCAAATATTAAAACCTAAATGGGAAATTCCTTCTCTATGAAGGGTTTAGGCGAAGCATCCCATATGATAGGAATAAGATCTATCAAGATAGATCTAGAGAGCTTCTTGACCTAAGTGAAAGCACACACATTGGCAAGATGTTGAAGGGGTTCAACATGTGGGACTCAATGAGAGCAAATCTATACATGTTCCATCTCTCAAGATCCCAATATCACAGTTCTTGTAAAGAGTGGGAAAACATGCATAAGAGCCATATGAATTCACAATTGGATCTATCATATATGAAATGTTATATGCTCATCATGTTGTCTTGTATGTATTGGACATGATAAGTGGATATTAGTTAGACTCCAATGAAAGTCACTAGATTTCCATAAAGAACATTGTTAAATACTTGAGAAGCACTAAAAGCATTGGTTCCTTGGTTATGGTAATAAGGAAGCGTTGGGTGTAAAAGGTTACACCGATGCAAGCTTCCAAAGACAAAGAAAATTAACGATTGCAATCTAAATTTGTGTTTGCCCTTAAATTAGAACTGAGTTAGAAGAGTTCGATCAAGAGATAGTTGCTAATTCTACAAATAGAAGTCAAGTACCTTGTTGTTTTGAGAATAGCAGAGGATATTGTATGGATCTAGAAGTTCATGTATATGAACTTGTGGGAGGTTCCAACCATTATTTACATAGTAGAAATACCATGACAACAATGGAGATATTTGATAGGCAAGGAATCTTAGCCAGCATACTACATCAATTCCATCTCATGCAAGAATTTGTACAATGAGGAGATGTGAAAACTTTCTTCAATATCGACTAGAAGAAAACGTTGCTAACCTGCTATAAAAGCACTTGCACAGTAGAAGCATGATGGATGCATCAAAGATCACTTGTAATAAGATTCATAAGTGATTGGATCTAAGTACAAGTGGGAGTCTATTGGTATGTATGCCCATAGAGCCAATCATATGAAAATTGTAACGGGGCATCATATACTTGATTTGATAATTATAAAAGTAATAATGTCTATTATGTTTGTCTCAATCATGAGATGATGATGCAGGCATAGTAGGTGCCTAAAGAATGGTACTACTCTAGGACATATGTCTTTAGGTTTAGGACCATGAATAATGAGATCATATGTATGATAAGATTTCACACATTCCTGTTATGTCCCTAGTTGGATATTACTGGGGAAACAAAATAGGCAATAGTAATACATAGGACTAGAGTGTGAGTTGACTAATGACAAAGTCGCATTAGTCATGATATTTGATATCAAGTCAAACACATAGGTACATGTTAGAGAATAGTGTATCAGACAAACCCACCTTGAGATTGATACATGGAGGCCATGGAGTGGTAGTCAGAATCATCTCTCATAGTGATAGTAGTGATTGTGATTCTTAGATGTGAAGTCATTCTACTCATCACATGTCATTCAATGTATTTTTACATCATCCAACATGACCTTAAATAAGAATTGATGTAAAGGTGGTGCTTGGGTATGTTGTGACACATGGGATTGAGTGTGATGGAATTTTTCCCTCCTATAGGAGATCGATATCCTGGCCATTTGATAAGTGAGACTGAGAAATGTATAGGCATACTCATCTGAATTAATACATGATATGTGAGCTCACATGCATCTCATATATCCTGCTCTAGTTAAATGAACATGGATTGAACGTTGAGAGGATGACGATTCCATGCGTCGAGTTCAATCTGGACATCAGAGACAAAAGAACTATACGATTACTATAACACTGATCACATATTATAGGTTGAATTTGTTGCTTGGGTAGCAATGATGTGTTTCTAAATACCACTCATTGCTTGTGATGTCATAAATTGGTTATGGACATTCACTACCAGCGTAACCTGGGACCTATAGGGTCACACACATAGGATGTGTCTAGAATAGGAGTTTATTCATGAATGATGTTTAACTTAACTACTGAAGTGTTCAGGTGTCAATTAAACAACGATGGCTGAAAATTGATTGATTGGAATGTAAATCGACCAGTTCAAGTGTCAAACTGATCGATTCAAGTGTCATGTCAATTTAAATTACATTGATTGACCATTTCCTAAATTGGGACATGAATCAACTAGTTCAGTTAGTGAACCCATCGGTTCAAGGTCTGAAATGACTATTTCTACTTGTGAATTGCCTGGTTTAATGATCAATGAGATTGGATCAAGGATTGATGTTGATGTCATGTTGTGCATTAATCATCGCATTGACAACCAATATGTATGTGAATAGGAAAGATAGTGAACTGACCTTTTTAAGTGTTGAACTAACCGATTCAATTTGAACTAACTGTTTCATTGTTTGTAGCTTCTAGAAAATTCACAAAAATCCATCTCTTCAACTTCAAGATGATCTAGAAACCTTGACCCTGGCCATCCTATATAAATGGGGAAATTCTAGGCTTTCAAAACACAAAAATAAGCTATGACAATTGTTATCCTCTCTAGTTGTGGTAACTAGAGATCTTGAGAAAGTCTTACCTGTAAAAGGGAGAGACAACAAGGTAGAGATAACAAGGGGGAGAAAGTCGATGCTAGCACATTGATGTTTAAAGGGAAAAATCCTTCCCGTTGGCTCTGGTAGCACATCATGGTATTCCTGGTGGTTTGTGTGGACTATGTAGAGGCGTGAAGGATGTTTCGGCCATGCTAGTAGGACAACAACAACATTTGTTTGTGGTGTTGCACCAGGAAGCTTGCACCATTTGTTCATGTGTATAAAGAAAAGAGTGCACATCAGCGTACAAGAGTTGTCACTGGACTTTCTCTAGGACAAGGTATATGTCTTGCTACCTTCTTTCCTAGATGCATTGTTGTTTATGTGATTCCTTGATCAAGGAATAGGGACAAAAAAAAAAAATTTATTGCCTTCTCTATTGTCCCTATTCCTCAAAAAAAAATTATGTGGTGAGACCCATCCTTGTATCAAGGTGGGAATGTAAGGTAGTGATGGTAAATGCTCCTACCTATACTGGTGGTAGACCAAAGTCATGAGTTGTCTTGGGGTGGTTTTCTAAACCCTAAGACATATATAGTGCGACGTGCACGAGGATATACCTTGACATCATCTACTTAGATCGTTATAAGTCAAGAAGATTCATGCAAAATTAATAAAAGAGGAAATTCGATTGTAATGTTTATTGTTTTAATATTCTTATGCATACTTGTTATATGACTTTTCTACTGCGTTAAATGTTTTATTAGTATTTTTGCATTTTTATAATAAACCTAGTTAATAAGCATTGAAAAGAGAGGATAGAAGATGAAATTATATCTTTTTAACTCTTATCTTTATCTTCTCACTTAGACATTTGCTAATCAACTGATGAACTAATTTTTAGGTTTTGAATCCAAGTCATCTTCTATCTAGCATGGTTCCCAAGCCGACTAACTTCAGAGTTTAGTGGAGTTCTGCTCCAATTTTTGTGATGCCTAGAATTCTTGTATTGGGGTTTCTAGGTATGCTTCTGGCTCATGACATGGTTTGTTGTTAACATGATGTTAATATGATCATAATGAATCATTTTATGTGAAAATATGTTATCTGAAAGAATTTTTTTGTGATGTCTATACTTCTTGTATATGAAACTCTTATGTATATAGATGGAGGAACTTAATATTATGTTGTAATGGAATTTTTTATATGATTCATATGTGAGCACAATGAATCATGCTATATGAACATATGTTATTTGAAAGA
Organism: Alisma plantago-aquatica; assembly: GCA_963693085.1. NCBI lineage: Eukaryota > Viridiplantae > Streptophyta > Magnoliopsida > Alismatales > Alismataceae > Alisma > Alisma plantago-aquatica. The sequence continues at coordinate 1,368,090,482 of OY856409.1, read as the reverse complement.
AAAATTGAATTATTATGATGTGGAATCTAATCCATTTTCTTATGTTAAGTCTTCCACTTTGCTTTGTGTATGTTAAGTTTTCCTACATTGGTATACCCTTGGATGGAGTCGTAATGGGATGGTGTAGTTGTCCACTCCACATTTTTTATGGTGATGATAGTTTTGCATGTCCTGCAAAGGGGAATACATGTATTTGTGGTTTTGACCAATCCATGTTAGCTTTGATTATCTTTCTACCACTGAAGTCAAGTGATGCTTCCCTGGTCTATGGTTCTTCATATTGTCCCCATGCTAGATGTACTCTATGTCAATATGAGTCTTTAGTTCATCTTGAGAGACATTAACCAATGTATTCGTCACCTCTTTGGTGTTGGATTGTTCATTGGTGATTGCCATCTCAAGGATCTCTTTAAGAAATGGTTAAATCAGTGCTTACCTGCTTTTGACTTTCATGGTGTCCTTTTATGATACGAAGATAGGATGATTGTATATTAGGTTCAAGAGACAGAATGATAATTTGTCGCTTCCATAGAAAGGGGTCGAGATGTGAAACATAAAAGGCATTGATGTAGAGAATCTACCCTTTGCTTTAAGCAAGAGGCTTTAGCGTATGTAAAACTAGAGATGGCATTCATGTTCCAAAATGTTCTAGGGAGGATTCAAAAGAGATTTCCCTTATGTAGAAGATGGCGTCAAAACTCATGATTGGAAAAGATATCATGCCCCTTAAATGGAGAAGGATGCAATGATCATGTCAAGATTGGGAACGTTTCCCTCTGCATGGAAAGGGATTATTCATGTATTAGCATAGATTGTTGATCCAATGGTAGGAAGAGAAACATGCCCCTAGATTGAGTGATATGGTAGTATTTCTCCAGTCTTGTCATGAGGTATGTCCAATGACACCATAATATAGCATTCATATTGTGGTTTTTGGTTGTATAGGGGAATTTTGGAAGGTGTACGGGGACGATATAGCCAACTTAGGGCTGGCGGCTATGAACGGATCTCTTGTGTGAAGTTCCTCCCTCCTTAGGGGAGATTTTATGTGAGAGATACTCATAAATAGGGTATTGAGGGACAAGGTGGCATGCCCAGGACTAGAAATTGTGGCTAGTTATCCATATGTGTTTTGGTGTCTGACATTCCTCTTTCCTAAGGGGAGTTGTTACGAGAGAGAGAGAGATAATACCAAAAAGGAGGGATACAGGGACAAGATGAACTATTAAGCACCAGAGATTGTGACCAGATGTTGATGTGTGAGGTTCCTCTCTTTATAGGGAAGATTTTATAAGAGAGATACTCATAAAAAGTGGACATCCAAGGATGAGGTGACCTATTCTGGGCTAGGTGTTTTGGATGTACCTTAGTGTCTAATATTCCTCTCTCCTCAAGGGAGATATTATGATAGAGGTGCTCACTAAAATGGATGTGTTAATCCAATTTAGGTCATGATACGGGATCATGGTGAGAAATTGGATGTGAGGTTTATGGGGTTAGTTTTAGGTCATGGTCCATGACCGTATAGATATGAAAAAAGGAGTTTGTATTGTTTTATGTCATGATCTAGGACCACATAAATATGAAAGTGAAGGTGTGGTAATGAACCAGTTTTAGGTCATGGTCCAGGACCATGGTGGTACATGCAAAGATAGGTGGACCATCATGCTATTTGTTGACATCTTAATCAAATTGGGAAATCCTTTGGATCGCATAGAGTTGGCATTCTCTGGGCATGAGTCAATATATTTGTCATTATCAGAATGGTATATCTTATTTTGGTAGTGAAGTTAGACTTAAGTCGTAATCTTGGAGCTCTTCATTCAAAGAATGAAGCTGATTTGGAAGACCCTTCAAGGAGGTGTTCATTAGTCAAACTTTTAAGTGTAACTCTGGGTTAGATCCAGTGATGTGGAGGTGTATGTGATTTTTTTTGAGAAATCACATAGCTCATTTTGCAAAATTGGTCAGGTCCTTTGGCCCAAGGCTGAAGGTATGAAAACTTAGTCCCCGGAAGATCAAGGTGTTTTGAAGAGAGTTCTTGAAAAGTATGGTTGTTTATCTCAATCATGATATAAGATGATGAGGAAATCATATTCAAAGTTTTTGTATGGATTTTGGAAGTCGTTAAAAAGGATGTTGAAGGATTCCAGTATGAGTTGTGTCTCATGAGAAGTGACCAAAATAGGGCAGCCTTTCAGTGTGGTCATATTGTGAGATCTTAGAAAATGTTTCCAAAAGTATGATATGTTTCGAGCACTAAGTTTAGAAGCCTTCTAGTATGATTTAGGTCATCATGAATATGAAAGCTAAACACTTAAGGAAAAATGAGATGAAAAGGTAAAATATGGCAATATAATGGTAGGGTTATGGGATGTGAACTTTTAGTGAGGTGGTTTGGTTGGAATTTGGAAAACGTACCAGCATAAGGTAAGTTGGGAGATTGGTTTCTCCTATTGTCAAATATATTGGAAGATTGTAGTTATAAAAGGATGGTTTTAGATTAATTTGATAAGATTATGATCCTGAAAGGATTATTTTCATGAGATCATTCTAGATTGAAAGTATTGTTCAACTTTGTTGAGGTTTGAAAAGGTTTGACTTTTTTGAAGAGATGGTTCAACTTTGTTGAAATATGAAAAGATGGTTCAATTTTTTTGAGCTTTGAAAGGACTGTTCAACTTTTTTTATATATGGAAAGATGGTTCAAGTGCATTGAGATTAAAAATGTTGTTAATTGAAGATTGTTGATTGAAGATCATATGAGACTATTTTCTTGAGATGGTTAGTTTGAGATTGTTGATTGAATATCATCTGAGATCATTTGAGATTGTTAGTAAACACATGTAGATGTTAGAAACCATGCATAATACATGAAAAATAAATACAAACTTAAAAACATGAAGCATGCAATAATCTTAGGATTTAGAAAGAAAGCAACAATTTCAAGATACATATGTACAAGATTAAACCCTTCCTCCTTTTCATCCCATGAGTTTAGATTTGATTTACATCCTCACTCAAGCATTACATGTATAGGACGGTTTGGTCCTTAACTTTTCTATGGAATGATGTCCCTCATCATGGAGGTAACCTCGATTTGTCAGATGTGGGAACTGCTACCAAGACAATCCCATGACTATGGTGTGCATAATACTAATGAGTTCTAGGAGAGGAGGTGTACTTAAGGCCTTTTGATGTCTAGCATTGCACTATGTTGGTACACTTTCTAACACCCCATGGTTCATACAGGGATCCAACATGAGTGTTGACACACATTCTGTAGATGCATGGGTTTGTAAGTGTGTAAAGTACAAGTGTATGGATTTTACTTTTTCTAGAGCAATCCAATTACAAACAAGACATGAAATTGAAACAAAGCATGGAACTCCATGCGAACAAGCAATCTTCATCCCTTTCCAAAAACACATCAATCATGCAAGCAAACATATAATCAATATTAAAGAATCTTTCTCATATGTAAGGACTCTCTTATTTGTTTCCTCTTTTTGTTTATTTTTTATTGTATTTTACTTTTTTTTAAAATCAAAGTAAAAAGGGAAGAGGATGAGAAAACCTTAAAAGGGAAGTGGAAGAAAACCCTAATTAGAAAGTGGCATCAGAAACCCTAACCAGGAAGCGAAAAGAAAAGCCTAATTAAGAAATGGGAAAAAACATAATTTAGAAAAGGAGACTAACCCTAACTAGGAAATGGAAGTAAAAAAACAATTGGGAAGCGGTGGCTAACCCCAATTAGGAAGCGGCAAATAAAACCATAGTTGGAAGCAGCGAATAATCCTAATTGGGAAGCGACAACCAAAACCTTATTCAGGAGGCAGTGTGCAAAACCAAGTTAGGAAGTGAAGCAAAGCCTAATTAGGAGATTGTGGCTAACCCTAATTAGGAAGCATAACCAAAATATTAATTGGGAAGCATTGAATAACCTTAATTAGGAAGTGGAAAACCAAACCCTAATTAGGAAGCAAATTCAAACCCTAATAATGGTAGGGGGGCTAAAAACAACAATTGTAAAAATTACCAGTAGTTTTTTATCTGCTAGATTAATTCAAAAAACCCAAAAGCAATATGACCAACCCTGGTAGGATCTTTGATTATGTTAGATAGGTGGGAAAAAGTTTGATATCAATCAACCTAAGAAACTCAAAACTCAATGTGATGGAGACAAAAAATCTGGTGGCACCTCTAGTTTTTTCAGAAAGGTGAGAAACAATAAGTTGTCAATATACTAGCAAACCCAAATACCAAAATGACAGAGAGAGAAAACTGGGAATAGTCTTCAATTTTTTCCATAAAGGTGCATAGCAAAATATCTATTCCACCGTGCAAAAAAGAATGGTCGATCAATAAAACCCCTATATAGTGAAAGTGAAAAAAATAGATTGGCTTGCATCCCCGGCTTAGTTGCCAATATAATTTAGGCTTTCGTGTGGGTTCTCAATATGTTGCACGTTCGACCCTCCTCTTTTAGTCATTCAATTACATCAAACCTTCTCCCTTATTTCTTTCTTTCAATAGAAATAGTTGGACGTTGAGATTTGTGAGAAAATTGTGTTTATGGAGGAGCTAACTCGATGGTTGTTAATCTAAGGGACATGGTGAAAAAGATAAGCTAGGAGTTTCCTCCACATTTTATTTGTAAAACAAGGTAAAACCAAGATAAGTGTTTGAACCAGTGGAAAAACGTAAACAAAACTAGTTTATTATTGAAGTCAGGGAAGATAAGGAAAAGACATTAACTATTGCTAAAAAGAAGAGTTTAGCAATCCTGCTATGATTAAAAAGGTGTTGGAACCCTCATGTTGCTCAAGAATCGATATTCTATATTTCACTTCATGGTTGAATGAGATTGATTCTGGTTGATTAAGAAAACCAATCATTAAAATATGTTTTTTATTTGGAAGATATTTAGGGTTGGAGATGACGGTGTCTTTCCCATCATCATCCTAAAGATTTTCTTTTAAGTTGTGGGATCCCAAATTCCTGAGGATCTCCCACAGTGGAGATCCATCTTGGAAGATTGGGAAGAAAAATAGTGGGATAGAGAGATAATAAGAGAGTGTGATTATGTATTACTAAGACTCGATGATGTATGTTCAATCAAGTGAGATGTGTAATAGATCACATGATATTAGATCTTAAATCATGTAATAAAGATTGCAAATTTGATAAAAGACCATAATGTTAACCTACTTAATCAAAACCCTTGATTTGATGAGAAGTTTAGGAGTATTTCATCAAGAAGTTAATATCATAGTAATTGGATAAGATGCTAGATAAGTATTTTATGATTAGATATGTAGATCAATGCAATTACTAGTAGGCCAAAGTAGTTCTTAGAATATATCTACAAGATTACCGTTGGAAAGAGTAACGACGCTCAAAAGATACTCATGTGAGAGGAAGGATCCTCTACACAATCAAGCAATGGAAAATAAAGGGGAGGTAGTTGATTCTCTGGATTTAGGAGAATCAAAAGGGGCCCAAAATGTGGTGTCTATGGGGGTAGTATTTATAGGATATAATTAGGGTTTTGGGTTTCCTAGTTGAACATGTTGGAATTGGCAGCAGACTATTGGATTCTACCACATGGCATGACTTAGAGGATCGTGTTTTTCCACCAAATTACCCCCAAGAAGGATAAAGCTTGTATTTCTTTCTTATTTTTCTTAACCTTTATGGAAGTTTATGAAATTTTGGATTTTGAGTTAAGTGGACTAAATTTTATGGCTTTGAAAGGGATAAAAAGAAATAAAAATAGAAGGGAAGTAAAGTTGATGGCCAAGTTATTGACAACAATTTTTTCTAGTCTATTTCTCTTTTGTAGTTGAATTATTTAAGAAAAGAGAGAGAAAGAAGAGTAAAAACTAGGAGAGAACAAAGTTCCTTCTCCTTTTTTAATCATTCTCTCGATTGGAAATGATTTAAATGAAGGAAAGAGGGAGGAAAGAGAGAAGGAAAAGGGGACAAAATCCCCTCTCCTTTTATAATCTATTTCCCAATTGGAATTGAACTACCTATATGAAAAAGGGAGGAAGGAGAGGAGAAGGGAAAGGGGATGACATCCCCTCTCATTTTCTAATCCTTTTCCAAATAATTAAAGGAAAGAGGGATGAAGGAGAGGAGATGAAAAAGGGAGCAAAATCCCCTCTCTATTTCTAATCCTTTTCCAAATTGGAATTTAATTAAATGAAGGAAAGGTGGAGGATAGAGAGGAGAACGGGAAGGGGACAAAAATCCCCTCTCCCTTTCTAATCATTTTTACAATTGTAATTGAAATAAATGAAGAATAGAGAAAATAAGGAGAAGAGAAGGAGAAAGGGACAAAATCCTCTCTCCTTTCTTTAATCCTTTTCTATCATGGGATTGAATTAGAAGCCATGAATCTTTAGAAAGGAAAAGTCATTGATTATTTATTTCACATTTTCTCTATATTGGGTAATGGAAAGTAATTGAATTTCTAATTAGGATTGAATATTTGTTCATGGAAAATTAATTGGGTACTTATTGGAAAAGGACTTATAAAAATTTCAATTATAGGACAAATTTTACTAGAGTCCAAATAGAAGATTTTCCTTGCACCGACGCCTCAATGAGTAGTAAATGAGTGAAACTGATGTATTACATTGGTGAGAAAAATATGAAAAAATACAAAATAAATAGAATAAAATCTACCTTTATCCAAAGAGCAAGTTTTATTGTGATTTTTTATTGAATGAGTGAAAAATGGGGTATCAGGAGACTGGATCTACAAATTGGACTCTGCTTGTTGTTTCTTTTTCATATTACATCAATTTGGATCTTATTTTCCTAATTGACCTAATTTAACATATATTGTAATGGAACCTTTATTTGAATCCTCTAGTGAGAAATTTGATGAAACTTAATTTCTCTCTTTTAATGTGCATGTTTATTTTCATAACTAGCATAATGTAAGCAGCAACAACACTTTAGGTGGTGATGCCTTTTGAGTTTTTTGTACAGGGGAATTATATGTGATGCTTATGTTGGAGTAATTGGGTGAATATTCACATTACTCACAACCATATATATAATGGTGTTTGGTGGTAATTCCTCAAACACTATTGTTTATTTTATTGTAGTTCTCATATTAACATGCTTGTTGTTCATTATTATGATCTATGTTGTGATCTAAGGAAATATGTTGACTATGGTTCTCAATATATTGACTATTATCCTATTTGAAGATTCTCCTGACACCCTCTTCAAAATTGACTTTATCCCTCTTTGATTGGAACATCATATCTAATTTGTGGTGTCATGTTGTTTCTGACGAATGCCCAAAGTAACTAATTGTTATATTCATATACCAACTCTACTAATATCTCTTGTTTATTCTATCATTTATGGGGTTTTTTGACATCCTCTTTAGGTGAAGGGAATGTTGGAGTGGTTGAGCTAGATTCACAGCATGCATCTGATTAGCTAATTGTTGTAAATGGAATTGAAATGAGCTAGTTTCCCTCTGCAACCTATTCATACTAGTTTAGTTGTTTATATTTCTTTATATATCCACCCTTTTGTTTATATTATTTTGTTTTGCTCCTACAATTTGGTATATGATACAATATCATACTTATGTTTTGGTGGTTCGTCCTTTTAGAAAAATAGTATTGACGTTTAGCATATGAAGTGATTCCTACTATTAAAATTTGTAACACCTTTATGGGTCCCCCTCATAACAATCCCCCTCTCATATGAACTTGGGTTTCACTATCATCATGTGGGCTTGTATAATCTCTACTTGTGGGTTGGCCTCTTGGGTCATTGCTTTTTTTATTCTTGGGCTCTCATCACTGATAAATGTACATTTTTATACCACTCTATCTATTACACGCCAAAGACAATGAGTGGTTTTGAACGTAAATCTGTTTAATTTACAACTGGAGTACCATTTGTTCGTGAAAAATGATGAAATTCACTTTCTGTGTACATTTTTTCTTGAGAACGTCATTTTACATGACCTTGTATGACTTAATCAAAACCTATAGTGGAAAGATTTTGTTGTTAGATAAGGGGTACAAACCACTAAAAAGTAGTAAACATAAAATATTATACTAGACAAAGACACTGAGGCGTGCAAGATACACTGTCCTTAAGAGTTTTTTTCACGACTCTTGACAACGAGCACATGTACAGTAGATGACTATGGTGGCTACTCTCTCAGGATCCAACAGCGATTGCCGATGTGAAATGTACACCCACAATCACACTAGCGAATGAACGAAAGTAATCGTTCTTCCAGTGAGTAGTAAAGCAACAGAGAGAAAAGAAGGAAACTGGAGCATTTTTTCTTCTATTTAGAAAGACGGCAAGAACGGTGTTAAATAACAAACAAAAGACTCATTAACAGATGTGTGCGAAGGGATGTGTTGTAGTTTGGAACTGCCCAAACGAACAGGTGTAACTGAACTGAAAGAACTAAAAAATAGTTCAGTGAATCAAGGAGCAAAACCAACCCGGGGCCGCGCCCATGCAAGGAGGCTCGGGAGGCCAAATTTGCACCCCCATCCCACACACACGTGGGACGTGACGTGCCGACACACCCGATTAAAGGGTTTCCATATCGGCCCGACCCAAATCCAGTTGGGCTGCCCCACCATGCGTGTGTGAAGCCCTTATCTATATATTTTTCTCAATTATCCTATGGGTAAGAACGCATATATAAGGAGGAGGGTTGTATTACAATCCCCTAATATGGGACTAAAATATTTTCTTTTATTTTAAAATACAGCAAAAATACAACAATCCCCCACTATTTCAAAAATAAAACATTAAATCTTCAAATAATAGCTCATTGGAAAAACTTAAACAAATGACATGCATAAACTTTAGCAGAACTAAGTCCTTTGAACCAAAGCATAGAGTAGATGTACGTGATCTTTAGAAAATTGGTAGAATTATATTCTTGAACCAATTTCCCTTTTATCTTGTCAGAGGTTCATTACTCACATGGCATTCATAAAATCAATTAACGTTCTTACGGATTGGCACATTAATGCCATGCGTCTACTGGAAAAATTTATGAGTACTCTAGATATCTACCCAACTCTCAATAGGAACGGCCCCACTCCACACTCACATAGTTGGACTTTTATCAAGTATATATTGCAATTATATACATCACCACCAATGGCTATGAAATCTATTAAGAAAATAAATTCAACGTAATCACTACAAATTATGGTTTACATCATTAGAATGAGATACAAAATATTACAATACAATGAGTCATCCATTGACTTATTTTTTCCCATTGAACCTCCTTCTCGAGATCGCCTCTCATGAAGGTTGGGTATATGTAACATACGAGAAATAGAATTCTACCCTAATAGTTTTACCCTTTTTGACTTAGCCAAACAAGGATAAGCTAATACATGTAATTAAGGGAATACAAAACACTTTGTGCTTAATAATAACCCATTTGGAGGATAATAAGAAAATAAAAGGACTTAGTTGGATAAATATTTCCCATATATTCTAAATATAGGGTTGTATGCACATATACACCAGTTTGGTTTTAAATAATGGGACTGAAGTGCAAATTGTACACTAAGTAATAAAAATAATAAAATATTTCGTCCTAGAACTTTCTAGTGCTTTTTAGAATATGAAAAAGAAAATAAATCCCAATATATATAAAGGAGATGATAAATGTAATAATTGGAGATAATATGGAATATTTTGGATAAAAGAAGATAATGAGGAATATATTGTTCTGAAAATCCTAAATAGAAATCCAAGAAGATAATTTGGATATCAATTTCGTTTTCTTGACTTAAAAGTTACTTAATGGCCAAGTATCATCTAATTTGGATAATAAATAAATATATATAATGCCTTTAATACAAGATAATGGGAAATAAGCTGAGAAAGAGAGATAAAATACTTAATGCTCTCAAAATAGAAAAATAACTTCAAATTCGTAATCTAGACATAAAAATAAGACTTTGGGCAAATTTGCAAATAATTTGGATAATGTGTGAATAATGAATAAAATAGGAGAGAAAAAGTGTGTAGAATATTCTATTTATTTAATAAACAAATGAATAATCTCAAATTATGAAAATAATAACAAAATCGTGTTCTAAACACTTAGGAAGACTTATGGGTGAAGTTACACAAATATTAGATAATGTTATCACCTCTTTTGAAGGAGGAAAGAGAAAATATCATTTTAATTATTTAACCTATTAAACTTTTCCAAAAGGCAAAAATAACTCCATATTTGGTTTCTACGCGTCAAAATAAGTCAGAATATAAAATTTGGTAATTTTTAGATAACATTTGGGTCTCCAAACGAGGAGAGAGAGAAACATTTAAATGAATATGCCCTTTTAATCAATTTTGTATAGGAATCACATAAACAACTGTATGTTGGCACTATATCTCGGCTGTTGGATCGCAATCTAACAATCCATGGATCTTCTTCTTCCTCGATCTGTTTTGGGAAACAAGTTGCTTGGTTGGCAAATTTCAAATCCAAATATCTCGAGTTTTACTAAATAAAATTCAATGATTTTTTATCCTACGAATTCCTTACGAGAATCCGCACCACATTATACCAAAATTTCTGAGTTTTGACAGAGATTCAAGAAACACCCAATTTGGGTGCTGCCTCTCTCTACCCCAACCTAGCTAAACCCTAGCATAGGTCATCTTGCCTATATATATCCCTACCCCTAGGACCGCAATCTCCTTAGCAACTCACTTGTGCTTGTGATTTCGAGATTCGTGGATAACCTGACCCTCATCTAGCCGCCGTAGGCCCTGACCTTATGGTACCTTGTTCTTCCTTTCCCATCGGACATCGACTCAATTAGAGGTATGGATGAATTCGGCTCTTCTTCTTCTTTCTTTTGAGTACCTAAATGTGAAGTTCCGTTGTGTATTGTGTTTTTGCCCAAACCCAGCCGAGCCAAGTTGCTCACAGCTCACGGCCATGGCACGAGGCAGCGGGAGGAAGATAACCCCCGTGTTTTTACCAAACTGCCCCGATCAGTTTGCTTTGTGGTTTTTTTCACGCGAGGGCACTCTGGTCTTCTCGCCTCTTTTTTTCCTTGCTTTGACCCGTGTTGACCTGGATCAGCGAGCGCCTGCTGGGAGGTCGTTGGGAACCCGTGTGTGCGAGACTGACCCCATTGGGCCAGGTTAGAAGTGCGGGGCCCACTCTCCTCTTATCTTCTCTTTTGCAAACTGATTCGCTGACGTGTAATTTTATGATTGGTCGGTGATCGAAAAATTTATAACTAATTATCGGATGATCAGACAATTATGGAAAAATATTCGTTGGAATCAGAAAAATAAGATCTAACTAATGGTATATGTTTTGATAATTGAATCTAAATTTTAATAATGGGTGTTTCAGTGGATCTAATTAAGGATGAATTAACTTGTAAAAATCATAACTAATTATATATAAGTCAGAAAAATATAATAAAATATGTTTTAGACTTGTAATAACATAAACTAAAATATGGAACAATTTTCATAACCTAATTCACACATATATAAAAAGATGGTTTTTAGAGTTGGTTCAGGCTTATGAAATTGACATGAAATATGTATATGTGTTTAATAGGCCTTTGGTGACCTAGACTTGGATTTAGGAGTGCTTTGCAGTTTGGACTCTGATTTGAGGTATTTTGTATCCCATATTCATCCATATTGAGCAATTCACCTACTTTATCATTCTTTTGACTTTAGCCTACACTTATGTCTAATCTCTTGTTATCATGGTTCGTGCGAACTATCTTACTTGTTATGTACTTGGATATTCTCTTGATATCTTTCTTGTGCCTTGGTCCATGTTGGTCTCTTATATTAATATGTGCCACTTTGAATTGGATGTTATATGTTTGTGTTGTCCATTGTGTGATGGCAACCTTTGTTTCATCTTCTGACTAAACTATTTACTTGCCTCTATATTTACATGCAATGTGATTCAGTAGCACTAGAGTAGTGTAAATTACTTTGGTTTTGGGGCAGTAATCCCCTATATTTAGTAAGGAGGGTGGCAGTATACCACTTCTCTCTATACCCGAGGGTGGCAGTAATCCATACTTAACTTTATATATTTGGGAGATTGGCATTATTCCTTTCTCTATCAGGTTCAAGTTTGTGCTTGGCCGCCTTTGTATTTATATTGTTCTAGGGCTATGTTTATCTCACATGCATGCAAGTTGATGATGTTGTGGGGTGTGTGCCCTACTACCTTCTTATGTGCCAATATTGCATAATCTTATTTGTTTTGTTTATGGAAAGTATCCTCTTTTATCAAGATATGATGTTCTTCTCTTTTATGCCAGTGTGGGTAGTCCTTATCTCTTGCATGGAAGCCTTTACATTTGATGTCCTTTATATCCTTATATTTCTCAAAGTTTCCTTTAGCATACACATACCAGCTTTTTACTGATATATTTCTTTTCTTCTTCTCTTTTGTGGGGTATGCTTCCAACCCCAAGTTTGACTAAGGAAGGGAAAACTTCAACATCAACCTTGTAGCTGATCTTTGGGAGACTTGAAGAGGTGGTTAGATGACCCTCGGCTTGGTCTTTGGCTTTTATGTTTAGTTTTCCCTTAGATACCTATATGTAGTGAAGTGTTGTATCATGTTATCAAGCTTTGTAAATTGTTAGATAATATTTCTTTTCCACTGCTACTCTTTGTGTAATTATACTTTCATGTTGGATGAATTGATCTCCATCCCTTTGGTGAAAATTTTTATGTGGTGTTTGGTTCAAGGGATGAAGTCTTTTCTTTCTAGTAGAGGAGAGGTTCTACTTCTTTACAGCATGGTATCAGAGCCATTAGCAATCAGTTATCTAACTATTTCAAACTCGTCTTCCCTAGGATGTTTACCTTTATCTTAGGTTGCTTATACCTAGTACCTTGCCTTGTGCAGGCAAAACCCTAATGGCTGGAGATAACTCAACGGTTGACAACCAGTATGGTTATGAGACACCTCAAAACACTAGGTTTGGCCAGGGGACCTCAGCTTCTGCTGGTTCGGGAGGAGCTATGACTCCAGAGCAGGAGTTGGCCATGTTTTGACAACTCTTTGCGTCTTCCATGGTAGGGAAGATGAAAGACCCGTCTGTACCTGAAAAAACTAAGGAGTTCTCGATCATGGAGTTCATGAAGATGCAACCATCTTCCTTCAAGGGTGAAGGTGAGATAGAGATGGTCGACAAAGCAGATGATTGGGTTTTGGCCTTGGAGAGGACTTTTGATGGTATGGCATTTCCTCCACATCAGAAGGTTAGGTTTGCTTCATATGTTTTAGATGGACCTGCAAGAGTTTGGTGGAATGGGATTGCAAGGACTAGAGATGTCTCAACCATGTCTTGGGCAGAGTTTTTGACTCTCTTTCGTGGTAAGTATATCTACACTGCTGCCCTAAAGAATAAATAAGCAGAGTTCTATAGTTTCAAGCAAGGTTCCTTATCCGTTTCTGCTTACGTGCAAAGGTTTCTGCTATTGGAGCATTATGCAGTTGGTTTGGGTGAGGAACGTAGGGCTGACCTTTTTCTCCAAGGGCTTAACTACAATGTGGGGCGTGCTCTTATCCCACAACTACCTTTAACCTTTCAGTAGATGGTTGATAAAGCTTTGGCTGTGGAGTCTTACCCATGGTTTCAACCAAGGGAGTTCGACAAGAAAAGGAAGTCCTCAGGTGATGAGCAGAAAAGAGACAGTTGTGTAAAGTGCAATAGACCCCATCCTCCAGGGAAGTGCCATCATGTTAGAAATCAAGGTGCACCAGTGGTATGTCACTTTTGCAATGAACCTGGACACATCTGACCTGATTGCCCTAAGCGTCGTAATGCTCAGGCTCCAGCACAACAACAACAACAAGCACCTCCTCAGAATTAGGGCAACAATAATGGTAACAATAATAGAGGAAGACATGTGGAAAGAAGAGTTGGTAGAGTTTTTCCCTTGGACGGTGAAAAAGTAATGATGTTGAGCAAGTTAACCCATAGTCCCTTATATTATTCTTTATAAGTTGTGTTTCCTTTTGCATATTTCTTATATAGTTGGATGTAAGATTTATAGTTGAACCTTTTTTTATCCGAAGTTTAGTTTGATATAATAAGATGAACCCTTTTAAGGGATGGCGGATAAGTTTTCTTATGGATGTTTTGATTTCGAGGACAAAATCCCTTTAAGGGGTGGTGTGATGTAACATACCAGGAATAGAATTCTACCCTAATAGTTTTACCCTTTCTGAATTAGCCAAATAAGGATAAGCTACTACATGTAATTAAGGGAATACAAAACACTTTGTGCTTAATAATAACCCATTTGGAGGATAATAAGAAAATAAAAGAACTTAGTTGGATAAATAGTTCCCATATATTCTTAATATAGGGTTGTATGCACATATACACCAGTTTGGTTTTAAATAATGGGACTAAAGTGCAAATTGTACACTAAGTAATAAAAATAATAAAATATTTCGTCCTAGAACTTTCTAGTACTTTTTAGAATATGAAAAAGAAAATAAATCACAATATATATATAAAGGAGATGATAAATGTAATAATTGGAGATAATATGGAATATTTTGGATAAAAGAAGATAATGAGGAATATATTGTTCCAAAAATCCTAAATAGAAACCCAAGAAGATAATTTGGATATCAATTTCATTTTTTTGACTGAAAAGTTACTTAATGCCCAAGTATCATCTAATTTGGATAATAAATAAATATATATAATGCCTTTAATACAAGATAATGGGAAATAAGCCAAGAAAGAGAGATAAAATACTTAATGCTCTCAAAATAGGAAAATAACTTCAAATTCATAATCTAGACATAAAAATAAGCCTTTGGGAAAATTTGCAACTAATTTGGATAATGTGTGAATAATGAATAAAATAGGAGAGAGAAAGTGTGTAGAATCTTCTATTTATTTAATAAATAAATGAATAATCTCAACTTATGAAAATAATAACAAAATCATGTTCTAAACACTTAGGAAGACTTATGGGTGAAGTTACACAAATATTAGATAATGTTATCACCTCTTTTGAAGGAGGAAAGAGAAAATGCCATTTCAATTATTTAACCTATCAAACTTTTCCAAAAGGCAAAAATAACTCCATATTTGGTTTCTACACGTCAAAATAAGTCAGAATATAAATTTGGTCATTTTTTGATAATGTTTGGGCCTCCAAACGAGGAGAGAGAAAAACATTTAAATGAATATGCCATTTTAGTCGATTTTGTATAGGAATCAAATATACAACTGTATGTTGGCATTATATATCGGCCGTTGGATCATGATCTAATGATCCGCGGATCTTCTTCTTCCTCGATCCGTTTTGGGAAACAGGTTTCTTGGTTGGCAAATTTCAAATCCAAATATCTCGAGTTTTACTCAATAAAATTCAATGATTTTTATCCTACGAATTCCTTGTGAGAATTCGCACCACATTATCCCAAAATTTCTGGGTTTTGGAGGAGATTCGAGAAATGCCCAACTTGGGCGCCGCCTCTCTCTACCCCCACCTAGCCAAACCCTAGCATAGGTCATCTTGCCTATATATATCCCTACCCCTAGGACCGCCATCTCCTTAGCAACTCACATGTGCTTGCGATTTCGAAATTTGTAGACAACCTAACCCTCATCTAGCTGTTGTAGGCCCTGACCTTGCGGCGACTTGTTCTTCCTTCCCATCGGCCATTGACTCAATTAGAGGTATGGATGAATTCAGCTCTTCTTCTTCTTTCTTTTGAGTACCTAAACGCGAAGTTCCGTTGTGTATTGTGGTTTTGCCCAAACCCAACCGAGCCAAGCTGCTCGCAGCTCACGGCCATGGCACGAGGCAACGGGAGGAAGATAACCCCCATGTTTTTACCAAATTGCCCCGATCGGGTTTCTTTGCGGCATTTTTCACGCGAGGGCACTCTGGTCTTCTCGCCTCTCTTTTTTTCCTTGCTTTGACCCACATTGACCCGGATCAGCGAGCGCCTGCTGGGAGGCCGTTGGGCGCCCGTGCATGCGAGACCGGCCCCATTGGGCCAGGTTAGCAGCACGGGGCCCACTCTCCTCTTCTCTTCTCTTTTGCAAACTGATTCGCTGACGTGTAATTTCGTGATTGGTCGGTGATCGAAAAATTTATAACTAATTATCGGATGATCAGAAAATTATGGGAAAATATTCATTGGAATCAAAAAAAAAGATCTAACTAATGTATATGTTTTGATAACTGAATCTAAAGTTTAATAATGGGTGTTTCAGTGGATCTAGTTAAGGATGAATTAACTTGTAAAATTCATAACTAATTATATATAAGTCAGAAAAATATAATAAAATATGTTTTAGACTCATAATAACATAACCTAAAATATGGAAAAAATTTCATAACCTAATTCACACATATATAAAAAGATGGTTTTTAGGGTTGGTTAAGGCTTATGAAATTGACATGAAATCTGTATATGTGTTTAATAGGCCTTTGGTGACCTAGACTTGGATTTAGGAGTGTTTTGCAGTTTGGACTTTGATTTGAGGTATGTTGTATCCCCTATTCATCCATATTGAGCAATTCACCTGCTTTATCATTCTTTTGACTTTAGCCTACACTTATGTCTAATCTCTTGTTATCATGGTTCGCGCAAACTATCTTACTTGTTATGTACTTGGATATTCTCTTGATATCTCTCTTGTGCCTTTGTACATGTTGGTCTCTTATATGAATATGTGCCACTTTGAAGTGGATGTTATATGTTTGTGTTGTCCATTGTGTGATGGCAACCTTTTTTCATCTTCTGACTAAACTATTTACTTGCCTTTATATTTACATGCAATGTGATTCAGTAGCACTAGAGTAGTGTAAATTACTTTGGTTTTGGGGCAGTAATCCCCTATATTTAGTCAGGAGTGTGGCAATATACCACTTCTCTCTATACCCGAGTGTGGCAGTAATCCATACTTAACTTTATATATTTGGGAGATTGGCAGTATTCCTTTCTCTATCAGGTTCAAGTTTGTGCTTGGCCGCCTCTATATTTATATTGTTCTAGGGCTATGTTTATCTCACATGCATGCAGGTTGATGATGTTGTGGGGTGTGTTCCCTACTACCTTCTTATGTGGCAATATTGCACAATCTTATTTGTTTTGTTTATGGCAAGTCTCCTCTTTTATCAAGATATGATGTTCTTCTCTTTTATGCCTGTGTGGGTAGTCCTTATCTCTTGCATGGAAGCCTTTACATTTTATGTCCTTTATATCCTTATATTGCTCAAAGTTTCCTTTAGCATACACATACCAGCTTTTTGCTGATGTATTTATTTTCTTATTCTTTTTTGTGGGGTATGCTTCCAACCCCAGGTTTGACTAAGTAAGGGAAAACTTCAACATCAACCTTGTAGCTGATCTTTGGGAGACTTGAAGAGGTGGTTAGATGACCATCAGCTTGGTCTTTGGCTTTTATGTTTAGTTTTCCCTTAGATACCTATATATAGTGAAGTGTTGTATCATGTATCAAGCTTTGTAAATTATTAGATAATATTTCTTTTTCGCTGCTACTCTTTGTGTAATTTTTTTAAAATAAGTCAGGGGTCGCTTTTATTCATCCCGCACCCCTCTGGCGGGCTAAAATCAGCAAAAAGAATACAACTCCCACTCTTTGTGTAATGATACTTTCATGTTGAATGAATTGATCTCCATCCCTTTGGCAAAAAAAATTATGTGGTGTTTGGTTCAAGGGATGAAGTCTTTTCTTTCTAGTAGAGGAGTGGTTCCAATTCTGTACAGTATCCATCACTTTGACTTCTAATATGGGTATAATTCCATTATCCTCGATGTGTTTCTCACTAGTATTTGACTTAATGGCTTTTTTAGAGGATCAGCCAAGTTTAATTCTGACTTTACATAATTCATTGAGATTATGCTATCATTGATAAGTTACCTCACAATATTATGATGTAGATGAATATGTCTACTCTTCCCATTATAAACTTTGTTTTTAGCTCTTTCTATGGTGGCTTGAGTATCACAGTGAATAAACACCGGTGGAGAAGGTTTCTCCCAAATGGAAGATCCATTATAACATGTCTTAGCCATTCGACTTCAGTTTTAGCCTTTTCTAAGGCAATAACTCAGATTCCATAGTGGAATGAGCTATACATGTTTTCTTTGTGAATTTCCAAGACACAGCACCTCCACCCATAGTGAAGATGTAGCCACTTGTAGATTTAAATTCATCTGAATCAGAAATCCAATTGGCATCACAAAATCCTTCTAGTATAGTTGGAGATCCACAAAAAATCAATCCATGATCAATTATACCTTTTAGGTGTCTTAAAACCCTATGTAGAGTATCCCAATTATCCTTGTTAGGATTTTGAGTATATCTACTTAATCTCCCCACTGCATATGGTAGATCTGGATGAGTATAATTCCTTAAGTACATCAGGCTTCCAATTACTTGTGCATATTTGACTTGTTGAACTCTAATACTTTTATTTTTCTTAAGATTGCAATTAGAATTAAAAGGTGTGCTAGCTGGCTTACAATCAAACATTGAGAATCTTTTGAGGATTTTCTCAACATCATGATCTTGAGAGAGCATGATGCAATGATCACTTTTAAGAAGTTTAATTCTCAAAAATTATATATGCTTCTCCCATATCTTTCATGTCAAAATTAGAAGCCAAAAAAACTTTTGTACTATTTATCATATCAATATTAGTGCCAAATATAAGCATGTCATCCACATAAAGATATTTAATTACACAACCCTGGTTATCAACTTTTGAATATATACATTTGTCTCCTTCATTTATATGAAAACCATACAATACAATGACTTTATCAAATTTCTCATGTCGTTGTTTAGGCATTTGTTTCAAGCCATAGAGAGATTTGATTAGTATGCATACCATGTGTTCCTTTCTAGGAACAACATAACCTTCGGGTTGATCCATATAAATTTCTTCATCTAAATCTCCATTCAAGAAAGCAGATTCAACATCCATTTGATGTATAATTAATTTCTTAATAGATGTCAAAGCAATTAAAATCATGATTGAAGAGATTCTACTTACAGGAGCAAAAGTATCAAAATAGTCCCTTTTATTTTTTGAATCCCTTGGAAACTAATCGAGCTTTATATTTATCTATAGTACCATCAGTTTTTAATTTTCTTTTAAATATCCATTTACATCCAATCGGCTTGACACCTAGTGGAAGATCCACTAATTCTCATGTGTGAATAGATAATATAGATTCAATCTCACTATTAATTTCTTCCTTTCATAAGGAGGAATCAGATGAATTAATCACATCATTGTAAGATTGAGGATCATTATCTACAATGAAGGAATAGAATTCATCACCAATATTCTTTTCCTTCCTCATTCTAGTAGATCTTCTAGGTTCTACATCATCAGGTTCAAAAACATGATTAGTATTGGATGTACTAAGTATGTTCTCTAAAAATTCATTTAAAGGATCAGACACTTTTTCAATAGGGGGGTTCATAGGAATGATATGCTCAAAAAAATCATCATTTTTAGATTCAACTATAGTATTAGGTTCTACAACATTGTTGCTACTTCTAAGTACCAAGAATCTATATATTGCACTATTTTGAGCATAACCAATAAAAGCACCATCTAGAGTTCTAGATCTTAATTTTTGTTTCTTAAGTTCAGTTAATAAGACTTTAGCTAAACACCCCTTAACTTTGAGATATTTCAAATTAGGAAGACATCCTTTCCATAATTCATATGGTGTCTTATTTGTCTTCCTACTAGGAGACACTTTTAAAGAAAATAGGATGATAAAATCGCTTCCCCTCACAAGTTGTTGGATGCTCCTGAATTGATTAAAATAGAATTCATCATCTCCTTTAGAGTTCTATTTCTACGTTCTGTAATCCCATTTGATTGAGGTGAATATGGAGGTGTGTATTCATGTATAATATCATAGTATACATAAAAATCATTAAAAGGAGAACAATCATATTCACCACCCCTATCTGAGCGAAGACGTTTAATTTTCTTATTGAGTTGATTCTCTACTTCTGTTTTATACTTAAAAAACATTTCAAAAGCTTCATCCTTTGAATGTAGTAAATATAATTTTGTATATCGTGAGAAATCATCTACAAAAATAATATATAAATGTTTCCCACCTCTAGATAGATTTCTTTTAAAATCTCCAAGATCGGTGTGTACTAAATCTAGTAATTCGGAATTTCTATGTAAAATTTGAGGACATGGTTTCTTTGAAGATTCAGTTTCAGCACATACTTAACATTTATTATTTAAATCAAAAATACTATGTACATCTTTTAGCAAACCTAAAGATTTCATGTGTTGTACATATTTAAAATTAATATGTCCAAGTCTATTGTGCTACATATCAAAAGAGTCAACGATATAAGTAGAAGAAGAAATTTTATTAGCATCAGAGTTTGGTACATTCAAAAGAAAGAGACCATTTGAACAGTACCTCATACCAAGGTAGTCCCCAGACTTAGACATAATGACCTTGTTTGATTCAAAGGACACCTGGACCCCAAACTCAACAAGTTGAGAGATAGAAATTAAATTAACTCTAATGTTTGGAACAAACAACACATCTTTGATCAACAGAATTTTCCCAGAAGTCATCTTGATCATGACATTTCCCTTTCTGTTCACAGAAGAAGCACTAGAGTTTCCCACGACAACCAGATGATCATCCTATCCTACTTCTAAGTAGGTCATGAAGGCATCTCTATTGCCACTAATGTGGCGACTAGTCCCCGAGTCAATGATCCAATCATGCTGCTAGAATGATCCCATGTTGACTAGGCTGATGAATGACTCAAACACATCTTTAGTGACAAGGTTGGTTGGTGTTTCCTTAGAATCATGAACTACTTGCTTCTTCATGTGCCTGCATTTAGGAGAAGTATGACCAGGTTTGCCACAAAAATAGCAAAAAATATTCTTTTTCTTATTGTCTTTATTGCCTTTATTTTTATTTTTATTTCCTTTCCCTTTCTCATTTTTCTAGTTATTTTTAGACTGATCAGAAGAATTATTTTTAACTTCATTGTTAACAAAGTTTGCAGAACATGATAACTCTTTGTTCAAATCAGATTTTTCTCTAGTACGATTTTGATCTTCAACTCAGATGTGTAATATTACATCATCCAGTGATATAATCTTTCTTTTGTGCTTTAAGTTGTTCTTATAATGTTTTCAAGAATCAGGTAGTTTTTCAATTAACGACCCCACAATGAAAGACTAAGGAAGATCATTTTTTTCATTTTTCAAGTCGCGTCTAGTAAGATCTAAAAATTATGAATTTGAGTAGTTGTTTCTTTATCTTCAGTCATACGGAAATTTGCAACAGTAAATTTTTAGGTAGTAGCCTCTTCCAGAATGTATATCTTATCTAGTCTTTTTCAAATTCCGGATGTAATTTTAATTGGAAAGTATGCGTCAAACAGTTGGTTAGATAATGTAGTTAGAATAACATGTCGACATATATGATTTATTTTTTCCAATCAACAGAATCATTTTTAGGTTTGGGTTCAGTTAAAGCAAACGATACATTAGAAACTTCTAAAGTAGTAATAATTTTTTCTTACCAACGCATATAATGTTGCCCATTAAACTGTTCAATTTTCACAACATTAGCAAGTGGTATTTGTGAAACAGTTGTAAAGGTGGCTTTCTGATTGTTATTATTTGACGGTGTCACAGGCGTAAAGGGGGTTTCAAAACCTTTCATGTTAGTACCCATCAGTAAATGATATACTCTTAAGATTGTTGTTCGAGAAGGGGTACAAACCACTGAAAAGCAGTAAACATAAAAGATTGTACCAGACAGAGATGTTGAGGCGTGCAAGATGTATTGTCATTAAGAGTATTTCCGCGCCTATTAACAACGAGCGCCAATGCAGTAGATGAATGTGAAGCGTGCACCCGCAATCACATCAGTGAACGAACGAAAGTAATCGCTCTTCTAGTGAGCAATAAAGCGACATAGAGAAAAGAAGGAAACTGGAGCGTTTTCGCTTCTGTTTAGAAAGATGGCGAGAACGTTGTTAAATAACAAACAGAAGAAGATGACGAGAACGTTGTTAAATAACAAATAAAACAAAAGACTCGTTAATAGATGTGTGCGAAGGGACCCCCTGCGCACGAGACGCGACATGCATTGACACTCCCGATTAAAGGATTTTCAGATCGGTCTGGGGCCCAAATTCAGTTGGGTTGTCCCATCATGCGCGTGCGAAACCCTTATCTATTTGTTTTCCTCAATTATCCTATGGACAAGAACTCATACACAAGGAGGAGGGAAGTATCAAAATCCCCCAATATGGGACTAAAGCATTATCTTTGCTTTTGAAATACAGCAAAAATACAAGGATACGTAATTCAATGTATATGATGAAAACACCAAATAAGAACAAAAGACTTACGTGGTTAACCCAAAGCGGTCCACGTCCATTTGATAACCATACTTCCTTTCTCTAGATCAAACTAGGGCTACAAATCAAGTCACTAAGACAGAAAGGTCCTAAATAACCCCCTTACAGAATTTGAATCCAAGAAGACTTCCTTATAACCCTGAGAAAATATACACCTAGATGAGCAAAACCTCAAAACAAAGTTACACAAACATAGAAAACTCAGATTCCTATTTCGAAAATTATGCTAGTGGACAGAAATCAAACACACGCCCGTGGATCACAAAAGGGCTATGATTCAAACCATGTCTAGTATTGGGGGCACCTTTTATTTTGAACGAAAATAGAGTTATTAAACATGTAAAGTTGGAGACAAGTTGTAAACGCAGTCGAGCATGCTTTTCTTTCGCAACCGTAAAAATGAACCGAAGGCTCTTCGAATTACTTGGAGTAGCTAAAATGGAGCTCTGCCGGGTTCCACGCAAGGTTTGGAGCATCATCAGTTAAACTGGTTCAAAAGTTTTTCACATCATATTTCCTGGCTTATATATGCTAGACAATTAGTGGGGTCGCTCGGACTCGGATGTCCTGCTTTACGATCCTTAGTGGCTAAGCGAACTCATAAACAAGCCCTATCTAAGCCATGCACAAGCCTCCTCATTCCTTCTCTTTAGAGACGATGGTATTGTCATCATGGCAGCAACTAATAGAAAGACTTGTGTCAGGTCGAATATTAGTATGCAACTGATTACTCTCCTACTGGTTTCGCAAAGCTTACCAACGAGCAATGGAATTTAAAATTGGCAACGGTAGCTGATGCATACCTTGGGGTGAAAAAAGACCAAAAGCCCTGGTCACATTTTGCTTTTGAGGGAAAGGATGTCTCGTTAGGTTTTTAGAATCGTGATAGTAGTGTGCTCGTGATAATCACAGCAATGGTGGGAAAGATGCCAAAATGTGTCGAAAGCAAAAACGAAAATCCGTGCCCATTGTTTACGGTATTGCAATTAGTATTTTCTCCCGGCATCCATGTATTTCGTCTAAAATTCATTTCCCTGGAGTTTTGATGTGGTTTGCTTTGCACTCATTATTCTTGTAAATAATGTGGTGGTCAATCTTCCAAGTGAAATAAGCTCATCGTTCCCTTCAGCCGTTATCATTGGGAAGGATGATCGAGTAACTTGTGGTTTAATCACTGTCATTTGAGTGCGAAATTCTGAAGAACGGATTGCATGGTAACTGTGTTGCATGCGGTGATCTAGTTACAAACACTCAGCAGTATTGGTTAATTTGTTCAGCAAATCTGTAAGCCCAGCAATAGGCATTGCAGTATGCAAGGATTACATAATTAATAGCTCTCCAGACCAATCTTAGCAAACTTTGGGGTCTCTTCAACTCCTGTTAGACTATAAAAATTGATAACAGCCCTCATCCTCATGATGGCTAATGCACGGCCCAAATGGCTTTCTAGACGCTAATGTCCATTTACAGGTTTATGTTCTTTCCCCACCTTACGACACTGAAGTACATCACAGACGCGATGCCCAGTTCACGCTCCCCTGCTTTAATTCAAAGAAGAAAGCAATCGTGTCGCATAGACAAGCCCTGCCCCATGGATCACAGGTGTTGGCAATCCAGAGGGCCATTTTCTTCTTATCGCCCACCAATAATGTTTGGAATCTTAACAGGCTCGCGATCAGGCTTCCCGGGTGAGTGGCTAACAGTGTAGTGAATTTCTGAAAAAACTGATGTATGACCATTTACAGAGATCAAGAAAGGGTAAGTTTGTATTTAATTTAAACACACACAGAAGCAGAAAAATTAAACAGAAAAAGAGGGAGAGAAAGAGAAAGAACGCTAGAATCGGTGGAGAGAAAAAGCACACGAAGCTTGTCGTAGGCTCTCTTTGAATCTTTGAACGAAGCAGGGGGTGGGTTTTGTGCTTAAGGCTTAAAACCAAAGGAGTAATTTTGGGGCAAAAAAAGAGAGAGGGAAGCAAGCAAAGGAAAAGCGAAAAAGAAAGCACATTTAGCACAATAAACCAAGTACGACTGGTCTTTCATTCCTGCATGAAACTAGGCGCGTCAGTAGCTGCTCCTGCTGCTGCGTTGCCTAAAGAGGAATTTCCTAAAGCTGAGGTAAGGTAGATCATACTCATCATGGAATGGATGGATGCATGGATTGATAGATCGATGGCTATAAAGCAAGTCCTTGGTTTTGTTCTAAGAACCCAACTCAAACAGGCTCCTCCCTCATCCTCCTCCCCTCTCTTTTCCCTCTGTCTCGTGCTTTATTGGTGGTTTGGAACATTCAAGGGAGGAAGCAAATGAAAAGATACTTCTCTTCCCAAGGCGGTGTTTCTCATCCACGCCTTTCTTTATTCATGCTTGTTGGAACCATCTAAAACAGCCTTAGATTTTACTTGGGTTGCAGGCAAATGATTGCAGTGAATCCTTGGCGTTGGACGGACCCCCAAGCTTTTATGCTTTTGGACCCAAAAATCCTACCTTGGATGAGATAAGCAGCTGCGACCCTTCCCTTTCCATATATAAATTTCCAAGACAGACTGTGCCTTAGTCCCCCATTTATATGCAGCCCGCCGGCTGCTGGTTGATTGCTCGATCAAGTGAAGCATTTCCATTCCAGATATATACCCAATAGAGAGACAGACAGACAAGCAAACCCCCAAGCTGCATCTGGTTACTAGTTTTAGAAGCAAAGGGAAAGGATTAAAGACATGTCCCGTCACATCCACCACCACGGATGCTGCTACGGTCACCTTGTCATCCTCGTCCTTCTTATCGGATTGCTGGGGTTTCTGCCTCAAGAGGCCTCTAGTATCAGAAGCAAAGATCTCATCTTCCGGCTCAGAAATGATCAGCAGCAGCCTGTTCCAGTCCAGACGGTACCGCGTCTGCTTATGGATGTTGCTGCAGTAGATCTCCATGCCCAGGGACCATCTTCAGCTCCAGCTCCGCAATCATTCGATCTCAATCGGACAAGCAAGCGAAGGGTTCGAAGAGGATCGGATCCCATCCACAATAGAAGCTAACAAAACGTCGAAAACAAAGTGAAGCCAGAAACAGAAACTTACCACCAGCATTAACACCAACCGAGAAGCTAGCAACAACTTGCCCTGCCCTCCAATCCATCGGAGTCAGCCGAGTTCCTTACATAAAGAAACCTGCAGCTGAGGATAAGTGATCAGTATTTTGGGTGGACCTGGTTGGCTCTGGCGAGGTTTATATGGGTTAGAGATCCGATTCGAATTTCATTTTCTCTGTTTCTGGTTCTTTTTCGTTTGTTTTCATCAAAATTGTTTTGTTGATGTTTGCTGTCTCGGTCAGCATCTTGTTGGAAAGATTCCTGTAGTCCGTAGTGAGAGGGAGGGAATGAGAGAAAGAAAGAAACGAGAGATTGTACAGATATGTCAGTGAAAGCCTTTTCTTGATCCATAGAGGAGAAACAACACCTGCCCTGTTTCGTATCATTTTCTTCTCTGAGCATGCAAACTACCTGCTCTGTTTTGTTTCTCTACAAAGTAGCCCGGTCTCAAGAAGATAAGCCCGAAAATTGGATACATCTTTGCTTAACGACTGTTGTTATGGAATCTGCATATACCTCTAGCGCATATCTACTGCCATTTTGTGTAAGAACGTTTTAGTGTTCTTATCTGTTTTGCAAAACAGTGACTTTTCCAGTATATTAATATTGGTTCCATATGCCAAACTAGTGACGCGCAGAATGAATAGATACAACCCAAGACAAAATACATATGTTTCTACGCTACACACTCCCACGTCAAATTCGTTTATTTCCAGCCTCCATGGAAACTATTAGACAACTCTGTTTCATTCTCAAGAATAGTCTGTGGAAGTGATAAAAGTTGTAACTGGGAAGGGAGAAAATTCCCTGCCGGCTGATTTGTTGGAGGCAATAGCGACAGTCCGAGCTGTTTGTGGAAAGATTGCCATGGGAACTGTGGGTAGGGAGTAGGTAGTATTGAGATGTTATTGGCTAAAATATGGCAGTTTTATTAATAACCTCTTGGGAGCTTGTTTGGTTGGCCAGTAGCATTCTGATTCCATATAAATGGGATTCTAACAAAACCAAAAACCCAGATTCGAGAACCCAACTTGTGATGCATTCAAGATTCTGCGGATGACAGTTTGAACGAAATGTCCTGAATTTGGGCAGTATCTGAAATCTAAACAGTTGAGTCCCTTTTCTTTCTCGGTATCTGACCTTCTGAACAGAAGAATCCAACTAAAAACTAAGCCAAACAGATCAAAGAAGCTAATGACCTTGAAGAAGTACAATGAAAGTGGGTGTATTGCTTTTGGAACGTATGCTGTATTCATTGATAGAAAGATATACTACTTCTACCTAGGACATCAAACTCAAACAATTACAACTTCAGAAGAAACGTTTCTTTTCCAAGAAGAATAATATCAAAATATAGATACACCATAGTATGTCCTGTAAATTAATGCTGTCTCTTAGTGCAACCATCCTAGACCCAATTCTCCGTCAATTCCTCATTGTTTTGGGAGAAAAAGTGTGAGACTTTGTTTTATGAGTTGTCGCTAATCTGAGTTTAATGATTCAGTATCTTTTAATTATATATTATGCTTAACTAATGATTAATTGGTTCAAATTATTTAAATGTGTTTGATATATCTTAGACTAATTATCTACTGCTTGGTGTAATTGGAATCTTGAATATAGTTATTAAGGGCTCCTGCCATATTTTGATCTTTTTAAATGTTGGTTGTGTTGATAAATAGACTAGTATCATTCCAAGTATGTCCATGACATGTTGATGATTCGAGTTAGGGTTTTGAGTTACTAACTGAATAGGAGGATAACTTTATAAGATTTTGACTAGGTAATATATTTTCTCTCTCTCTCTACCCTCTTCAATGAAGCTTTACAGATTTCATAATAGGAACCCTATCTCTTTATATCAATTCTTCCATTATTCTTTCTTGACCTAGCATGGAGCTTTACTTGTGGATTTGGTGGAAGAAATCTATATTGGAGGAAGTTTTGAACTCGAGTTTGGACATACTTGAGTTGTAAAAGAACTACTCTTTTTGTAGGATCCATGAGCTCAGAGGAGTATATTGAGCTGTTGAAAACTTAAAAACATTGTCGATCCTTCAAAGTATATTTCAAGATAACGAAAAAATGTATTTGAAGCAAGGGAGACAACAATTAAGAAAATTATAGTTAAATTCAAGTGTCAAGAATGGTTTTGATTTGAAATGTCATAGATTCACTACGTAGAGACGTCAACCTCTAGGACTTTTAAACTTTGTTACGACCTTGTATTAATCACCATAAGAGAATACACCAAGAATACATTTCTTTTACATGTCAAGAGCAACTAGCTTCCTTTCTTGGGCAAGGATCTAATAGCATTATCTAAGGGACACCTTTGCCCTACCTAGGGCCACCCATCCTTCACCTTCCTTAAACAAGGAAGAGCTTTAGTCGGCCTCTGTAGAAGAAAGATATTTTAAAAGAGAGGAAATCTTTAAAAGGTAATAATTGGGACTATCTCTAATTACAGTAACGTCATCACTAAAGTATATGTAAGAAAGTGATCAAGCTCAAGGGAGTTACTCTATGAGGCAAAATCTCTTTAAGTATAGAATATGGGCAACTTCATAACCTTGAAATTCTCTCAATCACTACCATATTTAGTTGATAGTACCTACTATCTCACAGAATTGATTTCAATAAATTCTAGTCATTTTAGGGGAGTAGGTAAAAATCAACATATCTATTTTCACTTTTTAGCCCTCTCTAACATCTAAATGAGCACTCTATACAAGTTATAACTACAATATCATCAACCTTATTTACTGAGGAAACACTCATCCATCTAATAGAAATTGAAGTACCTCATTATGTTAGTCGAATAAGTTTTAATTTTAAATTCTATACCGAAAACATCGCTTGGTCAATTGCCTTTTGACTATCGACTGCTTTCCGCATGGAAAACTCAATATATATTTATGTTCAAGACGGATAAGTTTCCTCGGGAGGAACTTCATTGACAACACTACCTTTTGGGTTATCCCAAAGTGCATCAATTATTTGTCCCAATGAAATATGTACAAGTTTGAGCTTATAAACAATTCATGCGATCTACATGAATTACTTACAACAAAGATATAAATAAAATTGCATTTACTCTTCCACCTTGGATCTTTGTGTATGACTTGACTTGAATTCCTCACTTCTATGTTATTTGGGGGAAATGGGAGAGTGTCCATTCGGTCTAAAATAATGTCTATAGAAGCATTAGAAATGCATGAAAGGAATGGTGAATTCATCATCAAAATATGGGTAATGTAACATATGGAGTCAACATTCTTCCCACTTTTTAAAGATGACAAACCATTCTCAAATATATTGAAAGCATTAAAATTGAAATTGTGTACCATTAAAATCAAATGGGTTTGAATGATCTAACAAAGCTCTCCCTCAATTCATGTTTTCAACCTTGTTAGTCATTTCTCAAAAAGTAACACAAAATGTGAAAGTTATGTGACATACACAATGTGTGACTCATTCTTATCACAATAGAACTCAATCAAAAATATTTGCAATTGAAAAGCATGATATACATACACATATATATACACACACACATAAACCCACACACTCACATATATATATACACAAATTTATACCAAACCAAAGTCTTATACGTCTTCTCCCCTTTTCTCATATCAAATGGGTTATAGGATAGATGAGAAAGTAAAATGGTTGTGCAAGCATTTAAGATCAAACATTCAAAAATTGCAATTGAAAAACATTATATATATTCTTAGAATTATCATGAAAATATACAAGTATCTAATTCAACAAATATTCATTTGACTTTATTTGGATTTTCTTAATCTTATGTTAATTTGTAGAATTTTGATCCAATTATTTGTATTTTGATCCAAGAAATTATTTATGAATACACAAGATTTTCGTTGATCCATGCCTTCATCAGAAAAAATTTCATCATCGCAGACTCGATGACTCATGCCAACACCCCCTCCTCGTGGAGGGGGTGCACTCTGGAATTTTGTCAATCGATGGAAAGTACCTTTGGTGCTCTATCTTTGCCAAATCAACCAACAACAAGTCATGCATGATGATTGGCGACCCTCCTAAATTTTGTCGGTCTACCTCCATTGACCAGCCCTACTCCATGCACTGATGCTTTGCCTTGCATCAATGGTCAACCATTGATGAAGATCCAGACTCCAAGCTGAGCACACTTAACTATGGAGTTTTTTAGTGATGGGCTCCCGGAAAAGAAGGTACACCTTGGTGATATGGGTATTCCAATCATTCCTTTTAAGATCATGTTATCCAAGGCCTAAAATCCTGGGATGTTACAATCTCCCCCACTTTAGACTCTTGACGTCCTCGTCAAGGCTCAACTATATGGCCTCATAATCTAACCTCATTTCAGTGCAGACCCACAATGGCCCATGGACACCCAGCTCCCGATCACGGAATACCAGCACAAGGGTGGCTACGTCAACCATGGACAACCCTTTCTTACATGCCTGGACCGTACGGCTCAAGACTGGCATGCCACATGCCCATGTGGGCCCCACCTACTGGAGGGGTTATGGCTCTGATACCATTTGTAACGCCTGAGCCCACTGCCCATGGCTCAAGTAGAGTTTCAGGAATGACGAATGGCCCCACAGACCACCACTAGCCAAAACTGTGCACTTTATCCACACTCATGTACAAGTCGGGGTCAACTTCCTGACTGGTCACCCATCCTAGTACTACTCCAAGCTGAGCATGCTTAACTATGGATTTCTTTAGTGATGGGCTCTCGGAAAAGGAGGTGCACCTTGGTGATATGGGTAGTCCAATCATTCCTTTTAAGATCATGTTATCCAAGGCCTCAAATCCTGGGATGTTACATTAACCCTCCAATAAAAGACTAGATCTCCACCAATATCTGATTTGTACTAACCTCTGATGACAAGCAAAATTAGCCCACCAATGGCCGATGAAGTCCATGCATGCTCTAGTGATGGGAACCCTACTCTCATCGATGGACGAGATCTTTATGACACGCCCTTCAATGGCCGATCAAACAACAAGCACTGATAATTAGTAGACTTGACCAACAAAACCGTTCTTTGACAATCGATGGGGCTCCTACGCTTTCATCCTTCGGTGGGACTCTTCGTCTACTTCATGTTGCTTCCCCTTTGCATCCACACTAGGTAAGACTTAAGTGCAAGGTGGCTGGGAAGGGTTTCAAAATCCTAGCCTCCATCTATAAATACAAGACCACTCCCACCACGAAAAGGATATGCCATAGATGTCGTCTGGCTGCCAAAATCAGCCATGGGCATTCCATCTCCAGTTTTCATTGACCCCTTCCGTCGATTGTTTTCCTAGGTTGACAGACCGGAGAGATCACAACCCCCATTTGTACTGTAAGGACCTAACTTCAAAAGAATCTAGACTTAGGACATTCTCCACCATCGATCCATCATATTCTCCACCTATTCGCTTCCATAGTAGCAGATCTAGTTCACAAGGAAGAGAGATTGACAACTTCCAGTCCATCTCCAATGAAAGTTAAGGAGTGTTCTTAATGTTTGTTTGATGCCTTTGTCTCAGAGTCTGAACAACCGCTTCTTCACACCACGGCTATCATTCCCTATTCCTTTGTGATAATAGCCTTCTTTCTCTCTTCTACTACTATTCTTGTTATTATTTTCATGAGCGAGTAGTCCTCACACTAGTGTGTGGGGAGTAGCCTTTTTGTCAGATTTTGTTCTCTAAATTGCATCTCTTTATGTATGGACCATTATATGTTTAGAATCAATGGTTGTATTCTTGTGATCTTGTTTGATCATCAAGTTTAGAGAACTTCAAACCCAAGATCTAGGATGTTGATTGATTCTTGTTAGCCCCTTGATGAGAATTAAGGATAGGTGTTTTCAAGGATAATAGATGAACGATATGTAGGTAAAACAACAGCAAGCTTAGACTGATATGTCTAGGTTTTAATGATAAATGTCGAAAGAAGAATTTACCTAGTCTCAACATATGTATTTTCATGCTTAATATCGATGCATTGAGAGAGGGAATGATAGTTAGTGGTGGTTAAATCCATTCCACCCTAGTGTCTCCATCTATTGATAATCAAACCCTTAGTTCAGCCCCTCTATTATATGCAATCTTAGTATAATAACAAAAAATCCAACTTTTTGTTATATTCTTGTTTTGCTCAGTTATGTTAATCAGACCCATTCTTAAAATGTTGATGTTTGTGTTCAGTCCTAAATTGTACTATGATAAAGTTCATCTGCTTGCAGGTGGTGATTATTGCACGTGGTCTAGGTAAAAGTCTACGGGTCTCTCCTTAGATGAATTTGTTTGAGCAGTAGTACACACATCAATAACCAAGGCTTAAGTGCATATATAGTAAAGAAATATACAAACGTACAAAATCAAACACATAGCATAAATGAAATAGTTCATATAAAGTATATACCTTAGAGTTAAGTACCCTTAATGTAACAATATAAAGTTCACAAATTCATAGAATAAGGACACTAAAGACTAGACCTAGACATCTTTGTTGGGATCATAGTCTTTGTTGTTACAATTTGAGTAAGGCTCAAAATAGATAATATCAACATATTCCTCACAATCATTATTGAACTCTATATGAAGAATGGTATCACTGCGTTCTTCTTCTTCATCTTCTTCTATAGCCACATCTTCATACATGATTCTAGGGCCATCACTCATTGATCATATGATATGTCAACACACCAATATACACAAGCACTTGGGCCTATTGGTAGATATGACTCTAGATTCCCAATCATATGTAGTAAGAGATGCATGGATGGAAAAACTAATTCTCATGAAAGTGAAATAATCTAGTACATAGAAGAAGGAAATGATATAGGATCATAAATACTAGAAGCAGAGGAGGTAGGGTGAGGTGAGATATTACTTATCATAAGCATATGAGGCATTATTTGTTGAAATAGAAAAATTGGTAGGCACCTGGAATGATACAAAATAGAGCAGGTGTTGTTTCTCCTCTATGGATTACAAAACGGCTTTCACTCACATATTTATACAATCTTTCATTGTTTCTTTCCCTCCCTCACTCCCTCTCATTCCCTCACTATGTATAGGCTTGAGGAATCTTTCCAACAAGATGTTGATGGAGACAACAACAACAACAAAAGAACTATTGATGAAAACAAAAGAGAAAGAATCAGAAATAGAGAAAATGAAATCCCAAATGGATCTTTAAGCCATATAAACCTCCCCAAAATTGACCAGATCCACCTAAAACATTGATCACTTATTTAGTTGTAGATTTCTTTTGTAAGGATCTCAAGTGACTTGAATGGACTGGAAGGTAAGTTATTGATGCTAGCTTCTCG
This sequence comes from Alisma plantago-aquatica, assembly GCA_963693085.1. Lineage (NCBI taxonomy): Eukaryota > Viridiplantae > Streptophyta > Magnoliopsida > Alismatales > Alismataceae > Alisma > Alisma plantago-aquatica. Next base: position 1,368,057,559 of record OY856409.1, on the reverse strand, counting down.
GTTGGTGCTCATGTTGTATGCAAATTTCTATATTTATCTTCATATTGTTTTATTGATGGGATCAAATTTTTGTGAACAAGAGATGAGAATGGTCCATGGGTATGAAGATCCACAACAAAACCCGTAACAAATGCCCTTTGGTTTAGTTGATATCCAAGTTCACCAAAAGGGGTTTTCCAATATCATGCTCAAAGAGGCCAAAAAATAAGTTGGGGTTGGGGATGGGTTTCATTGGTGTTCTTATCAGACATAAAGCAAGTCATGTGATGTAGAATGTACATTTCCCATTGCACCTTGACATCCTAGACAAGACAGTAGCTAATGACAATAGTGTTTTATCTATATATGTCTACTTTATATAGGGTGGACATTGAAATTGACTACTCGTACAATGATTATGGCTTTATGGGTTAAGTTTGAGGTTGGGAGGGTCCCACTCTTATAATAGGAGGACCTAGGCTTCTTGATTTCCATGAGAGCATCACAAGTTTTCATAGGACGGTCATAATGTTTAATGTATTTGTCTACATCAATGAATATCCAAAGCATTGTTTAATACTCTAACCCCAAGCATTGAACTCATTTGACCAGTTGAAGTATTTGGCTGAGGCTATCCTCAAAAATTTGGATATGAATTCTAGAAATCATGGAAAAGATAATTATCTTTTCATTTCTTGGGCATAAGGGTGGTATAGTTCCATGTGAGATTGGGATAGAACTCATCCACAACCTTTTTGCTCCAAAGGTGATTGTGACAACACACCTTATATGAACATGGAGCATCAATCTTGTATTCCTCAAAGATACCATGCATATCCAACTCCTTTAAACTGGTATCTTAATAGGCATTTAAAGGAAATGGACACTTAGGAATTATCCTATTGTATCTTGTAATAGATTGTGTATGTACAAAAGGAATGCCCTCAAAGACATGGTTCTAGATAACATAGAAGGAGGGTTTTCTTTCCTTTCTTCTTTTGGATTTTCTTCAGAATTGGTCCTCCTTCTCTTACTAAGGACGTCCACCATTTTGAAGGATAGAAGATGAACTAAAAGGTTAAGCTTTAGGAATCTTTCCAACAAGATGTTGATGGAGACAACAACAACAACAAAAATTATTGATGAAAACAAAAGAAAAAGAACCAAAAATAGAGAAAGTGAAATCCTAAATGGATCCACAAGCCATATAAACCTCCCCAAAGCTGACCGTCTTCACCTAAAACATTGATCACTTATTGTTAGTTGTAGGTTTCTTTTGTAAGGATCCCAGGTGACTTGAATGGACTAGAAGGTAAGTTATTGTCGCTAGCTTCTTAGTTGATGCTCATGGTGTATGCAAATTTCTATATTTGGCTTCATTATGTTTTGTTGATGGAATCAACTGTTTGTAAACATGAGATGAAAATGTCCAATGGTTGTGATGATCCACCACAACACCCGTAAGAAATGCCATTTACTTTAGTTGATATCCAAGTTCACCAAAAGGGTCTTTTCCAGTATCATGCTCAAAGAGACTACAAATGAAGTTGGGGTTGGGGGATGGGTCTCATGGTGTTCTTAACAGACATAAGTAAAGTCATGTGATGTAGAATGTACATTTCTCATTGCACCTTGAAATCATGGATAAGACTAGATAATAGCAATATGTCTACTTTATATAGGGTGTACGTTGAAACTGACTACTAGTGCAATGATTATGGATTTATGATTTAATTTTGAGGAGATGAGAATCCCACTCTTGTAATAGGAGGACTTGGGTTTCTTAGTTTCCATGTGAGCATCATGAATCTTCATGGGACAGTCATAATGTTTACTGTATTTGTCCACAGCAATGAATATCTAATGCATCGTCTGATACTTTAATCCCAAGTATTGAACTATTTTGATTGATTAAAGTATTTGTTTGAATTTATCCTCAAAACTTTGGATTTGAATCCTAGAAAAAATGGAAAAGAGAATTATTTTTTCATTTGTTGGGCACAATGGTAGTATATTTATGTAACATACTAGAATGTAGGACCTTACCGTAATCTAAGATTAAGAGATTAGAGACCTTAGTGCTATATAATTAGCCAAACAAGGTTGAAGTTGAACCTCAAAGAGGTAAGTGAAACCCTGATAAGTTAATGCATGTATAAATCACCCAAACACATATGACTCAATGTTCTCATAAAGGATACATAGAATATGTCGTGTGAGATAAATGATGAATATATATGATTTTGTGCAAGTTAATCATAAATAACTCTTTTGGTGATAAAGTGAAGTTATGGAACACAGTTGGGTGAATAATAGTAATAATGATGAAATAATGTGAAAAACTAAAATAATAAAGGAGCCACAAATATAAATTATGACATATCTCATAAAAGGAAATTTCAAAACTGGAAACAAACCTCAAATTCGTAATCTACATGTTCAAATAAGCATATGTGTGAATTTTCATCTAATTTGAACAACCTCAAAAGTTTAAGTAAAGTATAGAGACAGAAAGTGTGTGAAATCCCTAAATATTAAATAATGTGATAAATGACTTCAAAGGGTGAAACTAATGGAAAATTCATATCCAACATACATCATTTTACTTGAGGGTGAAGTTTCATCAAAATTGGATAATTCTAGTGTCATTAATGCCTGAGGAAAGAGAAAATGTGATTTGCTTAATTCAAGTAGCAAAAGTCTCCAAAAGGTTCGACTAATGCCAAAATCGGATTCTACATGTCCTAGTTAGGCTAGGTGTCAAATTTCATAATAAATGGATAATGGTTAGACCCTCAATTGATAATAGAGAGAAAAAGAAATAATTGGATCCACACTATAGTCAAAATTGATTAGGAAATCAATTAATGTCACATGTCACGTGCTTAAAGAATTTTAGCTGATACGTAGGCTTTTTCTCAATTTTGGATCTAGATCTAGTGGATGGTGTGCATCTCACCTTTCTCCATGTGTTTATTGTTCTCACTTTCTTATCTGGCCCTTCTTTCCCGATTTGATGGTGTGTGCATCGTCTTCTTCCTTTGCACTTTTCCTTTCTCAGATGCTATAGTTTCCCTAATTTCATCTCTTAATTTTCTCCCTCTCCTCTACTCCTTTTCTTGATTGGACTTTCCATTCACCGTCCCTCATCATTTTTCCCCTTACCATCCAAAATTTGTTAGGGTTTCATTCACTGGAATCCCTAGTTGACAACGGGTTATCTCCGCCTCCGCTATTACCCTATATGTTTGTGATTCTTGCCTCTTCATGCCCCCACATGTATGAACAGATGTCCGTACATCATCGAGACATCCCCAGAACCTATCTGTAGTACTCCTTTGCTCCTCTTTTTCCCCCGCAACTTCATACCTGAGCTCCGGTCACCTGTGTGAGGTTGTGGAGTTTGTCGGTAAGAGTCTTGTCTTAACTCTATTTAGAAAAGACTCGGGACCATTAATGGATATCCCATGGAGCCTCTACCCTAGTTAATTTGGTCCAAGGCAAGAACATATATCTTCCCTCTTATTCACTTCGTTCGGGTGTTTTACATATCAAAGGTGCAATGTTGGTTTATGCCCCATGTTTTTCATATGTTCTTCTCCTGCTTGATTTTCCAGAACTTCTTAAAGTTTTCTCTATGATCTCCATGTCTTGTTTTGTGGGTTCTCTGAATCTCTAACCTCCTCCTGTGGTGGCAGAAGAACACCTAAGTGTTTTGCAGTCTCCTGGCTACCTTCAGGGCCATGTTTTAAGTCATCGAGTTCGTCGTTGCATTGGTCGGTGAGAGGAACAACCTGCGAACCTTGATCTCCACTCAAAGTTCAATTTTGACTCCCCAATTTGTTTCCATGGGTAGCTGTTCTTTGAGCTTCTTTGAGTGGAAGATGAAGTGGGGTAAAGTGCCATATTTGTCCCTCAAATTCATTTATGCTTGTCATGTGATCTAGGGGTAAATTCATCTTTACATCAATGATTTAGTTCTCCCATTCCATGATGTGAGGAGTGTGTTATTGGCAGTAGGTCCTGTTGGGTTGTCCAATTCTAATTGGGCCAACTCAGTAAGTTGACCGTCACAGGGTTTTCATTGCTGACAAAGATTTTTAGTATTTTTCGATTGGTCCAATTTTTCTAAAAATCATATCTAATTCTCTATTTGGCCAAAAATTACAAATAAATAGTCATTGGGTCTAGAAACAAATTCTCAATTTAATGGTATCATTTTGTCACCTAACTCCAAACTAATAGTTATATGACTTTTAATGAATATTCTTAATTGATTATAATTTTCAAAATTCATAACTAATAATATATAAAATAGATTAATAAAATAAAATCTATTTTGAACTCAAAAAAATATAATCTACAATATGGCATGGTATTGATAAGCTAATTCACAAATAAGAAAAAGGTGATTTTTAGGGTTTTAAATAAATAATGTAAATCTAACCCTAATTCTACACATATGCTTAATAGGTGCTTTGAAGACCTAGGACTGACTTTGGACTTGTTTAGAGTTTGAAGTGAGGTATCTTTGCATCCCCTATCATTATATGTTGAGCAATAACCTATTTTTATCTTTCTCTTGGTCCTTTGGACAATTAGCCTACACAATATTCCCTTCTCTTTTGAGAACATATTTCTTGTGGAATATTTAATTTGTGTTTTATATTTTGATCATCATACTGTGATGGACATTCTCTTGGACTCTATCTTACGCTTTGTTACATTATGGGCTCTTCATGGTGATATGTGCTCTTTTGCCCATTGTTGTGGTGGAAGTTTATATTGCACACTATGTGATGGCAATCTTGTTGGATATTTTCATCCCTCAAATTTTGGTTTATCTTTTGTTTTTTTTGTTATGAATCATGTGGTGACTGCTTGTATAATGTGACATGTGATATTTTATGTGGATATGTAAATTCCCACATGTGAAAATGTAGAGTTGATAATTCCTGCAATTGTTATTATTAGAGCATATGTGTATCCTGTCCTACTCAGAGTAGATGTGTATATGTTGCTTCTCACTCCATATTCAAAGTAGATGTTTATATGTTCCAAATCACCCCATATTTATGATAGATGTATTATTTCCTACCAACATGTTTATATTGTTCTAGTATTGTCACAAGTGAAACACATGGATGCCTTGACTTTGTGATTTGTTCTTATTCATCATTTCATTGCAAATCATTTTTCTATAATTCCCATTTGGGTAATCCTTTTCTTTTATATGGTTTTATTGTATACTTGATGTCCTATATTTCATATATTGATCATTTCTATTTTTATTATGCACATGCCAGCCTTTTGCTGAAGTCATCTACTTTTTCTACTCTTGTTGGGGCATGCTTCCAACCCCAGGTGTAGGATATGGAGGACTTGACATGAAGACATGAACTTATCTTAAGGAGTTGAATCTTGGAGAGAAACTTGATATGGTTTAGATTTCCCTCTACTTAGATCCTTATGTTTTTATAACCATGTAAACCCTATATTGGAGATGATGATGAAATTTTATAAAGCTGATAATAGTCATGTTTTAATATTCCACGGCTATACTTTGGTCTTTTGTATACAGATTTGAGAATTTTACACCTATTCCAGTATACCTTTTGTGTGTGTTTGGAATGGATGTTCTATTCTTCAAATTTTTAGTAGGGAGTGGTGTATAGAGTGGGACCCAAAGGGGATCCACTCCCTACTAAAATTTGAAGAATAAAACATCCATTCCAAACACACTCAAAAGGTATGTTGGAATAGGTGTAAAATTTTCAAATCTAAATAATGGTATTCAAACCAAACAAAGTGTAGCAGTCAAATAAAAGTAATGACTATATTCAATTTTACAAAAGTGCATCATCATCTTCCATAAAGGGTTTACATGGATATTACAACATAAGGATCTTGTAGAGGGAAATGTAAACCATATCAGGTTTGTCTCGAAGCAACATCTTCATTAGTTAGGTCCATGTTGGAAGCCATGTACTCTTTATCCTAAACCTAGGTTGATCCTCCTTGATCTTGTTCCACTCCTTGTCTTAGGCATGGGTCGTTGGGATCACCCAATAAAAGGAGAAAACAAAGTATGTGTCAAATAAGGAACAAGAACAAGATAAGATCAATAAAAGATAATAAAGGGTGTATGTTCATCAAGAACAAAGAAAGTCAAGAGTATGAGACACATATCAAATAAGAATTTTTCCATATCAAATAATAATAAATTATGCATGAATGATTAAGTTATACTAAATTAACTAAGTAGGGTTGAGGCACCTACCGAATCCCAACCAATAGGTGAGGGGAGAATTAACACATTCCCAATCACCTAAAATATATATATATATATATATATAAGTGGGGAGAATTTACACATTCCCCTGGGTGAAATAACACATGCCCAAACTATGGGTGGTTGTACAGAAGTACCACTACATTATCTAATAAGTCAAACAAATCATCATGCTAAAAGAAATATTATAACAAGCTGAAATAATAGAAATAATGCATGTGGAGTTCAAAATCCAAGAAAATAATGTAAATTGTTCCAAAAAGATCAATTATAAAAATAAAGGTTTTAGTCCATGCCTCATTGGGAAATTAGGGTTTGGATAACAATTATGCCCAACTAAAAGGGATAACATTGCATATACCTTAATTTCAGAGTTCTATTTCAATCTTTCACCAACTTAGTGGTTCCCAAGTTCTCTTTCCCCTAATTTCAAGTTAATCACATGTATTAGAGTCCATATTGTATATTAATGTAAAGAAACCCTAGTTACGGACCTTTATGTAAACTCTCATATTTTGACTCTAAAAAAATCACCAATGGACTTGTTAGATTCTCCTAATCACGAAAACATATATTTATATTCAATTTGGAATTTATATGATTAAGTTACGATTTTGATGAATTTTATGCATATATTTCATTCTTCAAAAACCACCCTTCAAAAAACATGGAAATTAGGCTCTGAAACTATATTTATTAGATAGAGATTATTTTTCTGATTCCAAATATATATTTATTTATCAATTCTGGATAATCAAAATGAAAGTTATGATTTTCAAATATTCAGACAATTATAAATCGTCAGTAAGCAAAGTCATCATTTAGGACTCAGTCAATGCTCAACTCTTGCTGAGTTGGACCAATCATGGGTGGCCAACTAGCTATGCCCATCGACAATGAGGTGCCAACTCATCAAGGCATGAAACAAAGGTGGAATGGTGAAATGACCTTACTGCCCTTATGTGAGAAAACAAACAAGAAGGGTGTGGTGAGGGTAGAATGGAGAAAATGCTAGGGGATCATCCCCTACCTCGCATGGCTACCATGGATGCAGCTCCAAGTGCTAAAAGTCGGGGTATTTTGGGGGGAAAACAAAATGTGACGACAATATGGCAATTTAAAAATGCAAAAATGAAGAACGAGCGACATGGAACTCAAATCCAAGCGAAATTGAAGCCTGGTGCATCGAGCCTCTCATGCAAAGCACCACAAGACAGAGAAGGATAGAAGCTTTGCAGTTGTTCAAAATGCAACCAAAGAAGAAATTGAAAGAGGGAGAAGATAGCATGGGATGCTAAAAAATCGGGGGTGAGGTTCTCTTTTTATACGATGGAGTCCCAGGGCTTCTTCATCTAGGAGCTTCGAGACACATGGGGAAAAAATTGGGCAAAAACCATATATGACAAGTTAGATCTTGTATAAGGGGTCATTGGGTGTGGAATCATTAGTAAAATTCATTGGCAAAGTTTTTGTGGGAAACCGTCCATGGTAGAGGGAGTTTTTCCTTGTGGAAGGATCACGGTCAAACTATGTTCAGACCAGTGAAAGAACACGGGAGGAAGATGACTCCCGCACCGTCGATCCAATGGATGTGGGTACATGGAAGCATCTCAGCCATCCGTCATCACGGAAAAGAAAATATAAGGGAAAATAGGCGTGTGACATTTAAATGAAAATCCAACTATGATTTGGAATAAAGTGAAACATTAATTTATTTATCTTTTTCTCTCTCCTCAATTGAGGGTGCAAATGAACTCTGAATTACATGAAATTTGGCACCTACCCCAATTTGAACATGTATAATCTGAATATGACATTATTTTTTGCTTTTGGAAACTTTTACTATTTTATTTAGTTCTCTTAAAAGTAAATCATGTTTTCTTTTTCTTATCACATTGGAAACATCTTGAATTACCCAGTTTTGGTGAATCTTCACCTTCAAGCAAAATAATACATATGGAACACAAATTTTCCATTAACTTTATCCCTTGACGTTATTTATCACATTATTTAACATTTTGGGATTTTACATACTTTATCTCTTCTCATCTACACATGAACATTAACGATTATCCAAATCGCATGTAAATTTACCCATAGGCAAATTTTAATATGTAGATTACAAATCCAAGATTAATTTCCACTTTTGGAGTCATTTAATGACTTATTTCATATTTTGGAGAAAATTCACCATTTGTTTTCTAAATAAAATAGATATAGTTATTAGTATTCCAAAATTGTGAAACTTGGCCTTCAAACTGTAATAGATCCAAAGAAAACAAAATTGAAGTTATCTTTATTCAATTAGTCTTCCTTTTATGAGTTTTATCTCCCTTACATAATATTTTCACTATTTTTCATATTAAATGATTTTATGCAACATTATCATGTTTAAAGCCTTATTATTCATTCCTTTTCTCTTCCTTGCTCCATTAGGCTAAAGGAAGTTCAAGAATGAAATTATTTTAATAGTATATCATTTAAGTGGTAATTTTGCATCTTAGACCCTGATTGAAACATTAACTAGGGTATTTGTACATAAACCCATACATTGGCATAAATAGTGATCAAATATACTCCAAACCACTAATAATTCCATACATTCAACATCAAGGACAAAAAGGATAAAAAGATAGGAAAAGCTTGGAAAAATAGTAAACTAAGAATATACCTAGATTTCAGTTCATTACAGGTGGATCCCCTATCGGGTCCCACTCCTTACCAGTTCCATGTGAGATTGGAATAGAACTCATCCACAACTTGTTTGCTTCAAAGGTGATTGTAACAGCACATATTATATGAACATAGATCATCAAGCTTGTGTTCCTCAAAGATACCATGCATACCCGACGCCTTTATAAGATATAAGGTCATCTGACATGAATCCGAAGACCTATTTGGTTGGATTGTTTCAAAACTCTATGGAAATTAAAAAAAATCCCCTATCACTTGGTGAGACCAATTGTTTGATAAGGTAGTTGAAGTGGTGCTTTGGCGGAAGGGTCAGGGTATCACTCAATTGGTGGGAAATTGGGGACTATCATTCACTTGATGATGTGTCTAGATTTATACCTTATAATAATGAGATTACAAAGGAAACCAATAAGACACTCCATACCGAAATGTAAACACACAATCTTAACAGTATATAGTGGTAAATTGGTGTTAAACCACAAAGATAACATGAGAATATAATTACTAAGTTATCCTACCTTCTAACTGCAAAGATATGCAAGTGGATAAAAACTTATGTTTATTTAAGAATTAAGAGTAGATACTAAATTAAATTAAACTATAACTAACATTAAATAAAGCATAGATAATCAACTAGACTCTAACAACCAAGTACTAGGATCTAGTTGAATTAGACAATGCAAGTAATTTTGTGAAAATGGCAAATGATCTGATACCAAAAAGATAGAATAAATGGGTTGTTTTTAATGATGATACAAGTGGTTGTTAAGAGATTGAGGGAGACATAACCAAACATCTAGGGATGAACAAATGACATGAAGGTATAACACTCCATAAACTCAATCCAAAAATACAAGTCCAAGTAGTTTTCATTTTCTACTTATCGAAAAATGTGTCATACATTATACACTATGATAATGGAAGACACAAGTCATTCATGGTTATGTTACATCTCTTATCATCCCATATCCAACCTTATAATGCTCATTTTCCAAGGAAAAACCTAAAATTTCCAAAATATGTGTAGGGTTAGCTTTTCATATGGTTAGTATAGGGTCTATATGATTCTCGTAAGAGAGTTAGCACATCCCATAACACTTCTCATGTACCCAACTATAAAATTCTCTTTGTCAAGTGGGGTGGGAAAAAACCCATAAATCTATATACCTAACACCTCTAGAGCAGGTATACAGGGGGTGGGTGGAGAGAAGAATTGATTCCCTAAAAGTATGCATAGATTCTTTCCATCACTCACCCCATATCCACTATCTCTATATTCTTATATGAAAAAAATACATAAGATTGGTATAGAAATAATAACAATATATCAAGGGAATGGTATATAAATAATCAAAGAGACGATATCATGTCCACTCATCCTTAAATGAGTAGATTAACCCATCACCCAAACAAACCAATAAGGAGATCAGTTATGTAAGAGCAAATCTAAAAAAAAAAGGAGGGAGAAAGAAACCCACGGAACTCTGGTGCGTTTTTATCCTCTTTCTTGGTCCTTCCTTCCTTTATATGTTCCCTTGACCACATGGGATGAATGGGAAATGGAGGTATAAGTGGTGGAGATGGAGTGAGCAAAGAGTCCCCAAGTGGTTTGAGGAAGTGGCCATGTAAGCACCCGTACACAAGAGTAAGATTACTCAAAACAAAAACACTGATTATCAATAACAAAAAGACATTACCATTAACCTTCACTGAAAAAATGAAATAAATGAATGAAAACCACATAATAATTACAACAAGGTGCTTCCATATATTCATATCTATAGGTAACTTTACATCTTGCTATACAATGACCTCAGTCACACATGTATACAAAAGAGTATGCATGTTCACTTAAATACAACATGTACAACAAGTAAACATTACAAGACACCCAAGCCAAAACTTGAAGTGGTATATACAACCACATAAAACATCCTTGTACAAACTCGAGAATACATGGATGACCCTAGATGAGCAATAAAAAACTTCACCAACCTTCAATCTACTACTATTCTTCAAATGGTCGATTCTCACCACCACAACACTAGGTTGTTCTGCTAGTCACCTAAAAGAAGTGAAAAATCTAAGTGTGAGACCCCAAGTCCCAACGATATGATATAACAATTATTTTTTACTTACACTTTGTTATATAATCAAGATTATCATGACATATGTTTATATCAAACAGTTAAACCATACTGAACATATATGAAGCATAACCAATTTCAACATGGTAGGTAGCTCAACCAGAATAAAAGATATATGACGAATATACTAGAGATTACATGTGAAGAGTATGCATCATAAATTAACACTTGCATGAGGTAAAAGTATAAATATAGAGCTTCCAGATGATTCACCAATTACACCTAAGTAAATATACTACACGGTTTACTTACATATTTTATTACGCCTAGGGTAGTTTGAGGCTTACAATAAAATGTTCAACCTTAGGTATATGGCTAAACTTCCCCTTGCATTATGATTATTTAGTTTTTTATATTTCTCCCAATTTATAGCATACTAGGATGTTATAAATCCATAAATATAGAATTTTAGTTGATAAACAACTTATTTTTAGATTTAGGTGATTGAGATAATGTCATAATTAGGGAATAATTATCAAATTTTAGTATTATAATATATTTTAGTTTAATTTGGCTCTCTATAATGTTCATATGATTAGGTGAGGAAATGGAAGAGTAAAAAATACAATTTATGAATTAAACAAATAAAGAAATGGATTTATAAAAGTGGAAACTAAATAAAAGTGGAATTAAAATGAAGTTAAGTATTTATATACTTTAAAGTTTCAAAAGTGGATACTAACTCTATATTTGGATTCCTCATCCCTCATCCCTCATTTACCTATAAAGTTTCTTGCAATTAATGTTGATTTAGTTGTCGTACGTTTATTTCCCTATGTATACTAATTTTTGCTCCGCATTGAGTGGATAACTTCTTGTACAATCAATATGTTATCAGTTATGTGTCTTCCCGGAATGAAACCGGATTGGGTGTCAGCGATCCGGGAGGGAATGAGGGGCTTCAGGCATTCCACAATCACCTTAGAAATTAGCTTAAAGTGGGTGTTATTCAAAGAGATCGGCTGATAGTCAGGGCAGCGTTGCGGTTGTCTAACCTTGGGTATAAGAAGCATCAATGCATCCGCCATACTGGGCTCAACCAGTCCGGTGTTGAAAGCATTATGTATAGTGCTCACTACAGATCTTTCCACTGTAGTCTAGTTTGATTGGATGAATTCAGCATGGACTCCATCTGGTCCCGAAGCTTTATTAGGTACCTTCAACCTGAACATGTATTGGTGGTAGAGTAGTTGTACCAAATCGGTTTTTCAAAAAGATAACACCCTTGCACTTGTTGCCATACAACTACACAATAAAGTTGACCGAGAAAGAAAAGTCTACTAATAGAAGAGAGAGGCGTCGAATAACAACGAGAGAGCAACCTAGTCTATAGAAAGCAAGTAAAAGAGAAACATGGTTAGGAAATTTATCATAGTTGGGCTCAACGACAGGGAGGAAGGAGGATGTTGCTTCCAAAGGCACCATCCAAACTTAGTCTACCAAAACACATCCCAAAAGTGAAACAGCTTACAAGATGCCCAACATCCAAACCCACCTGTCTAAATCGACGTCTCTACTGTTGACAGTCGGAAGTGAAAGAAGAAACAACCACGCCTCCTAAAGAAGAGACCATGTCGATAATGAGCGGGAAGAGGTTGAGGGGGAGCGGGGCACCGTTTTCGGAGTCAAATCCTATGCCCCCCCAGCCAGCCGCCGGTGAAGGAAAGAAACTCTAGCGACACTTTTTTATAACTGTTCCTGATTTATATATTTAAAAAGGCTCATGTAGCCGCGATAAGCCTAGGATACATGAAGTTGGTACATAGTATAGATGCAAGATGAAATATAATGGGATATAAAACACCAAGGGTGTAGCCCCAAATGTCCTGGCTCGAGAGTTCATACATCGAAATGGTGGGATACCCTAAGATGAAAGCCACCACGTAGTTCACTGATAATGCAAAATGGGGAAGCAGTCTTAGTTTTCTCCACTGCCTTCTATGTGGATGATGGGGTGATCTTTTTGAGCTCTGGGGACACTTGGCTCAGCATTCTGGATGTACTGCTCCTTATGTGCTCTGTCTCCTATGCAACCTGCAATGTAACAATTCGTAGTAATAGGCATCCACCTATTGAAGTAAGTGCGGAAATGATAATTTTTTGTTATAAAAGAGGATCTTGTTTCAAAAATACCATATGGTCCAAAATATAGCAGTAATTAATGTGTTGTGTTGCCTATATCTCCCGTGCCGACTTCTAGTGTTGTGAAGCCTGTTTAAGGTGTTGAGGATAGGATGAGCTAAAATGATGGTTGTTTGAGGTGTAGTGTGTCCAGATCTATCTGGATATGTGGCATCTGAAGAAGAGATGTTGGGCGATTTCTTCATTATCGTTGCAGAGTGGGCATCTGGATGGTCCCTAAAAGCCTCTAGTTCTCATCATCATGTCAGTAGGTATTTTATAATGGAAGATTAACCAAAGCAACATATAAATTTTAGGTTGGTATTGTGTCTGTCATATGGTCTTGTAGTCTCTAGTATGTCTTCTAAATGTGAAAAATTTATATGTCTGTTTGGTAGCATAGTGTGTATTCCAAACCCATGTGATGTTTCTAGATGTGTTTGTACTCGAGTCGGTGCAAGATGTCCATGTATGTGGCTGGGTCCGTCCATCCTCTAAGGCAATTTTTGAAGAAATTGTTTCTCTGTGAGCCTAATTTGGTCAAAGCCTGGCCGTTGTTGTAGTTAGTGCTGGAGTGAGGAATGGTCATGGTAGGCAGTTGGAGGTTGATAAGCTTTTGTCCATGCCATCATGGGTCGTGTCAAGATTTGGTATTGGTCCAATGGTGAGGTGGTGTCCAGATGGTGCTAGAGATGATGTGAAGCGATGTTGTTCTAGAAGTTGTGAAGGACAATGGTGGTTGATGTTTGAGATATTTGTTCTTAAAGATGTTCATCCATAATTTGTCTTCTCCAACAATACTAGAGCGAGGGAGTGTGGAACCTCTTGTTTCTCGATGTGGAATTCTGCCATTTCTTCTCTCTAAATACATAAGTGCCTACACTTGAATCTGTTCAAAAAAGATAAATGTGTCCATCCAGTTATCGAAAAATAAGAATGTGGCTTACGTCCTTCGTGGCCGGGCGGAGTTGCATTCCCTGCTATTAGGATTTAACAAATAAATTGCAAAACTCATTCAATCTTATATACTATGTATTTCTTTAAAGAAAAATAAGGTTAACAAAATTATACTTTACGAACACAATTCATAATATATTAATTAAAAAAAGATGCAAATAAACAATTTTAATGTCCTGTCCAAGCTAAAGAACTGATTCCGAAAAGTCCTGATAAATGTTGATTTAGATAAGATTCGACATTTTTGAACCACGAAACGCTTGGTTTTCATTTTTGTTGTATCACTAATGAGTCAAGTATGCTTTTTGTGTCTCAAGATAATCCCAAATTCAACATTTAGGGTTTCCAAAGATTAAACACCATTATTGAATCATTAGACAAATTATATAATCAAGAGATCAAAGTTCAAATTAAATTCAACCAAAAAAGATGTTGTAGTTAATTCCCTTACCCCGGGGTTTAACCTTCTAGGAGTCCATTAGCGGCTCATATTAGGAGGTGTCCCTCGTCGTCAAAAAGAAATGGTCACGTGCTAAGTGTTAAGGTGTAGCAAGGTAGTTATTGGTATCTTTGTACTAAAAAACTTAGAAGATACAAGCATGCCGCACCTCCAACTTAATAATATCCACACCATTACGAAGTGTCCGGTAAATGGTTTTATTGGTTAAACTGAGTGGGCACCCGGATTCAGATATGTAAATCCGAATAAGGCAAATCGGATCATATGGGCTAAATAATTCCAGCTTCAATGAGTTCATTGGTATATCAACCAAATCATTAAAACTAACGAGCGAGGCGACTACAAATATGAAAGCCTTGACGTGTCATAATTCCATCTGATTAACTCTTATGAGAGGTCCATTGTTTATTGGGAAAATGTCTCGGCAGGAAATAACAAACGAAAATTCTCAAGCTTAAATATTATGATTAATAGTCATGTCACCGAAATTGGCAAAAATGTGCAAATGTTGTCCATGTGGCCAGCAAAATGAAAAATGGGTAAATTTCAAAATTCCGCAACTTCAACAGGCCGGTCCAATAAAAGAAATAGAAAAAGTTGCCGACCAACTTCAACGACATTGTTGTTATTATGGTGGAGTAGCTTTGTTGCTACTTCTATCTTGGAAAAAAAAATACACATACTAAAGATTAATATAAGTGTCTTTATTGTTTTTTTAGCTTTCAAGCTAAAAACTACTACGTCTGACCATCCGCTATCAGATCTATCTTTTATTTGTAAGGTTTGGTTGAATTTAAGTCACCCAATACAATTTCGCCTCACCTATTTCACCAGGTTTACCCAAATGCAGTTTTTCTTAAAAATATTGTGTTGTATTGCATTGCGTTGAATTTTTACTCATCAGCGTCACATACCATGCTAGGTGCATGTGGAGGCATGAGTCAAGATGAATTAGATTTCTAATGTCATTCCATCCACCCTCATTTCAGTAAAACAAAATTGAGTTCAAAACGTTTGCAAATAGATATGATAGTGAAATCAGCGTTCTGACAAATATCTAGCAATGATCAATGGCTCCAATAATTACTGCATCAAGGGTTAGAAATCCGTATAGCTATGGGCACCTTGCCCAACCTCCATCGGTTGTCCTCTTGAAGACTCGTGGCATCCACGTCGGAAAAATTCTTCTTGAGTCAGGATTACTGATGAAGCAGCTGTATACTCTGCATATACAAAAAAAAAAAAAAAAAAAAAAAAAAATCAGTAGTCAGGATTACTGAAGCAATTGTATAGATAATTTTTTAATCTCATTGGAATTTTCTTAACAAGCAGTACGTTATTAATAAGAACACAAATAAGTAATCATATAGTGGTATGACTAATATAGCATTCTGCCATGTTATATTAATTTGGATTTCAGAGACCTAGTGATCAAGATAGATATTATAGGTTTCAAGCAGAGAAACCAATGCTGATCTTTTCACGAGTCATGACCATGTCAATCTATATCAAACATGTCAATGAGTTGTGAGTTGGATTTAATTTGGTAGCATGACAGTTGTAATTAGCCAATCTCTAGAGTTCTAGACCTGTCAAACTTGGTCAATACCCACGAGCACCTATATGGATCAACCCGTTTAAGTTGGATTTGAGAGAGAAAAATTTCCAACCTCTAAAAATCACCCAAACCCATACCCAGACGTTTAGTTAGCAGGTTTTATGGGTGACCCGCGGGTAACACCGTTAAATAAAGTAAATATATTGATATGAAATTATGAATATAATACTTGTATGATTCTTAAGACATGTCAGACCCACACATTTATCAAGCAACAAAAAGGTTGATGTGTAATGTATACTGTGTAACGAGACAGCCTAAAGGCCATGGTTGATATATTTTGTTAATTTTTCACACTAATAGAAACAAAATGATTGTGTTATATATTGTTGTTTATGTTAATAAACATATAGTGTATTGTATGCTTATATTCAGACACATCAATTATATTCTCTTTACCTTCAGTTAGTGTTGTAGATGAAAATAAGCACATGATACATTGGGAATTTCTAAAGCTAGATGACAAAATATAGTGTTATTATGGTATTTATTATGCTGTTTCGAGCATCTATATCATTTATTTATCTTGATCTGACATTGCAACAGTTGGCTGTTTTCTTTTTTTCTTACAATTTTATGTTAAAATAAAGTAATAGGTACAACATCGTGTTTGAAACTAAACAGAGTGGATGGTTGTTCGCATTTTTCTATATTTGTACTAAAAATGATTATTGAACTATTCTGCTTTGTGTTGTATAGCAACAACTAGCAACATCTTTACATTATATGGACATCTGTTGAATCGCAAGGTCGGATTGGGTGTGTTGTTGTTCCACCCGTTTAGCATTGGGTCTTTTTAACCCGCACCCACAATGACCCAACACAGACCCAACCCACCATTTGACATGTGAATGTAGATCTAAAAGCTCCATTAAGGTATTAATGGAAGCTTTTCCACCAAATATTGTGTTACTAATAACAGAAATCCCTAAAGACAACCCAACATACGAAGCTAGAGATTCAAATTTGGATGAACAGATCAGCACCTTACGGAAATATAATCACATTTGTAGCATCATAGATGACAAATAGTGCAATACTATAAGACACTAAGCATTTTTGTACAATAGGATTAGTTGTACCTGTAAATCAGTGTGCACACTTGATGAGTAATTGTTATGACAACATTCGAAGATTCAATGCACTGTGTTAGTATTGGCAGCATAGTTTATCAGTATCTATTAACAATTATATCCAGATTGTGCCTTTGAATTTATTGTATTTTATCCAAAAGCAGTTAAAGCATGTTTATTATACTGACTGCGATCAGCTAGACAGTGATTACATTCATTCATAGTTGTTGAGGCACTGCCTAGGCGGCTAACACCCAGGAGTTCGCCTAGTCCGCCGCCTACCTAAAATTGGAATTGGTTGCATGGGTGAGTGCCTAGCACTGCCACGGCTTCCTAGGAGCGCCTATGATACCTAGTCAACATTTTTTCAGGATTCTTTATTTTTAATAATGTCTTTAATATATATTTGACATGTCTAGTATTTTCCATGCATTTTTAGGCTCTTATCCCACTCTTACATTACTATCTAAGGTGTAGAATACTAAACAAACAAAGAAAATACCTTATATGTGCAATATATGTTATAATAGTATGTGATGCAGAAAATAAAAAATAGGCCATGCACCAAGGCACCTTATTAGGTGCCTTCCAAGGTGGTCTAGACGCCAAGCCAAGCCACCACAAGTCCCCCTTGACAACTAAGTTGTGTTGTACGGGCGGGCGCCTAGGCGGCCCAGGCGGCCAATGGGGTCTCCATATCTGGGCGCCCAGCATCAAAGGCTATGCCAGGCGTGCTAGGGGGGCTAGGCGACCCACCCAGGCGCTACTTAATTGTATTTACTCATATGCTTATTTGTATTTATCTATCTACTATTTTTATTTAGTTATCTACTGATTTGTGTTTATTTATGTATTGATTTTGATACTATTTAATCATCTACTGATTTAACTTTAGTTATCAACTGCTTAACTTTATTTATCAACTGATTTCTGTTTATTTATGTATTGATTTTGATACTATTTAATCATCTACTGATTTTGTTAACATATATTCCTGTTTTATGTATTCTGTTATTTGTTTTGTTATTTCCATATTATATGTGGACCTCTCTGTAATTGTTTCAGTAATATATATATGAGGGTGCACACATTGTGCAACCCTACGCTTCCCACAACTGCTTTGTGTTTCACATGGTATCAGAGCAGTAAGATCCAGCCGCCACCCTCCCACCCCTCTCTTCTCCGGCCGCCCCCCCCCCCCCACCACCACCTCACCCCGCCGCCGCCGGGCAGCAGTCGCCGGTCGGTAGGGCCGCCGGGCTAGCCGCCAGGGCCGGGCGCCCACACCGCCGCAGGGGCCGGTGCGCCTCCGCGGTTGATTGTCGTCGGCACGTTGACTCCGTGAAGATCTGCAACTGTCCGGTGGCTTGAAGTTGGTGTGACGTAGACCGCTCTTTCGGTCTTTTGCCTGCCTGCCCGTGTAGGTCGTTGTGCCACCGGGTTCTGTTCTGCGCTTCGGCGTAGACCATATGTGAGAGGTTCTTCTACGTAGTTCTGTGCCTGTTGTGCCTGTCTGACGGCGTAGACCGTCTCCTGCCTGATCGTGCATGTTTACTTTTGTGCCTACTGCGCACATGGCGTCCTCGAGTGATGACTTCCGCCGTCAGGTTACGACTGTGAAGCTTGATGGGCGCAACTATCCACATTGGGTATGCTCCATGACGAACTATGCCAAATCCCAGGGAAAGTACTCACATCTTACCCGTGCTGGTCCGCCAGCACCCGCAGAGGACGCTAACGCTAAAGATGTGAAGGTGTATGACGACTGGGTTCGTGACGACTCGACTGTGATGACATGGATTCTCAACAGCAGTGTTGAGAAGATTAGCGTCACACTTCTTCATTTGCCTACGGCGAAGCAGATGTGGGATCAGCTCGCCGGTACATACTCGCATAGTCAGAACCCCAAGAAAGTGTTTGACATCACCAAGCAACTGGGACGTCTACAATTCACGGGGACGGACATTGCGGATTACTTTTCTGACTTTACTGGATTGTGGGGTGAACTGGAATCCTATCACCCTCTTTCCACGGACCTGGCTACCATGCAACGTCAGCGCCAGGAGCTGCAGTTAGTCCAGTTTCTTTGTGGACTGCCCGAGTCCTACGCTGGAGTTGTGGACCAGATCCTAGCCAGTGACCCTCTGTCGTCACTACAGAGTGCCTACAAGCGTCTTCAGTGTTTGCCTTCGTCTTCATCGTCTCTGGCTACTGATGTTGGGGAATCTTCTGCCCTTGCTGCAGCGTCTGGTCGTGGTCGTGGCCGTGGTCGCTTTACTGACAGCCGTCCTCCCCTGGGTGGAGGACGAGGACGGGCTGCTTCTGGTCGTGGAGCCTCTTCTACTGCCCCTACTGCTGGTGCGCGTCCTCAGTCAGGACAGCGCCTTTGTACCTTCTGTGGCCGGTCCAACCATATTGAAGAGAAATGCTGGGAAAAATATGGTAAGCCGGCATGGGCCAATGCAGCTGCTGACTCTACTACTACTGCATCAGAAGGAACGATTCAGCCTACTGACTTTGCCTCCTCGGGTGCGACTGCGGACTACATCCGTGCTGAGGTGGAGCGACTTCTTCTTGAGCGTGCTGGTGCGTCGTCTACAGCTTCGACTAGTGGAGCTCATGCTGCAGCTTATTCTAGTTATGACACTGCCTTCCTGAGCTCTTCTTCTACTCCTGGTAATACTAAGTGGGTCATCGACTCTGGTGCCTCTTCACATATTTCAGGAAATCGATCTCTGTTTAACAAATTATATAAACCTGCTCGACCCTCATCTGTTATGCTGGCTGATGGTTCCAAGTCTGCGGTGTCTAGAGTAGGGGATATTGTTTCTGACTTTCTGCTGAAATCTGCCTTATATGTGCCTAGATTTCCTTTGAATCTATTGTCTGTCAGCAAGATATTGAGAAGTCTACAGTGTAGTCTGACTTTTATTCCTGATTCATGTGTTTTTCAGGACCTTCGCACGAGGATGAAGATTGGTGGGGGGTATGAAGGTGCTGATGGACTATTCTACCTGGATCATTTGCCAAAAGCAGCTAAAGCAACTGCTATTCCTGCATTATCTACCTCGGTGTCTGCATTACAGTGGCACTACCGGCTGGGACATCCATCATCTGAAAAGCTTCGCCATTTAGTTTCTGATCTTGGCATTTGTCGTTTTCAGTGCGAGTCATGTCAACTTGGAAAGCAGACTAGAGTTGTTTATCCTAGACGCAGTCATATTAGCAGTAAAACCATGTTTGATCTAGTGCATTCTGATGTATGGGGCCCTTGTCATGTGCCGAGTCTATCTGGTCATAAGTATTTTATTATGTTTATTGATGATTTTTCAAGGACTACTTGGTTGTTTATGATGAAAATTAGGTCCCAAGTTTTGTCTATTATCAAGTTCTTTTTTGCTGAATTAAAAACACAATATGGTGTACCTGTAAAAAAATTTCGTACTGACAATGCGTTGGAATTTGTTAAAAAAGATGTGGATGTTTTTTGTAAATCTGTTGGTACGATACATCAAACCTCCTGTGCTTATACACCTCAGCAAAATGGTGTGGCTGAGCGTAAAAATAGACATGTGTTAGAGGTGGCTAGGACTATTATGATGCATACACATGTTCCTCGCTCTTTTTGGCCTGAGGCTATATTGACTGCTTGTTTTCTGATAAATAGAATGCCATCATCTGTGATTGGAAACAAAATACCTATTCAAGTTCTTCAACCAGATATTCAGTTATTTACTGTGCCTCCTCGGATTTTTGGATGTACCTGCTTTGTAAGGTTACTTGGACCTGCTTCTGATAAACTGTCCCCTCGTGCTGAGAAGTGTATTTTTTTGGGATATTCTCGTACCCAGAAGGGATACAGATGTTACAGTCCTACTGCAAGAAAATGGTATACTAGCAGTGATGTCGTTTTTTTTTAGGATACCCCTTACTATTCTACTCGCGTTGTTTATGTACTATGGAGTATGAACTGTGTGTGTGGCTCAGTTATTTATGTTACCATTTTGAGTTTTGTACTATGGAGTATGAACTGTGTGTGTGGCTCAGTTGTTAGTTGTTACTTGTTAGCTACCATGCTTCTTTATGTGGAATCATATGATCAACTAGTAGTCTAGTACTTATTAATTGTTATGAGTTGTGGCAATTCTGAACATGATATTGCTATCTATTGTATCTTAAACCTTAAAGTTTGGTTGAAGGATTATGAATGGTTTACTTGATTTATTTATTGATTTAGTTTGTTGATGTTCTTACTTCTTTTAATATTTTGTAGTTAGCAACTAAGTACTTTGTAGTTGTATTATTGATAATTTGATATAGGAATTTAGTAAAGTAGTCAATTATATAACATATGAGCATACATGCTATTATTCTTATTTCATTTGTATACTTTCCATAAAGTTCATATATGTTTTGGTTATTTAAATTAAATATGACATCATGATGACGTCACCGGTTGAACCGGTTCGACCACCGGTTGAACCAGTGAACCGAGAACCGGAGGCCTCACCGGTTCACTCACCGGTTCGGTTCTGAAAACTATGGTTATTGGTTGAATCCAAAGCTCAACTACAACAAAGCCACATTCTCCAAGCATCCTGAGATCACTAGTGGTTTGTATGATGTGATTGAAAAAATGTGCCAAGGCAATGATAGTTTACTTCCAATGTTTACTAGAGAGATGAGCATATTTGAAAACCAGGAGATGAACTTTGGAAGGAGATTGGCACAATCATCAATTGATACTGAACTTCCTCATAATTGGTGGCATCTTTTTGGTGGAGATACTCCTAACTTGCAAAAGGTTGCTGTTAGGGTTTTGAGCCAAACTTGTTCCTCTTCTGGTTGTGAAAGGAACTGGAGTGCATTTGATCACATCCATTCAAAAAGAAGGAATAAGTTGGAACATGAGAGGCTCAATTCCCTTGTTTATGTTAGAACCAACCTGAGATTGAAGCATAAGTAAGTATTGTGCAAATTATTTTTATAGATATTCTTGCAATCCTAATTACTTAGTACTTAACATATATCATTTTTGTTATAAATGTCTAGGCGTATTCTGAAGGATCAAAATGTTGACCCAATTGACATTGATTCTATTGATGTCACTGATGATTGGGTATTGGAAGAAGAGGAGGAAGCACCAGTGCTTGATGATAATGAGAGGCAAGAGTTGTTCACTGAGATTGCAATGCCTCAAAATAAGAGGAAGAGGACAAACAATGAAGTTGGTGTAGAAGTTGAAGGTAAAAATTGTACATGACATTGACTTCAAAACTAACTCCATCTATCTAGCTTAGTAATGGCTCTAATTAATAATTATGTTCCCAAAACCAGATGTGGAACTAGGAGATGATATTGGTGATGAAGATCAAGGTGACGATGATGAAGAGAATGAAGATGCTGATTACATGCCATAATTCACAATGATGGAGATGGATATGATTTAGTTATTTATGTTACCATTTTGAGTTTTGTACTATGGAGTATGAACTGTGTGTGTGGCTCAGTTGTTAGTTGTTACTTGTTAGCTACCATGCTTCTTTATGTGGAATCATATGATCAACTAGTAGTCTAGTACTTATTAATTGTTATGAGTTGTGGCAATTCTGAACATGATATTGCTATCTATTGTATCTTAAACCTTAAAGTTTGGTTGAAGGATTATGAATGGTTTACTTGATTTATTTATTGATTTAGTTTGTTGATGTTCTTACTTCTTTTAATATTTTGTAGTTAGCAACTAAGTACTTTGTAGTTGTATTATTGATAATTTGATATAGGAATTTAGTAAAGTAGTCAATTATATAACATATGAGCATACATGCTATTATTCTTATTTCATTTGTATACTTTCCATAAAGTTCATATATGTTTTGGTTATTTAAATTAAATATGACATCATGATGACGTCACCGGTTGAACCGGTTCGACCACCGGTTGAACCAGTGAACCGAGAACCGGAGGCCTCACCAGTTCACTCACCGGTTCGGTTCTGAAAACTATGGCAAAACAAACGAGAAAGGGAGAGAATAAAGAACCATAAATGAACACAAATGTGTATCGTGTTTTCGTCTTGAAATGCCATAGCTCCACTACCTAGGGAGGTTAGCCTAATGATTTCTCAAGCACTTTGGAGTAGCGCCTTGTATTACGCCACCAAGAGCATACACCAAGTAATCTCTCTTTTCAATTCAAGAGTAACCAACTTTTTTTCGGGCAAGGAGCCAGCAACCTATGTAAGGATCAACCTACCCTTACCTAGGCCACCTGCTACACCATTAGCAAAAGAAGAGCTTTAATCAACCTTTGAGAGGGAGAGATTAAAAGAGAGAGATGAGAGACTACAAGATAATTGTTCGGGTTAGCTCTCTAAAGTGTATCTTATTCACTCTAATTGAACTAAGCAAGTAATACAGCTCAAGGGAGTGACTAGGGGCTCCTTGATGTAATATCTCAAAACTATAGTATAGGGGCTAATTAGTAACCATAAACCATGGGAAGCTCCCAAGTGAATCATGTTTGTAGTTGTGGGTGCCTACTAGCCGGCAGACTTGATTTAGATGGATTCGAGCCGTATTAGGGGGAACAGATGGAGATCCAATAGATATATTTTCACTTTTTATCCCCCTCTAACGACTAACTAAGCACTAAGAAAAATTTATAACTACAGTATGGTCAGATGAATTTCCTCAAGAAAAACTCAACAGTCCCATAGCCACTGGAGACCGTCATTAGTCAATCAGTAGAATATTCGAAACAATAATTCAACTGATGTAGAGATCTCTTTCGAACAGAGTGGTCGGTTGAATTTCCTTATGAGAAAATCAGCCAATGAATAGTGTTGTACAAAACAAAATTCATCATCTGCTGAAGAAAATTGAGCCAACGAGACCTTCTGTCTCATTTATTCTTTAATTTTGTCTGAATTTCTAAAAAGAAACTTCGGACGACGCAGGTGTATAGGCAGACATCACACAGTGTTGTTAGCTGACTTTTACCAGCGAAAATTTAGTGCAATGAGTCTGAGTAGGGTTTCTCCATACACTGTGTGTCTTAGTTTATTCTAATTAAATCTATTACACATTCGAGCTTATTTACAAGCTATGCATACAATCAAAGTAATTTACATCAAATATTTATAGAGATAAACTATTTAATTTTTCAAAGCTTGATCTTTGTGTATGGCCTGTTATGGTCTTCCTTTCTAGGATTTGTCAATTTGGGGCAAATGAAGAATGTCTGATAATCGAAAATATTCTAAATAGACGTATTAGACACACATGAATAGAATGGCGAAGCCATCATCAAAATATGGATTTGGACAATATCACCTTGAGGGATTAACACAAACCATAACCCAAGATAGTGTATGTGTTGCTCCTTCAGCTAAGAATATTTGTTTAGCCTTATTACCAGAAGAATCTAAACTCTTTGGAAGGATCCTTAAGACATCCCACAAGGGATTTAATAGATGGGGCGTTGGACCATTGGAAGAATTTCTTAATATAGCTCTTGGAATCAATCCTCTAGCTACCAAACTGTTCATTGATAAAAAATGTAAAGTGCAAACAAAGCACAACTGTAAGAGGTGGCAAGTAATGAATTTATTAGAGAAGACAACCAAATTTTTGGTTGTCAATCCCTATGACAATCCTTCTTGTGGACCTATTCACTATTGTTGGTTTCTAGATAGGGAGATGGGCCTTTGTGTTGCACTTGCACACCAATGCAATGACAAGTCATTAATTCATTAGAGATGACAACTAAATGTTTAGATGTCAAGTTCTACTAAGAACCTTCTTGTGAGCCTTTTCACTATTGTTGGTTTTTAGATACAGAGATAGACCTTTGTGTTGCAACTTAGACATAGATGTAGCTTATAGAGATAATCCCAATACATGATGCCATGTGTCAATCAGGGCCCAATGGCAGTCATAGCAAAGCTAGTGGGGAATGAGCAACGTCAAAGCGTTGTGGGGACGGTAAAGCCAAAGGGGGGAGCAATAAAGAGGGGCCACGACACCCCATATGAACGACCAAGCAGTAGAGGTCAAATGAGATTGTGGTGTTGACCATATTTGTAGCAATATCATGATGATAGATATAGTTGTTCCATGGATAAGTTATGTATCTAACACCAAAGCCCATGAGAATGAGTGTTAGTGAGAGCTACAAGTGTTGCGATGATTCGAGAATTGCAAGTATACATGTTCATAGTAAAAATATATGTGATCATGGTACGACCCTAAAGAAGAAATAACCTATTAGTTAAAGAATTGAATTGGCATGTGTTTTGCTAGAACATAGAGATAAACATTTGTGTGTCGTTTATGCACTAAAGTGAAGCTTTAATATCTCGTATCCAAAATATTTGATCCAATGTAATACAATGCATGCTTTATCTAGTTAATAATTATAAAACGTATCCCTCATCAGTATAAGTTATATATATGTATGCCTACATACACACACATGGTAGCCAGGTCGATGTCTCTCTGTGTGTGTGCATGCACATGTACGCACGTGCGTGTTTTAACTGAAGAATTCTTTATTCCATGCTCCATTTAAACTAAGAGAATGGATCAAATTTGCTGCCTTTTACTTCATTAAGCATGTGCTTTTAACATGTAAAACAATAATCATTGTAACTAACCAAGAAGCCATCAAAGACTGGGCACGCTTTTCCGTATGAATACTTTTGTGTGTTATGTTGTAATATACAGAGAGTATGCATATGAAACTTCTCTTGTCTGGTATGTAGAGCTCCAATTATCTTTATACACAAAGGTAATGAATAATTCTTCCTATTCTTCTGTTCATCAGATTCATCACCACTGCTGGAATCCTGCAACAAAATAGTTACATAGATAACTGTGAAGTAACAATAATCTACTCCTACTTGGTCCTCTAGAATATATAAATTATGCCAAACCTCGTCAAGCATATCATCGAATCCTCCAATCAGGTGAACCTGAAAAGTTAGCTACTTGTAAGTGGACTAATTAGGTAACTTGGCAAAAAGAAGAAACTAGTGAAGATCACAATGGATTGATGGAGAATTCAAACATCCAATGGAGAATCTGTCCCGTGGTTCACAAGTAATGCCAGCATCTGAATAAGCCCTGCATCGACGATTTCTGGAGAATCCATATGGGCAATGGAGGTCCTAAGAGAAGCAGCAGGCAACGACATCATCAAGAGTATAGACAGCAATTTCAAATTGAAGTGATCATCAAATTGACTGCAGTATCTTACATTCCAGTTTCACGGTTGCGGATTGCAATCGCTACACAGGTGGTTGCTTCATCGGTGCCCACCAGCTTCGCTGTAATAAGACTAAATCAGCAAACATCATGAAGGCTAAAAGAAGCAAAAACTTTAATGGCGGCACACTTTGAAGAAAACCAGCGCTAAAAGCACGGCATCGTCGGCTTATCACAATCTTATACAGTCTGGCACTCCTTCAACCCGACCAAAAGCCAGGTTCCCAAATTTCATTTCGACTTCGAGAAATGTGTCAAACCTGAACAACAGCCGGGTTTACAGTGGCGTACTCCCTCTGCAAGACGTAGACGTACTTCTGAGATCCAATATCTCCGGGAACATCCTTCTTTGGCGTTGACTTTAGAGTGTTCACAGCAGAAATAATGGAAGGGTGATCCAGCAGTGCCGTCAACACCTCGGAGCCATCGGAATCGACAGTCTCCAATATCGCAAACAAGTTAACATCGATGCAGCTGAATCACTAGTTATGAGTAGTAAAAAACAGAATCGATCATTATAAGGCGTGCACCTGACCGACACCATGGGCAAAGGGCACTCCGTCGACCAGGATCATTACTTCCCCTCCCGAGGCGCGGACTTCCGGCGAAAGACTGACTACGCTCGAAAAAGTAGTATTGCAGACTTCACAGCTATGAACTTATGAAGACAGTTCTTTTCGTAATACCCCCTGATGTTTTTGCTATACACGACCACATACTGTTACTTTCCGTTAACGTGTGAGCAACGCTAGCTTCCAATTAATGTGTCTGACTAGGAAAAAAATTCTGAGTATATAGCACTATCGTGAACATAATTCTCAGCCCACTGAGAAAACGCCACTCAAATCGGCGTTTTTGTAAAAAAAAAAAAGTAAAAATGGCAAAAATGTTGGCCCTTTCACCAAATGCATGGCGTTTTTGCTTTTTTCTTTTTTCTTTTTTATCTCTGGCAAAAAGCTCCATTGTGAATGGCGTTTTCAGTAGTTTGACCAGAAAAACGCTCATTCAAGTGGCGTTTTCTCATAAAAGTGGGCTATATTAAGAATTATTTTTACGGAGGTGCAATATTCTGATTTTTTTTCCTTGAACTGTGTTATTTCATATTTTTTTTCAACTTTTTTTTTATGTAAAGTGGGAGATTCCATTCATCTTGTCTCCCCTCAAGCAAAACCGCAAGAACGTTATACTATCGTGATCTCAAAAAGTATAGATGTACAATCTACATGTTAAGTGTTATGAGTGACTAAGGGCTAGTTTGGTTAGGTATACTAAGGTGTAATTATATGAGTTCACAATGTAAAAATGTACATCAAACACAAACCGGCCTGGCTCTTTTTTCTCATGTATTCCATATCTTGTGCATCTCTCCTAGCAAAATCCCCCTTTTCTTTTTCTTTTCATAATCACACAACCTTGCGTCCTTCAAATACTAGTACTAGCTAAAAGACGCGGGTGACGGTACAATTAACATAATAAATTTTCATTTTTGTTAATATTTCACATATATAACTATAGAAGACCAAAAATGTGTTGCTCAATCATATAAATCCATACACATTCATTTTATTAGAAAAGTAATTTAAAGGAAGGCAATCACATGGGCATCTAGGCGGTTGGCTTTGAATTGAGATGAAGTCAAGCCTTTTAGAGAGGATTAAGCATTGGTAAACACGATTTAGTTATTTGCCTCGTGCAAAACATTTTTGAATCATATATGTATTCTTTTGAAGTTGAAGCTACGAGGGCATTGAAGTGCATCCCTTGAGGTTATTAAAAGAACATAAACATTCCTCTAGATACACGGAGCAAAAAGAATGTTTCGTGCCCCTTCCCCAGGTAGGGACCTAGTCTAACTATCATTCCAATGGCTAGAGATAATTGTATAATCTAAGTTAGATTCCTCGTTAGGAATCACAAAATTATATCCATTTTCATGTTTACAACCTTCAAGATCTACTTCTAGTTCTAGTTCCGTGTTGGGTAGTTTGTATGTCACATATACTTCTCTGACCCGAACCCAGCTTAAAATTAATTTTTAACACCCGTAGCCAAGATAATCATGTGTTTCCCACTTTACAAAAGTTCTACTTCTTGGATAGTTTACATCAATCCATGCTCTTGTCTTCTTAGAACATGTTGGGCCTATGTGCTTCAGTCCAAATGGCCCTTGTGTGAACATCTCATTGGGAAACTGCTACATGATAGGGGATTATGAATCTGAGTCGTCTCCACGAGATTAGATTCACATGAATCAAGGCAACAAAAGAAAGTATTGTTGTTTGTTGCCTTGAATACAGGAGAAGAAAAGCAAATGAGGAGGAGAGAAAAAATAAAGGAAAGAAGAAAGAAGCATGGCAGGACTGTCAAAGCTACCAGAGTTTCTTCTTCAGGTCATTTATCGTTGTTGCAATATGGGTAGAGGGTGTCTACCCGAAAAGTTATAGTACGGTGTAGTTGTAGGGACATCACCCTACACTGCTATTTTTTAGTATCTCCCTCTGGTTGCATTTTCTCAAGTTTGGCATCAAAATCGGAGAACGACTGTAACACCCCTCCCTAGGGTTTCATATGTAACCAGCGGAAGCACAACCTAATCCTCAACATTATCCATAATGTGGGGTACTTGGCATTTCAGGGGAGATTGTCACATGCATGATCTGATATCAAGAAACAAATAACACTTGGCATTATTGAAACTTAGATTCATACATAAGTTCTTGGAAAGAAAACTACATCATGATTCTAAAGCTACACATAATCTAGATGACATATGAAAGATAGGATCTCCATAGATGGACATCCCACCAGGCAACAACTTCTAAGGTCTTGGATCCTTGGAATCTCCTCAAGATGTCCCCTTCCCTTTAGCTCCAACGACTGCGGACATCTCGTCCCCAGCCATGTAAAGGAAAAACAAACATGGTAAGTAAGCAGCATTGGCATGTTATAAAACATAAAAATAACATATAAAGGTGACTTGACATAAACATGAACATGCATTAACATTAATCATTTCTTGGCATCTTTTACATAAAGAATTTGACAAGAAGTATATGCTCCTCTCTTAATGCCCCATAAGGAGCCCATAATGCTCGGAAAGCCCATAATTGCTCAGAAAGCTCATAATGTTACGAAAGCCCATAACAAGGTGCATATAAATTTAAATCAAATTCCCTTAACTATGATCTTTCTTAGACTTAATGATCTTCTTAATAACTTAAACTTGATCTTAATTGGGATTTCTCCCTCTTGAACATAATTGGGATTTCTCCCCATGAAACGTAATGGGATTTCTCCCTCTTAA
This sequence comes from Alisma plantago-aquatica, assembly GCA_963693085.1. Lineage (NCBI taxonomy): Eukaryota > Viridiplantae > Streptophyta > Magnoliopsida > Alismatales > Alismataceae > Alisma > Alisma plantago-aquatica. Next base: position 1,368,027,648 of record OY856409.1, on the reverse strand, counting down.
GCATGGATGGGAATCTCTTCCCTCTTAACCTTGGTTTCATGTATCTTAATCAAAATTCATAACATTAATCAGGTTTATATACTTAGACTTAGATTATAACAATCAACATCCAATAATCATATATATTGAAGAAAACATGTACTTTTCATGACTTTAGTATACAGTGCATAAACATAGCATAATCATCCAATAAATCAAGTTTACTATGCTAAGGGCATGGCCCACTTACCTTGAGCTAAATCACATAAGTCAAACCTTGTTTGACTGATTGGATCATTTTAATCACCTGAAATTAGCATATATCCTTCATAATACAACATTAAACCCTAATTTGTCCAAATAAATACTGAGATGTTAAAACAACAAAATAAGTCGATGAAAATCATAAAATCGAGTTCTTCGTAAAAAATCCTTTCCAAAACATATTTTTGCATAATTTTCCGATATATAGGTGATTTACTATGAATTTTTGAATAATCAACCAATCATAAATCGAGAAAAATCCACGTGGATATTGGCCTGAGTCCTGTCCTCGTGGCCCAATCGCAAGATGCCTTTTGGCTCGGGGATGATCATTGTTGAACAAGTTAAAACAAAACTTAAAACCCAGAAAAGCCCTTGTAAGTGAAATACCTCGATGAAAAACGAATGACCCTCTTGGTCATTACTGAACCTGGATTGCTCCCAGGCTGCTCCATCGCAAGCTAATGGTGTGAGCAAGCCATCTACTTGCAAGATCCAATGCTAATGGTGTGCTACAATCAACTGACGGAAAAGAAGAAAGGACATCGACCTTCCTCGCACCCTGTCGAACCCAAAGGACCAAGGCTTGGGTGTGGAAGCACGTTGGAGCGCGGAGCTCCCATCCATGGCCGGAGCGAGGTCGTAAGGGGGGTGGGACCTGAGAACAGAGTCGGAAGACCCAATAGGGAGCACAGGTTTGCTCGAGGAAGTCCAACAGAGGCATGGGAACTGTCGCCTGAGGCAAAAAAGTCTGGGAAGATCACCGCGGCAAGAAACAGATAACGACCACGGAAAGCAGGGGCGGTTGTCAGTAGGTCAAAACCAGTGAAGACATGCCAAAAATGGCAAGATGAGGTCCAGAAGAAGTTCATGGAGGGAAGGCGAAGCTACAACTAGCATTTCGGTGGTCAGAGGACCACTGGAATGGTATGGAGCTTGAGCTTCGGCGAGCCATGGAAAACATGGCTATAGGACCCATCACGTGGGGAAGACCCATGGCAAACAAAGATTGGGAAAACAAGGTAGATGAGTCAAGGATGATTACCTAGGCTGCAATCGAACCACGAAGGCCGGAGATGTCGGGGCGAGGCCGAATTTGCCAGAGAAAAAGGAGGGGCAGGTCATGGGGCTCGAGGCCGTTAGAGGAGAAATTGAAGGTGGAGGAGTGCAGATCGGGGGCCGGTGATGGTCTAGGGCTCTTTAGATGGAGACGGGGCAAGCGAGAGTGGTGTCTGCGCATCAATGGCAGAGAGAGGCGGCGAGCCCTAAATGGGTGTTTCCTATACAGGTCAATAGAGAGGGTGAATGAGGGCTTGTTTTGCTCAGGAAGGAGAGGCGAACAAGAAGGTGAAGAGATCTCGTAAAACTGATAAGAGATGAGAGAGAATGATTCAAGGCAAGGAAACCGATGGACTGGCTTTAAACTGATGAAATCGTCACGAGGTTGAAGACAAAACAGACGTCGTTAGATCCTGATCCAACGGTTGCAGACGAACACATTTTAGAAACTAGATTAAGTAACGCGTGACACAGAATGAATGACCAGAAACATAATGTTATTTGCATATTAATGATAATTTTGATTACATGGTATTGAAAACTATATGTAACCCTTCCATAATCAATTAGAAGGGTCAAACACGGTCATAACGGGTTCAAATTTGAACCATATGTGTATTAGAGGGTCTAGAACATTCTCATTTAATTATATTTGATGCTTGTACACATTTTAGGCCTAAACTAGAAAAAAGCATTATGTGCACTTAAATGACCATGATGAATGTAAATAAAGCCATTAATTTCTTTAAGATATGAAAATGTGCACTCAAAATTATTTTTTTTCAATTAACAAGATCGAGGCCATTAAGCAAGCAATTAAATATGTAATTAACTAATTACCATATGAGAGAGAAAATTTGACATAAAAGCTTTTTTTCTCATTTTCTTAAACAAAAGAGCGTGGATACATATGAAAACATTTTCTTTAAATAAAACAAGGGTAAGAGAGAAATTGGACATAATAAAATGAATTTGTAAAACTAACACGGGCAATTTGCATTTAAGTCCTCAACAATTATCCTTTCAGAAAAAGAGCATGCAGAGAATAAAATATTTTGAAAATTTTGCATAAAAAGGATTGGCGTGTTACAATACTACCCACCTTAAATAAATTTCATCCTCGAAATTTCCTAGAGTTTCTACCCACCTTAAAGGTTTCACATAAACTTGCAAATTTTTCCAGACAATTTTCATTATAAAAGAAGCATACATAAACAAAGCATTATGATTCAACATCAATTACTTAACTACCCTTCCTAAGTCTCATAATTACTCCTTATCATTACACCTAACTCATTACACTTAGGGAATCTATCTTTCACTTACCATGACTACATCTTCATAGATGTCTAACCTTAGGTCATATATCATTCATCTCTTTATATGTGGTGATCAAGCACATATTTAGAAATGTTGGATTTTTTTTATGCTACATCTCACCAACTTATTTGAACATGTGTCCCATACCACACACACAATTAAGAAGGTAATACACATAAAAAGTCACATTAAATGACATTTTCCTCAAATATCAATTGGGTGGCCCTTACCATTGAGACAAGGAGAAACATAGCATCATCTAGGGTTTGGTTTCAACTACATGAGCATGCTAACATGTACTTATCTAATGAGGTGAGGGCTCTAGTCATCTTTAGGGTTCTCTAGACATACTAGAATACATAATCATGTTTTCTACTTCTATTTCTTCATTCTAGGGTGACTTTCATGAATCCTTATTGTTGCCTTAGTGGCCATCTATTTCTCGGTCTGATACCATTAATGTAACACCCCTCCCTAGGGTTTCATATGTAACCAGCGGAAGCACAGCCTAATCCCCAACATTATCCATAATGTGGGGTACTTGGCATTTTAGGGAGGGATTGTCACATGCATGATCTCATATCAAGAAAAAATTACACTTGGCATTATTGAAACTTAGATTCATACATGAGTTCTTGGAAAGAAAACTACATCATGATTCTAAAGCTACACATAATCTAGATAACATATGAAAGATAGGATCTCCATATATTGATGCTCTACCAGGCAACAACTTATAACGTCTTGGATCCTTGGAATCTCCTCAAGATGTCTCCTTCCCTTTAGCTCCAACGTCTGTGGACATCTCGTCCCCAGCCATGCAAAGGAAAAACAAACATGGTAAGTAAGTGGCATTGACATGTTATAGAACATAAAAATAACATATAAAGGTGACTTGACATAAACATGAACATGCATTAACATTAATCATTTCTTGGCATCTTTTACATAAAGAATTTGACAAGAAGTATATGCTCCTCTCTTAATGCCCCATAAGGAGCCCATAATTCTCGGAAAGCCCATAATGCTTGGAAAGCCCATAACAAGGTGCATATAAATCTAAATCAAATTCCCTTAACCATGATCTTTCTTAGACTTAATGATCTTCTTAATAACTTAAACTTGATCTTAATTGGGATTTCTCCCTCTTGAACATAATTGAGATTTCTCCCCATGAAACAGAATGGGATTTCTCCCTCTTAAGCATGGATGGGAATCTCTTCCCTCTTAACCTTGGTTTCATATATCTTAATCATAATTCATAACATTAATCATGTTTCTATACTTAGACTTAGATTATAACAATCAACATTCAATAATCATATATATTGAAGAAAACATGTACTTTTCATGACTTTAGTATATAGTGCATAAACATAGCATAATCATCCAATAAATCAAGTTTAATATGCCAAGGGCATGGCCCACTTACCTTGAGCTAAATCACATAAGTCAAACCTTGTTTGACTGATTGGATCCTTTTAATCACCTAAAATTAGCAGATATATCCTTCATTATACAACATTAAACCCTAATTTGTCCATATAAATATTGAGATGTTAAAACAGCAAAATAAGTCTATGAAAATCATAAAATCGAGTTCCTCATCAAAAATCCTTTCCAAAACATATTTTTGTGTAATTTTCCGATAAATAGGCAATTTACTATGAATTTTTGAAGAATCAACCAATCATAAATCGAGAAAAATCCACGTGGATATTGGGCCTGAGTCCTGTCCTCGTGGCCCAAGCGCAACATGCCTTTTGGCTTGGCAATGATCGTTGTTGAACAAGTCAAAACAAAACTAAAAACCCAGAAAAGCCCTTGTAAGTGAAATACCTTGATTAAAAACGAATGACCCTCTTGGTCATTACCGAACCTGGATTGCTCCCAGGCTGCTCCATCGCGAGCTAATGGCGTGAGCAAGCCATCTACTGGCGAGATCCAATGCTAATGGTGTGTTGCAATCAGCTGATGGAAAAGAAGAAAGGACATCGGCCTTCCTCGCACCCTGTCGAACCCAAAGGACCAAGGCTTGGGTGTCGAAGCACGCTGGAGCGCGGAGCTCCCATCCATGGTCGGAGCGAGGTCGCAAGGGGGTGGGACCTGAGAACGGAGTCAGAAGACCCAGTAGGGAGAACGAGTTTTATCGAGGAAGTCCAACAGAGGCATGGTTACTGTCGCCTGAGGCAAAGAAATCCAGGAAGATCGCCGTGGCAAGAAACAGCGAACGACCACGGAAAATAGGGGCGGCTGTCAGTAGGTCAAAACCAGTGAAGACATGCCCGAAACGGCGAGATGAGGGCCAGAAGAAGTTCACGGAGGGAAGGCGGAGCTACAACTAGCATTTTCGTGGTCAGAGGACTACTAGAATGGTCTGGAGCTTGAGCGCCAGCGAGCCATGGAAAACATGGCTATAGGACCCGTCACATGGGGAAGACCCAGGGAAAACAAAAATCGGGAAAACAAGGTAGATGAGTCAAGGATGATTACCTAGGTTGCAATCGAACCACGGAGGCCGGAGATGCCGGGGTTAGGCCGAATTCACCGAAGAAGAAGGAGGGGCAGGTCCCGGGGCTCGAGGCCGTTAGAGGAGAAATTGAAGGTGGAGGAGTGCAGATCGGGGGCCGGTGATGCTCTAGGGCTCTTTATATGGAGACGGGACAAGCGCGAGTGGTGTCTGTGCATCAATGGCAGAGAGAGGTGGCGAGCCCTAAATGGGTGTTTCCTATACAGGTCAATAGAGAGGGTGAATGAGGGCTCGTTTTGCTCAGGAAGGAGAGGCGAACAAGAAGGTGAAGAGATATCGTAAAACTGATAAGAAATGAGAGAGAATGATTCAAGGCAAGGAAACTGATGGACTGGCTTTAAACTGATGAAACCATCACAAGGTTGAAGACAAAACAGACGTCGTTGGATCCAAATCCAACGGTTGCAGACGAGCGCATTTTAGAAACCGGATTAAGTAACACGTGACACTGAATGAATGACCAGAAACATACTGCTATTTGCATATTAATGATAATTTTGATTACATGGTATTGAAAACTATATGTAACCCTTCCATAATCAATTAGAAGGGTCAAACACGGTCATAATGGGTTCAAATTTGAACCATAGGTGTATTAGAGGGTCTAGAACATTCTCATTTAATTATATTTGATGCTTGTACACGTTTTAGGCCTAAACTATAAAAAATCATTATGTGCACTTAAATGACCATGATGAATGTAAATAAAGCCATTAATTTCTCAAATAAGAATTTCAAGATATGAAAATGTGCACTCAACATTATTTATTTTCAATTAACAAGATGGAGGCCATTGATCAAGAAATTAAATATGTAATTCACTAATTACCATATGAGAGAGAAAATTTGACATAAAAGCATTTTTTCTCATTTTCTTTAACGAATGAGCATGGATACATATGAAAACATTTTCTTTAAATAAAACAAGGGTAAGAGAGCAATTGGACATAATAAAATGAATTTATAAAACTAACATGGGCAATTTGCATTTAAGTCCTCAACAATTATCCTATTAGAAAAAGAGCATGCAGAGAATAAAATATTTTGAAAATTTTGCATAAAAAGGATTGGGGTGTTACAATACTACCCACCTTAAATAAATTTCGACCTCAAAATTTCCTAGAGTTTCTACCCACCTTAAAGGTTTCACATAAACTTGCAAAATTTTCCATACAACTTTCATTATAAAAGAAGCATACATAAACAAAGCATTATGATTCAACATCAATTACTTAACTACCCTTCCTAAGTCTCATACTTACTCCTTATCATTACACTTAGGGAATCTATCTTTCACTTACCATGACTACATCTTCATAGATGTCTAACCTTAGGTCATATATCCTTCATCTCTTTATATGTGGTGATCAAGCACATATTTAGAAATGTTGGATTTTTTTATGCTACATCTCACCAACTTATTTGCACATGTGTCCCATACCACACACACAATTAAGAAGGTAAGACACATAAAAAGTCACATTAAATGACATTTTCCTCAAATCTCAATTGGATGGCCCTTACCATTGAGACAAGGAGAAACATATCATCATCTAGGGTTTGGTTTCAACTACATGAGTATGTTAACATGTACTTCTCTAATGAGGTGAGGGCTCTAGTCATCTTTAGGGTTCTCTAGACATACTAGAATACATAATCATGTTTTCTACTTCTAGTTCTTCATTCTAGGGTGACTTGCATGAATCCTTATTGTTGCCTTAGTGGCCATCTATTTCTCGCTCTGATACCATTAATGTAACACCCCTCCCTAGGGTTTCATATGTAACTAGCGGAAGCACAGCCTAATCCCCAACATTATCCATAATGTGGGGTACTTGGCATTTCAGGGAGGGATTGTCACATGCATGATCTCATATCAAGAAACAAATAACACTTGGCATTATTGAAACTTAGATTCATACATGAGTTCTTGGAAAGAAAACTACATCATGATTCTAAAGCTACACATAATCTAGATGACATATGAAAGATAGGATCTCCATAGATGGACGTCCCACTAGGCAACAACTTCTAAGGTCTTAGATCCTTGGAATATCCTCAAGATGTCTCCTTCCCTTTAGCTCCAACATCTGCGGACATCTCGTCCCCACCCATGCAAAGGAAAAACAAACATGGTAAGTAAGCGGCATTGGCATGTTATAAAACATAAAAATAACATATAAAGGTGACTTGACGTAAACATGAACATGCATTAACATTAATCATTTCTTGGCATCTTTTACATAAAGAATTTGACAAGAAGTATATGCTCCTCTCTTAATGCCCCATAAGGAGCTCATAATGCTCGAAAAACCCATAATTGCTCGGAAAACCATAACAAGGTGCATATAAATCTAAATCAAATTCCCTTAACCATGATCTTTCTTAGACTTAATGATCTTCTTAATAACTTAAACTTGATCTTAATTGGGATTTCTCCCTCTTGAACATAATTGGGATTTCTCCCCATGAAACATAATGGGATTTCTCCCTCTTAAGCATGGATGGAAATCTCTTCCTTCTTAACCTTGGTTTCATGTATCTTAATCATAATTCATAGCATTAATCAGGTTTCTATACTTAGACTTAGATTATAACAATCAACATACAATAATCATATATATTGAAGAAAACATGTACTTTTCATTACTTTAGTATACAGTGCATAAACATAACATAATTATCCAATAAATCAAGTTTAATATGCCAAGGGAATGGCTCGCTTACCTTGAGCTAAATCACATAAGTCAAACCTTGTTTGACTAATTGGATCCTTTTAATCACCTAAAATTAGCATATATATCCTTCATTATACAACATTAAACCCTAATTTGTCCATATAAATATTGAGATGTTAAAATAGAAAAATAAGTATATGAAAATCATAAAATCGAGTTCCTCATCAAAAATCCTTTCCAAAACATAGTTTTGCGTAATTTTCTGATGAACATGTGATTTACTATGAATTTTTGAAGAATCAACCAATCATAAATCGAGAAAAATCTACGTGGATATTGGGCTTGAGTCCTGTCCTCGTGGCCCAAGCGCAAGATGCCTTTTGGCTTGGCGATGATCGTTGTTGAACAAGTCAAAACAAAACTAAAAACCCAGAAAAGCCCTTGAAGTAAAATACCTCGATTAAAAATGAATGACCCTCTTGGTCATTACCGAACCTGGATTGCTCCCAGGCTGCTCCATCGCGACCTAATGGCATGAGCAAGCCATCTACTGGCGAGATCCAATGCTAATGGCGTGCTGCAATCAACTGACGGAAAAGAAGAAAGGACATCGACCTTCCTCGCACCCTGTCGAACCCAAAGGACCAAGGCTTGGGTGTCGAAGCACGCTGGAGCGCGGAGCTCCCATCCAAGGCCAGAGCGAGGTCGCAAGGGGGGTGGGACCTGAGAACAGAGTCAGAAGACCCAGTAGGGAGCACGGGTTTACTCGAGGAAGTCCAACAGAGGCATGGTTACTGTCGCCTGAGGCAAAGAAATCCGAGAAGATCACTGTGGCAAGAAACATAGAACGACCACAGAAAATAGGGGCGGCTGTCAGTAGGTCAAAACCAGTGAAGACATGCCCGAAACAGCGAGATGAGGGCCAGAAGAACTTCATGGAGGGAAGGCGGAGCTACAACTAGCATTTTCGTGGTCAGAGGACCACTAGAATGGTTTGTATCTTGAGCGTCAGCGAGCCATGGAAAACATGTCTATAGGACCCGTCGCATAGGGAAGACCCAGGGAAAACAAAGATCGGGAAAACAAGGTAGATGAGTCAAGGATGATTACCTAGGCTGCAATCGAACCACGGAGGCTGGAGATGTCGGGGTTAGGCCAAATTCGCCGAAGAAGGAGGGGCAGGTCCCGGGGCTCGAGGCCGTTAGAGGAGAAATTGAAGGTGGAGGAGTGCAGATCGGGGCCCGGTAATGCTCCAGGGCTCTTTACATGGAGACGGAGCAAGCGAGAGTGGTGTCTGCGCATCAATGGCAGAGAGAGGCGGCGAGCCCTAAATGGGTGTTTCCTATACAGGTCAATAGAGAGGGTGAATGAGGGCTCATTTTGCTCAGGAAGGAGAGGTGAACAAGAAGGCGAAGAGATCTCATAAAACTAATAAGAGATGAGAGAGAATGATTCAAGGCAAGGAAACTGATGTACTGGCTTTAAACTGATGAAACCATCACAAGGTTGAAGACAATACAGACGTCGTTGGATCCTAATCCAATGGTTGCAGACGAGCACATTTTAGAAACTGGATTAAGTAACGTGTGACACTGAATGAATGACCAGAAGCATACTGCTATTTGCATATTAATGATAATTTTGATTACATGGTATTGAAAACTATATGTAACCCTTCCATAATCAATTAGAAGGGTCAAACACAGTCACAATGCGTTCAAATTTGAACCATAGGTGTATTAGAGGGTCTAGAACATTCTCATTTAATTAGATTTGACGCTTGTACACATTTTAGGCCTAAACTAGAAAAAATCATTATATGCACTTAAATGACCATGATGAATGTAAATAAAGCCATTAATTTCTCAAATAAGAATTTCAAGATATGAAAATGTGCACTCAAAATTATTTATTTTCAATTAACAAGATGGAGTCCATTGAGCAAGCAATTAAATATGTAATTCACTAATTGCCATATGAGAGAGAAAATTTGACATAAAAGCATTTTCTCTCATTTTCTTAAACAAAAGAGCATGGATACATATGAAAACATTTTCTTTAAATAAAACAAGGGTAAGAGAGAAATTGGACATAATAAAATGAATTTGTAAAACTAACATGGGAAATTTGCATTTAAGTCCTCAACAATTATCCTATTCGAAAAAAGCATGCAGAGAATAAAATATTTTGAAAATTTTGCATAAAAAGGATTGGGGTGTTACAAGGACATTGTATGTTAGTTTCATAGTAGATTCACCCATCTTGACCCCATCATTTTCCCCTCTTACTCATACACTATGAGAGTCCTCCACAAAAAATGTGGTTCTCACTCTTAATCTGCTTGTGGTTCTATCTTGAGAATACACAATCGTCGTAATGCTTTCATAATATTTTTGGTCTCATCATGTTAACCATATGTCAATGTTATATGTGTTACTTCTTGACAAGCGGTATCACATATAAGGTACATATACAAATCCAAATGGGTAAGGATGATGATGCGATGATGATAAAGTTTATGGGCACCATTCGGTAAATTTAGAAAACTAATGTGGAGGACGTATTGTAGTGTAAGGATATGTACTATTTGATAGAGGGACAAAATTTGAGAAATATTCCTTATGCAAGCTGGACCAATTTAATAGGAAGTGTGTGAGAATAGCGTGAAAGTCACCTGGCATATGTGTAATTCGTGTGTCTCAAAGGAGATTGATGCCAAGGATCTATGGAAAAAACTCAAGAAATTATACAAGTGAAAGATTATGACAAATGAAAAAATGTATCATGAAGTTGGTGAACTTGAAGTACATGAACCGTAATAACATCATTGAGAACATTAATGAACCATAGAGTCTTGTTAATCAGTCGGGGTTAATGAAAATGCTTCTTGATGAACTCCAAGTGTTACTTCTTTTATTATCATTACCTAAACAGTTTGGAGACACCCGTAGTGACGGTCAACAATGTTGCACAAGAAGGTAAGTTGACATTTGATCAGTTATATAGAAATTTGCTAAATGAAGAGACTCAACTATGGGCATCGTGTGACATTGGTTTAGATTAACTTCACTGAGAGAAGGGGCACTATTAGAGTGAGATATTGTAGTAGATCTCAAAGCCACAGTGAACCCCAGGAAGGCCCATTATAGATCCAAATCAAAGAGCATAGTGTGCTTCAATTGTGGGAAATCGGGTCATTTCAAAAAGGATTGCAAGGTATGGAAAAGTAAACATGGGTCTAAAGCCAAGTAGATGAAGGATGATGACAAGAACACTACAACGACATTTTCAAATGACATGAAAAATGGTGATGATTTAGTTTTGTCAGTCCAGGAGCAACACCTACACGATGATGAGGATGATTCTGAGTGGGTGGTGGATACTACATCCTCTTATCAGTGTCACCCAAATATAAGTTCTTCACTAATACATGAATGGAGACCTCTATAGGGCGAATATGTGAAATGCTAGCTTTTATAGAATCTTTGGGATTAGAGATATTTATGTTAAAAAAGTATTCAGTTGCACATTCTTACTTTTTGACTGAGTTCGATATATGGTTCTTTCTTTAACAAAGAAGGCTATCATTTGGACTTTGCCAGAGGCAAATGTAAGACTACAAGGGGTATTTGATTGTTGTACATGGCGAATTGCATTGCACATTGTACATGACCTAAGAGAGAGTGCCTTGTAATCCTCGACCACCATACACGCTATAACGTCCCAGAATTTAAGACCTCGGATATAATGATCTTATAAGGAATGATTGGACTACCCATATCACCAAGGTGCACCTCCTTTTCTGGGAGCCCATCCCTAAAGAACACCATAGTTAAGCGTGGTCAACTTGGAGTAGTACTAGGATGGGTGACCAGTCGGGAAGTTTATCCTAGCTTAAGCGTGAGTGGATAAAAGCGTGCAGCTAAGACTAGTGGTGGTCTATGAGGCCAATCATCATTCCTGAAACTCTACTAGAGCCTTGGGGAATGGGCCTGAGTGTTACAAATGGTATCAGAGTCATAACTCCTCCAGTAGGTGGGGCCCGCATGGGCATGTGGCATGCCAGTCTTGAGCCATGCGGTCCAGGCATGTATGAAAAGGTTGTCCATGGTTGACGTAGCCACCCTTGCGCTGGTATTCCGTGATCGGGAGTTGGGTGTCCATGGGCCATTCTAGGTCTGCACTAAAATGGGGCAATGTTATGAGGCCTTATAGTTGAGCCTTGACGAGGACGTCAAGAGTCTAAGTGGGGGAGATTGTAACATCCCGGATTTGAGGCCTCAGATATAATGATCTTATAAGGAATGATTTGACTACCCATATCACCAATGTGCACCTCCTTTTTCGAGAACCCATCACTAAAGAACTCCATAGTAAAGCGTGCTCATCTTGGAGTAGTACTGGGATGGGTGACCTATCGGGAAGTTGATCCTGGCATGCGCGTGAGTGAGGAAAAAGCACGCAGTTAAGGCTAGTAGTGGTCTGTGGGGACAGTCGTCATTCCTAAAACTCTACTAGAGCCTTAGGCAGTGGGCCCAGGCATTACACATGTAGTCGAGGATCACAAGGCATATCTATGGCATAGACAATTGGGAAAAGGGCTTATAGATACTATTGAAGAAGAGTTTGATTCCTTATGGCAAGCACACCACTCTCAGTTCATGTGATTTAGGTCAAACAACAAAGCATCAACAAGTTTCTTTCAAGAAGAAGTCAAATATTCTATAGTTAGTTCATCAGACGTACTTTGTCTATTTGACATGTTTTCAATGGGTGGCAGCAGGTATTTTGTCACATTCATTGGTGATGCATCTAGGAAGTTGTAACTCTATTTGTTGAAGACCAAGGATTGGGTATTTCAATATTTTCAGAAATTTCATGTCATGGTGGAGTGGGGTGGAGAAAAAACTTGTGTGTTTGTACACACAATGGGAGAGAGAACATCTCCAAGGAGTTATAAGAATACCATATGCAGTATGGCATACAACATGAGAGGATAGATCTACGAACACCACAAAACAATGTTATAGTTGAAAGGACCAATCGTAATGTAATGGTGAAAGTTGTGTGCATGTTGAAGACTACACAATTGTTAAAGACATTCTAGGGTGAGGTAATGGGCAACATTTTATATTTTATTAATCAATATCCATCACTTCATTTGGGTTTTTAGATACCTGATAAGGTATGTACATGTAAGGATGCATCCTATTATGTTATGCAAGTATTTGGGTGCATGGCATGTGCACACATTATCAAGTAAAAGCAGTAAAATCCAGATCATAAAGTAGTGACATGTATCTTTCTTGTCTATGGAGATCGACAAGTTGGATACATGTATGGGATCTGGTGAAAAAGACCATGAGCAGACACATACGTGTGACATTATGTGAGAGTCAAATAGTGACAAAGCTAGATAGTGATGAATATGAGGATGCTTTAGCTTTATCATAGGTACAGTCTTCAAATAATGAAGAAGAGAAGCATGATCACCATGTGTAGCAGAGCGATAGCATATAAAGTGCCCTTGTTCCATATGTACAAGTGAGTTGTTTAAAGAGTTAGTCAAAGACCTCTGGGTAAGGGGAGAAAGATCATCACCATGAAGATCCCTCTAAGCAGAAGTTTAGGAGGTTTTAGAGGGTTCATTATAATCCATCCATATATTTGATATCTTAGCATATTGTACTTATTTATCACTAGGATCTAGAAAATTTTCAAGAGGCACATACTCAAGAGACATAGCACACCCGCATCAAGTGATGTAGGAGGAGATGACTTCATTATAGAATAATGATACATATGAGTATGTGGCACTTTCCAAGGGCCAAAGATCATTAAAAAAAACAAGTCGATCTACAAGATGAAGAAAGATGACAGTGGCAATGATGCCAAACACAAAGAAAAACTAGTTGCCAAGGGTTTTAATCAAAGATCAGGGGTGGGTTTTGATGAGATATTTTTTTCTATTATAAAGATGACTTCTATTAGATTGGTTATGGGCCTTGTTTCTATCCTAGATATGGAGCTTAAGGAGATGGATGTGAAGACATCATTTCTTCATGATGACATAGAAGAGGAGATCTACATGGATAAGCCATAATGATTTACAATCAAGGGGAAATAGAACTTAGTCTGCATATTGAAAGAGAGTTTGTATGGGTTGAGATAAGCTTCCATACAATGGTACAATAAGTTTGATTCTTTCGTAGAAAGTCAAGAGTGCTAGAATACAAGTATAGATCCATGTGTCTAAATTAGGAGGTTTACCAGTGAAAATTTCATTGTTCTACTACTTTTTGTAGATGACAAGTTGACGGTGAGACGTCATGTTAGTTTGATAAGAAAACCAAACACATGTCTTTCTAAAGCCTTTGAGACGAAGGATTTGGGACCATCATGTCAGATTACGGGAATGTAGATCATGCATGACATGAAGCAAAACAAGTTTTGGTTGTCACAACATATATATGTTGAATATATTCTTGATGGATTCAACATGAATAAATTCAAAGCAGTGAGTACTCCACTATCTTGTCATTTCAAGAAAAATAAGAAGCCATGATCGTGTGTTGATGGGAAGAAGGAATAGATGGCCAGGATCCCCTAATATATTTGTGTGAGGGAGTTTGTGTTGGTTGTATTCCCTGAGAGCCATCATGTGATTATTGTAATAGAGATACTTTATATATCATTCTACTATAAATAAAAGATAATTCCACTATGTTTGTTTCAGTGTTGAGATAATGAATACACCTAATAATGTTCTAAGAATTTCTGACTCGATTGCATATGGTTTCGGTTGAGGACCTAAACATGAGATCATATGTATACTTAAAGTATTCATTCTTGTTTTGTCCCTCGTCAGTAATTATTGTTGATATTATTGGACAATAATAATGCACAAGACTAGCATGTATAATGAGTGATGACAACGTCTCTTTAGTCATGATATTGGATATCGACTCAGATACATGAGTACTTGTTAGAAGAAAAATTGCACTGGATAGACGCACTTTGATAACAACATGTAAAAGTCAGGTAATGACATGTCAGAGTCATATATCAATGTGACAATGGTGACTATGATCCTTAGACCTAAACTCAGTAAATAGTCACATGTTGTTTTGTGTAATTTGTCACTATCCCAACTTGACTTTGAAAAAGGGTTGCCAAAGGTGGTAATTGGGTGCACTTTGACACGTGGGGATTATTGTGATAGATGTACATGGATTTTTTTCCCTCATTTAAAGTGATATCTTGAACACTTGATAAGTGTTACTATGAAATACATCACCATACTCATGTGATTCAATATAGACACTGAGCTCACAATATCAAAAATAGTCTTCTCTAGTTTAAAGAACATAGATTTAATGATAAGAGGATGACAATTCTATGTGTCACTTTCAATTTGGATATCTATGACAAAGGGATTATACGGTCATGATGGCATTGGTCACTTTATGGGTTGAAGTTGTTCTTCAACTTACTCCAATTACTTGGGTGTAATTTAGGTGTTTCTTGACACCAATCTTTGCTTATGAGGTTTTAAACATCATTACCAACATAATTAGGACCTACTGGGTCACACACATAAGGATCCATGAGGGAATTGGAGTTCACAGTCAAACATATGATTAGAGTGGTTCTAAATCACTAATAGGCCAACTTCCTACCCAATTGGGCGACTTGAATGTCCTGTCAGTCAACTGGATCGGTTGGGTCAATGGATCATTGATTGTCAATCAACTGGTTGACTTTCACTTTGGAAAGTTGCTAGTTGGGTGACTCACTTGGTGAATCGGCCGAATGGAACCCAATAGGGAAATTGTCCATATTTGATTTGGAATTAAGTTGAGAAATCAATTCATATCTGGATTTGAGGTGGTTGACCCACTTTGTGAGTTAGGTGACTTGCAACCCATATAAGTCCTAGTAGGGACCCACTAGGGCAACTGGGAGTCCCAGTCGGCCAACTATAATGGTAGACTAATTTTTATGAATTGAGATTGTTTTGAGATTGTGATTAGGAAAGGGATTGGAATTAGGAAGTTCTAAGTCCATGAATCTCATATATAAAGGGATTTCATCCGATTAGGGTTTTACACATACTTGACACAACTTGTGAGACAAGTTGTCCATGAAATTTATGTTTTAAAGAGACATATATTTTACCTAAGGATGATGACCTATGATAGAAGAAGAAAGGGAGTTTTAGGATGAGTAGCAAGTCAAAAACTCTTGTTTCACTTCAACGTGGTGGCCATATGTGTAGACCACATTCTCCCTCATCTATGTGGATGAAGTAGAGGTTGAGGCACTTGAGTAGACGCTTGGAGAAGACGTTGAATATAACAGCAACAAGATGCTACAAAGAAGACAAATGTGTAGCATCTTAGTGGCTGATTCATATTTACTGGTGGTCATTTCAGATCTAGATTTGAAAATTTGAGTTCTTCACCAAAAAATACACGTCTAGAAGTTGAAAAAACTAGTGTGCACATATATTTATTTATCTTTTTCTATAAGACCCCTGACATGGATTAATTATTTAACATGATTGATCTACTTAATTGAGTGTTTAATTGCTTAAATAAACATCACTTAATAATTTAATATCAGTTGATCAAGTTATGTTTCAAGTTTGGTCCAAATCAGACCTTGTTTGCTTAAGTTTTGCAAGTTGTGTACTTTTGTGGACCTTTATGTAATTTCCCCCATTATAGGGTTCTATTCATAATTATATCACATGTATGATGTGCTTCATAAATTTTCATACTATATTTTATATGGTTGCATCTTTGAATACCTAGATGCACCAACAGATGTTTAGCTTGAGGGTTTAGAACCTAGGGTTTCTAACCTAAGTACTTGAAGGATCCGATGGTTTACCCTTGGTATTTTGGGATCTGATGGTTTATCATTGGTGTTGAGAAACCGATGGCTTTCCCCATCGGTTGTAGATCTGATGGTTTACTCTTGTACCTCAAGAACTGATGGTTTTCCATGTTGAGTCCATAATTCTAATGGTGGATTAGGGTTTGGAAATATGGTTAAGTATAGTGAACTTTGATGGTTTCTCTGATGATGTAACTTGGTGACTCTTTAAGTATAGAAATTGATGGTCCTCCTAGAATCACAAATCGATGGTAGTTCTATTTTTTCATGGAAAAGAGATTTTGACTTTTTGACAAATGGTAAGTTAGTGTTCAACCCTCAACCATGTTTCTCTCTCATCCTAGCTTTATATACCCCTCTCTCCCCTCATCTTATTATTGTTGCTAAAGAGACCCGACCCCTTTGGTTGGTGGAAGGAGAGCTTTTTGAGGACAAAACTTGGATAAATCTTGGTTGAATGTTGCTCTAGGGTTTGGATCTACCTTCTCTAGGACTAATAAGAGCTTCTAAACCTAGTTTCTTGCCCTAAATAAGTAATATTTTTTCTTTAAACTTTGTTTCCTTGTTGTCCTCCTTCTATCTTCTTACTTGGATGGAACCCTAGTTTTTTTATGGAACTCGTGCATGTGGTTGAAGAACCCCCTTTTTTTCTTCCCTTTTGCCCTAGATCTACCTTGTTCTTGAAGAAATGAGCTACTTTGGAGCTTTGGAAGCACGAATCTAGGGTTTCATATTCTCTTCTTCAAGATTTCTTGTTATTTGAACGTTCTTCTTCATCTTGAGGCTAGTTATATAACTTTCATTATATTCCTTGCCTACTATTAACTTGTTTCAAGTAGATCTTACCCTAGAAAGTTGGGTATATGAAGAAAGATACTCTTTTACATATTGTTTGAACATGTGGTAGTTATATGTGTTGTCAAAATATCCCTCGACCTTATGCATGTTCTCCTTTTAATGATATAGCTTGATCTTGCATGTTAATGAAATGATGGCTCCAGTGATGTAGACTAACATTCTGTGTAAGAGGAACGAAAGGATGGGTGAAGAAAACACTTTGCGGCTCTCCGCGGCGAAAAGAGGAGGCCGTATCAATTATGACCAAAGAATGGTTGGTAGACATGGAAAATGTGGCGGCAGTTGTGTGGGTGATGATGATCTTGACACAAAATTCTCTATGGACTCTGATTCACCGATGTTAGCAATACCTATTGACATCGATGACAACACAATGGATTCTAACTTTAGGTATTTTGAGGATATAATGCTTTCTACCCAAAACCCTCCAGAGGAATTAACAGTGGATGGAAATAAGGGATCCTCGTTACTCAACTTTGGACTACATTTTCATCATGGTGGGATGCGGGGACAACAAACAACCACTATGATTCAGGACGACAATGTTGATGATGACTCAGCATTCCAGATCAATGGTGTTGAGTTCCAAAGGATTCATACCCAGTCCAATTCTTCTTCTGAAACAACGCCAGTGGTTGCCAAATTTGTGAAATCTTTCAGAGATGCAGCCGCTTCAGGACGTAGTCCTTCCTCCAATGGAAAAGGTCTGTCCTAAGTTTTTTCAACTCCAGGCACATACTTCAAGACTTTCCTACTTGACGCTATTGTATTTGGATTTTCAAACTCTTCAAAATTATTATATGGAAGCGCACCTGTGGGCAGAGTGTGAGTTCTACCCCCCCCCCCGGGGCAACATCAAAGTGATGATTGAGTTGGCCGAGATAGTGCTGACTCACTTTTGTCCTCTCCTCTATAGCAGGACAAAGCCAATCCTGAGGATGTACCTTTAGTGGACGACCATGGCTTTACGGAAGTATATATTGCGCCAGAGGCTTATTCACTCTTACACAAACCATGGCATATGACAGTTACTATCTGACTACTTAGCAAGAGCATTGGGTATCTAACACACTAGGACATGATTAAACTACTTTGGAAACCTATTACTAGATGGATAATGTATGAACTCAGTATGGGATATTATGTCGTTCAATTCACATGTAATGATGATTTCCTATCTGCTCTCACAGGTGGTCCATGGGAAATATTTGGTTGCCCTCTTATTGACTAACGATGGACATAATATTTCATTCCCACAAACAACCTATCTCTAAAGGTGATTACTTGGTCCAGAATTATTGATTTGTAGCTGCATTTGTATACCGCAGTAATTTATGAGCAACAGATTGCCAAGTTTTGGGGAAACTGATTAAGGTTGATGATCACACTATCATTTGTACACATAGTAAATTTTCCCACTTGGCCATTGAAGTGGATACCAATGATCATGTTAAACCTGGAGTTGTTATTAATAGTATGATCTATAAAGTTGAATATGAGTCCATTCCTCCTACTTGCTCCCATTGTGGCATCATGGGTCAAGGACAAACAAAATGTCCTTTGAAACTATCAGACCAAGAGGGCCATTCTTCTGAATCAAAAAAAGAAGAAGCAAGAGTCGTGTGGAATGAAAAAAAAGACCAATGGTAGTTTTTTATGGGAAGAACATCCATTCCAGGCACCCCACTCAGAATCCACCAATTCCTTTCCCTTCAAAGTTTCAACCTAGTACCTTATGGGCTTCAAACAAATTTGTAGATTTGGAGGTACAAGCAAAGTTTGTGGCCAACTGTCTGGTGTTCCAACAGGTTAAGGCAAAGCATCAAAAGCTTGCAGGGACGTTGCGGCCTTTGCCAATTCCATAGTGGAAATGGAATCACATAACAATTGAATTTGTGATTTGTCTTCTAAAAACAGTCAAAGGTCATATTTCCATTTGGGTGATTTTTGATCGGTTAACAAAGTCTACTCTTGTTTTACCAATCAAGACTACCTACACTATAGAGAAGTTAGCATAGATATATGTTGATGAGATAATATGTTTGCACGACATACCAGTAACAATTGTATCTGACAGAGGCCTTGAGTTTACAAGTAGATTCTGGGAGCATCTATATACATTTTTAGGGACATAGTTGAGGTCCATTACAACTTTTCACCCACATACAGATGGCCAGTTAGAAAGGAGCATATAAATGTTAGAGAATCTACTGAGAGCATGTGTACTTTAGTTTCTTGGACATCAGGATATTCACTTGAGTTTATTGAGTTTGCCTATAACAAAGTTATCAGCAAAGTGTGGACATGGTACCGTTTGAGGCTTTATATGGTAGGCATTGTAGGCCACCTCTTTGTTGGTATGAGATAGGTAAATGGCAGTTTTTGGGTCCTGAATTGGTACAACAAACTATAGAGAATGTTAAGGTGATCCAACAATAGTTAAAGGCAACACATGATAGACAAAAGTCGTATGCGGACAATCTTCATGGGCATTTAGAGTTCTAAGTTGGAGATTGTGTATACCTCAAGGTCTCTCTCTGGAAGGGTGTTCTGAGATTTGAAAAAAAATAGTAAGTTGACTCCAAGGTTTATAGGACCTTACCCCATCGTACCTTGGGTTGTGAAGGTGTCTTATAGGTGGGAGTTACCACTAGAGTTGCTGAAATTGCATAATTTCAATGTTGAGGAAGTATCACCCTGATAAAGATTTGATATGACATCCATGAAGTGGATGTAGATGAAGATGTTATGTATGTTGAGGGTTCAATGTTGATCTTAAATAGACACGTGCAAAAGCTGAGGAAAAAATGATACAATCTTTAGTGAAGGTTTTATGGCATCACTGTGAGGTAGAGGAATCCACATGAGAGTTAGAGGATGAGATGTGTAGGAAGTACCCGTCATTGTTTGCTTAGGATTTTAGACGCAAATTCCTCATTAGGGGTTTATGGTTGCAAGGCTCTTAATCTCACTTTATACATAAACTTAATTATTTACTTTAATTGGATGCTTAACTTTGAAATTTAACCTTAAATTATGATTTATATAAATTAATAAAGCTATGTTTAAAAAAAAATTCCATTTCGACCTTGTTTACTCAAGTTATACAATTTATGTGAACTTTAGATTTGTGTACAATTTATCCATTTTTGAGGGTCTAAAATACTTTTAACACTTGTATAATTTATTTCATGATATTTTTGAAGACTTTGTCAAATTTTGTTTCATTGAGATGCTTTTAGACTTTGTTGCTTGGGGTGCTACTACCCAATAAATATTAATTTAGTTGATTGTAGTGGCATACGTCTTAGGCCTTGTTTAGTTGGATAACAAATGGAAATATACAATTTGAATTTGATGTATTTTTTAACTTTCAACGTTTGGTATCAAATTGTAAGGACCCTGACCTTCATTTTGGGTTTACCCTGTTTGTTTTACTTAAATCTTGTGATTAGTTGCTTGCTAATCACCTTTAGTGGTTATTAGGGTTTTCTTGTGTTTTATTGAGAGTTGGATGTGCTACTTGCAAAATAACCTAAGTTAGGGTTAAAGAGCAAGTTTGCCACCTTGAGATATGTCTTTCTCTCTCTTTGCTTCCTCTAGGGTTGAGAGGAAGGTTTGGGTTCGTGCCTTGAGTTGCCTTGGGCTTGGTTGAGCTCTTTTGGGCCTTGTTTTCCCTTATTTGGGCCTTGCCTTACTTGGTTGAGCCCTATATTGGGCAAGGATGCCCTATGTCGGCCATAGGGTATCGCCCATGGGTGTGTCGACCTTTGACCTTATTTGACCTCCTTGCCTTGGTTGTGTCACCCTAGCTTGGACATGTGGCTGAACCTTGGTTGAGTGGTGGCATGGCATGTGCATGTGTTTTTCAAGGTGGTAAAATGTGTGGACAAGTGTCCCTTGGTAAGGTGACACCTTGCCTTGGTTTAACCTTGACTCTCATCTATATATGCCTTGCCTTTCTCTCCCTTGGGAACCCTTTATCTCTTTTGCTGCTCTTCCCTCCTTGTGTGCACGACACACCTTCCTTGGAGAGCTTGGTGGACGATCCTTTCCCCTTGGTGGAGATCTATTCTTCTTCCTCTAGCTTGGTGGCTGAACCCTAGGTGGGTCTTGTTCTTTGGTAAGAATCTTCCCTCTCTCCTTAGCATCTTCTTCTCCATCTTGCCTACTCTTCGGCCATGGTGGTTATGGTTCTTGCTCCTTTTCTTGAAGTGGCCGAAAGTGGTGTGCTTGGAGCTAGGAGATAGAAGCTTGGAGCTTTGGAGCTTGAAGAGCTTGCTTAAGGCAAGTTACATAACTTCTAACCCTAGCTATACTACCCTCTTTATGTTGCATATTTCCTATATGTTGATGATCGGCCATGCATGTTATGTTTCTTGCTCTAGTACATGGTGTTGATCTTATGGATATGGTGAGCATGTTGTTGTTGATGTTTTACATACCTTTGGATCTAGTTGGCTGAACCATAGTTTAGGGTTTTCTTTGGTGGCAACACCCCTTTCTCTCCTTGGTCTAGAGAAGTGAGTTTGAGCTCTAATGATGTAAGCAATACCCCTCTCTCATTTTAGTTGAGAGGTGAGTCTACCTTCTAGTTTCTTGGGCAACACCCTCCTCTCACCATGGATTTGAGAGGTGAGCTCTTGGATATGTGATGATCTATGTTGAGGTTGGTCCTTGTAAGTTGCCCAATTTGTGATGGAGGTTGTGCAAAATCCCTCTCTCTTAGTTGTTGAGAGGTGAGACGATCTTCTTGATCAATTAGGGTTTGGTGCCCTTGTGCTTAAGGTTGAATATGACCATGTTGGGTTGTGCCTTGCATGATATGACCTTGGAGTAGTGCTGCCCGATAGCCTTGTCTTGGGTTGTACCTTTGGCCGATATGCCTAGTTGAGCTTGACTAATACCCTTGGTGGAGTTTGAGCTTGGGAGATACACCTTGATGTGTGCTTTGCACGACACACCTTATGATAGCTCTTGGCCGATATGAAGTAGTCTTGTGCTGCCCGATATAGTGGGTGCATGGTAGAACCATGTTGGGTACCTTAGTGGTGGTCGATATGAGGTGTTCGACCTAGTTGGACGATAGGTATTCTTAAGGTGTTGCTTGTTATAGGTGGGCGACATCCTAGCCTCTTCCTTGGACGATATGAGTAAGATGGGTAACCTTGTGTCGAGCATGGGTTTGTGTTTGCCCGACACACCCTACGGGAGTTGGTCGGTATGGTGCCTTAGTGGTTACCATGGTCTTGGACGATAGAGTGCCTTGGCCAACATAAGGGTCCTTTGAACGATATGGGTGATGGTTGAGCGATAGGGCATCTTGGGTGCCATGCTCCTGGTCGACATGCTTCTGTTGGTGAGGGTTGGCCGATAGAAACCCTAACCCTAGTGCACGATAGGATCCCTGATGCATGATAGGATGATGTGTTGTTGGCCGTTCTGGATGGCACATGTGCTTTAGAGTTTGGAACCCTAGCCGTTACACCCTTTGGTGAGGGTTGGCGCTACTCGTCATACCTATAGTGAGGGTTGTAGGATCTTTGGTGAGGGTTCTGATAACCCAGAATGTATATAGTTGATAGTTCTCTATTAATAATGATAATACAAGTGACATGATGTAATCATCATGAATCCTGTATATATGATAATGGATTTAGATGATAGGTTGTGAACCAGGAAGCTTGGAAGCATATGATGTTGCTACACATGATAATGTGACACATGCATATGATCACATGTATGGAGCATGATATATGCTTATGATTGATGATGAAACTATGCTTTCTACAACTTTATGTGTAAGATATTCATGGATGTTGCTTTATACTTGATAGCATGATAATCTTGATGACTTCAGTTATCTCTATGGATGTGTATACTAACCATGCAGGTATTTTTATGTGGATTCATAGCCTGGTAAGAGCTATGAGATGTATGTGCTCGAGTAGCACCATGTGATAATGAGATAACAAGTTGATAGGTCTGAGGACCTGATATAAGGCTGAGTGCCTGGTTGAGGTGTTATCCTCTGATGATGAGATAAGGGATGTGTTCCCATCATGTTGTTGCATGATGATGGTGCCTTGAGAGGCAGTGGTTGATATCATGAGGGATTGAGGTCCCAAGACAGTATGATGATGGTAATAATGATGTAATTCTATAAGGCTATGTTATACTTTGGTTGCCTCAACAATTGGCTTAAAATATACTAATTACCTATAGATGAACATATCATGTAGTTTTCCCTGGCCATAGATCCATCATTATCAATATCATGGTAATGGTGAAATAGGTTTATCCTACGGGATTACCTGGAGTGCATATTGTTGAATATGCGAGGTTTCCCCTAACCTAAAATAGGAGGGTTTGAGTGCAACTATGGTTGCAGACTCAGGATATATGGAGCATGGTGAACAGACCCATGGCTCAGGATATGTGATGATGAGCATGATGCGTTCATGGCTCGGATGTATATACGGGTAAGCTTGCAGAGCTGACCCAGAGGCTGAGGCCCTATAAGCATAAGACTGTAGTCTTGCTTGATGATTCATGTACTGACCACGAGAAGGTGAGGTCATGGAGTCCGGGCCTCCTTAGACCTTGTATGGCACCGGATTGGGCTTCCCAGCTAATGGTTGGATTTGAGCAGGGAAGGCTCACTTCCTCAGGGCATAATAAAACGTAATCCATCCGAATAGTATATTTTGCTTAGAGCAAAACACAGAACATTGATTGAGGCCTTGTACTTATATAGATGATCTAGTTATACCTTGAAGTTACATGTATGATTCTTATATTTTGTGTTAAGTTCTTATAAAGCTTATCTTGTCAATCATGTTCCATAAAGAAATGCTTGGTTATATGCCTCCTGGATATCTTAGTAAGATTGATGGTAATAATAGCCTTGCTCAGTATGCTGCTCTTGTTATACACTTTATCAGTTAACTGCTGTTGTTGCCTTAACCTTCTGAGGTTTTATAGTTTCGACGGGGAGTTATGTTTCTCGCTGGGACTGTGTGTCTTACCCCGTTGGTTTACACCCTGTTTAGGTGATCGCTCTAGACGTGGTGGTGGTCGTGAGGTTGCGACCGAGCAGTAAGAAGAGCAGTAGAAGGCAAGAGGTGGACATGTTGCTATTTTGGTGGTTTTGTAGTAGAGTCCTAAAGTCATCCCTGTATTCTTAGGTCCTCGGAAGTGTTCGATGACGTTTCACGACGACTAGCTGTTGTAATTTTGGTTTATCCTGTTGCTGGTCGTATGTGGCCCATTATGTATATATAAACAGGTGATGAACTCTGGTGTTGACGGTACTGCTGGCTCCGATAAGTGGTGAACATATATCAAAGCTTGTAACTATTTTTATAGCATGCTTTCTCTGCAGGATCTGGATGCAAAAGTTTCCTTGAGTATGCTTTCTGATATCAGTTTTAATTAACCCATGTTTTTGGTAAGATGAGGTTTCACACATTTTCGCATGTCATCTCGTTGTCTGGGTGATGGCGGGGTGTGACAGTTGGTTTGGTATCAGAGCTCTAGGTTCGCTGAGTCTACAGGGATCTAGGACTAGGTTTTCATCTGTTCTTATGAGTTTTCTAGATTTTCTTACAAAAACCTTCTGCCCTCAGTGGAAGATAAAGCTTAAAGATGTCTGGAAACCATGAAGAACATGCTGCCGAGAGTAGTGATGTTGCATCCGTTGATGCAGCAGAAGGGTAGGCACGAGAAGATCGGGTGCCTGAGGTCCCCCAACTTGACCCAACCATTCTTGAAAGTCCTGCCTACCAACATCTTATGGGGCAGTTGATGGCTAAGATGAATCACATGGTGGAAAGGTTGCCAGTGCCTCAGCCAAGGGCACATCCTCCCCATGGTGAAACATCAGGTATTTGGAAGACCTTTGAGCAGCTTCGCCGAGTCAGAGCTTCAGACTATGCTGGAACAGCCAATCCATAGGATATAGATCTGTGACTGATAGGTCTCGAGAAGGCCTTCCAGATCCTCGACATCCCCGAAGCAGACAAAGTCAAGCACACAGTCTACCTTCTGAAGGGTAGTGCTGGCTACTGGTGGGCCATCGAGGAGGAGAAGTGATCAGGTGAGGAGATCGGTTGGGAGATCTTTCGGCGAGAGTTCGTCAGCATATACTTCCCGAAGACGTATCTGGACGAGAAGATCAACCAGTTTGAGCATCTACGCCAAGGATCGATGAGCATCGCCGAGTATGAAGCCAAGTTCATGGACTTGCTGAGATTTTGTCCTCATATGGTGGTGACAGATGATGAGCAGATCAGGAGGTTTGAGAAAGGTTTGAGTGCTGAGTTGTCGACACTTGCTTCTGCCTTGGAAAATCGGGAGCGGTTTTCCACGTTTGTGGAGTCCGTCTGCAGGATTGAACAGTCTGTCAGGGAGAAAAGGGAGTCCATGACCAGGAAAAGGCCTGCTCAGTTCCAGGGACAGAGATCTGGTGGCTTCAAGAAGCCAAGGTTTTCAGCACCTTCCATGATGTAGAGTTCTAGTGTACCATCACAATGGTCTCTGAGTAAGGTAAGAGGTTATGTTTCTTCGTCGTCGAAGGTGCATAGTACAAGATCTGTGACAGTGACATGGCCATCTAGGCCGCAGATAGAAGGCAGGTCATGTTATCACTATGGACATACTGGGTACTTGAGGTCAAATTGCCCAAGAAAAGATGTTGAAGTAACACAACAGTTGAGACAGAGTCAACAAGGGTCAGATAGACATCAACCCAGTGATAGAAGAGGGCGAGGACGTGGCCAAGCATCACAAGCAGGATCATCTGCTCAAGGAAGCAGA
Organism: Alisma plantago-aquatica; assembly: GCA_963693085.1. NCBI lineage: Eukaryota > Viridiplantae > Streptophyta > Magnoliopsida > Alismatales > Alismataceae > Alisma > Alisma plantago-aquatica. The sequence goes on along the minus strand of OY856409.1, from coordinate 1,368,001,242 downwards.
GGACGTGGACAACAAGCAACGAATCAATTCTATGCTATGAGTCAGTCGGAGGCGATAGTCAACCCGCGAGTAGTGACAGGTTAGATGGAGTTATTTCATCCTAGTTTGTCTTCTTCTTGCTTTATATCTGTTCTGGTTGACCCGAGTGCTACACACTCTTTTATCACACATAGTCTGCTTGCTAGCTGTCCTTTACCTGTTAGTTGTACGAAAGATAGCATGTTGTTAGAAACCCCTCTTGATGGTTTCTTGATGCTTCGAGAGGAGTGTTCGTCTTGTGTTCTGTCTTTCTCAGGACACGGTATACAAGTGGATCTTATACCACTTGATATGCATGGATTCGATGTGATCCTTGGGATGGATACCTTAGAAAAGTATAAGGTCGTGTTGGACTGTGGTTCCAAGCAGGCAGTGTTTGATGACGGTGTAGAGAAGTGGATCTTCCAAGGAGATAGGAAGATTCTTCTGACATGTCTAGTGTCAGCGATGTTGGCAGAGAAGTTGTTGCGGCAAGGTTGTAAGAAATTCTTAGCTCACATTGTGGATACCAAGGCGAAAGGTCCTAGCCTTGAGGAGGTGATGGTTGTCCGAGAGTTTGTAGATGTATTTCCTGATGAGTTCCGCGGTGTTCCCCCACCTCGAGAGATTGATTTTGAGATCAATCTGGTACCGGGAACACAGCCAGTTACACAAACACCATATAGGATGGCTCCAGCAGAGATGGAAGAGTTGAAGAAACAGTTACAGGAGTTGTTGGAGAAAGGTTTCATCCAACTGAGCATGTCACCTTGGGGTGCTCCAGTTTTGTTTGTTAAGAATAAGGATGGATCGATGCGGCTATGTATAGATTATCGACAGTTGAACAAAGTCACGATCAAGAATAAGTACCCATTGCCGAGGATAGTTGATCTGTTCGATCAGTTGTGTGGTGCTACAATATTCTCAAAGATCGATCTACGGTATGGATATCATCGGTTGAGGATTAAGGTAGATGACATACCAAAGTCAGCGTTTAGGATGAGGTATGGTCACTTTGAGTTTGTGGTTATGCTGTTTGGGCTAACCAATGCTTCTGCTACTTTCATGGATCTGATGAACTGAGTGTTCTGTCCATTTCTAGATCAATTTGTTGTAGTCTTCATAGATGACATTTTGATCTACAGTCGGGACAGTCAAGAGCATGAACATCATCTTCGACAAGCATTGACTCTTCTTCACCAACATTGGTTATATGCCAAGTTCAGTAAGTGTGAGTTTTGGTTGAAATAAGTGACTTTATTGAGTCATGTGATATCTGCAGAAGGAGTCAGAGTGGACCCTAAGAAGGTGGAGTCAGTTGTAGTTTGGGAGCAACCAAAGATGCCAATAGAAGTTCGTAGTTTTCTGGGTTTGGCAGGATACTACCGGAGGTTTATCAAGGACTTCAGTGCAATTGCATTGCCGATGACAAAGTTGACCAGGAAGGATGTACCTTTTATCTGGGATGATCATTGTCAACAAGCTTTCCAAAGTTTGAAGGAGAAGCTGACTAGTGCTCTAGTGCTAGTGCTGTCAGAGCCTGGGAAGGGCTATGTTGTTTTCTGCGATGCTTCCAAGAAAGGCTTAGGTTGCATATTGATGCAGGAGGATCATGTAATTTATTTTGCTTCACGACAGCTTAAGAAACATGAGGAGAACTACCCGACACATGATTTAGAGTTGGCATCGGTGGTCCATGCGTTAAAGATTTGGAGGCACTATCTTTATGGGGAAGTATGTCAGATCTTTACGGATCATAAGAACTTGAAGTACATATTTTCGTAGAATGAGCTGAACATACGACAATGTCGTTGGATGGAGCTAATCAATGATTATGATTGCACCATTGAGTATCATCCTAGTAAGACAAATGTGGTAGCTGATGCGCTTAGCAGAAAGTCTTCTTCTCTCTCCACAAAGAAGGCACAATTGAGTTCCTTAGTATGCCATAGGCGGGATATGTTTGTCTCCTTGCGGAAGATGAATGTGCAGTTGGAAGTTTCCTTGTTGGCAGGACTATTGGCATAGATGTAAGTCAAGCCTATGCTGAGACAGCAGATCAAAGACACACAACATGCATATGATACATTGCAGTTGATCAAGTCAGAGCTTGGCAGCAAAAAGCATGATGGGTTCCATGAGTCTGAGGATGGACTAGTTTTCTATCATGGTAGGATGGTGGTCCTCGATGTTGATAATCTAAGGAAGTTAGTGCTCGAGGAAGCACACACATCAATGTATTCTATGTGTCCAGGAGTCACCAAGATGTATCGTAATCTGAAAGACCTGTATTGGTGGTCTGGCTTGAAGAAGGATGTAGCTGAGATTGTGGCTAAATGTGCAGTATGTCAGCAAGTTAAAGTTGAGCATCAGAAGCCGGCAGGTACGTTGCAACCCATGCCGATACTACAATGAAAATGGGATCACATAACTATGGATTTCGTAGTTGGTCTACCTAAGACAACTAAGAATCATGATTCCATTTGGGTAGTAGTGGATAGGCTGACAAAATATGCTCATTTCATACTGGTAAATATGACATATACAACAGAGAAGCTTGCTCAGATATATGTATATGAGATAGTGCATTTGCATGACGTACCAGCAACGATAGTTTCCGACAGAAGCCCTCAGTTCACGAGTCGTTTCTGGGAACAGTTGCACAAAGCATTGGGAACGCAGTTGAGGTTTAGCACCGCCTTCCACCCTCATACGAATGGACAGTCTGAAAGGACTATTCAGACTTTGGAAGATCTTCTTCGAGCTTGTGTTTTGTAGTTCCTAGGAAGTTGGGACATGCATCTCAGTTTGATAGAGTTTGCTTATAACAATAGTTACCAACAGAGCATTGACATGGCTCCTTATGAGGCCCTATATGGAAGGAAGTGTAGATCCCCTTTATGCTGGTATGAGTCTGGTGAGTATCATCTTTTGAGTCCTGAGTTAGTGCAGCAGACAATAGAAAAGATCAGAGTGATACAACAACAGTTAAAAATGGCACAGGACTGACAAAATTCTTATGCAGACAATCGTCGATGACCTTTAGAGTTCCAAGTGGGAGACAAAGTGTATCTCAAGGTCTCACCGTGGAAAGGCGTGCTAAGGTTTGGCCGGAAAGGCAAGCTGGCACCCAGGTATATGGGGCCATACTTGGTAATAGCACGTGTTGGCAAGGTAGCTTACAAGTTAGAGCTGTCGCCAGAGTTGCACATGTTATACATGGTGTTCCATGTCAGCATGTTGAAGAAAAGTCATCCAGACACAGGGACAGTGATACAACCAGCTGAGGTTGAGCTTGATGAAGATGTAACCTATGAAGAAGGTCCCGTGACGATCCTTGATAGGAGGGTAAATAAGTTGAATATGAAGGACCTGGTTCTTGTGAAAGTTCTTTGGCATCATCGTGGTGTTGAGGAATCCATGTGGGAGCTTGAGGAAGAGATGAGGAGGAAGTATCCCTCACTTTTCTCTTCAGATTTTGGGGATGAAATCCCTTTGTAGAGGTTTATGGCTTGTAAGGACCCTGACCTTCATTTTGGGCTTACCCTGTTTGTTTTGCTTAAACCTTGTGCTTAGTTGCTTGCTAATCACCTTTAGTGGTGATTAGGGTTTGCTTGTGTTTTGTTGAGAGTTGGAGGTGCTACTTGCAAAATAACCTAAGTTAGGGTTGAAGAGAAAGTTTGCCACCTTGAGAGATGTCTTTCTCTCTCTTTGCTTCCTCAAGGGTTGAGAGGAAGGTTTGGGTTCGTGCCTTGAGTTGCCTTGGGCTTGGTTGAGCTCTTTTGGGCCTTATTTTCCCTTATTTGGGCCTTGCCTTGCTTGGTTGAGCCCTATATCGGGCAAGGATGCCCTATGTCGGCCATAGGGTATCGCCCATGGGTGTGTCGGCCTTTGACCTTATTTGACCTCCTTGCCTTGGTTGTATCACCCTAGCTTGGACATGTGGCCGAACCTTGGTTGAGTGGTGGCATGGCATGTGTATGTGTTTTGCAAGGTGGTAAAACATGTGGACAAGTGTCCCTTGGTAAGGTGACACCTTGCCTTGGTTTAACCTTGACCCTCATCTATATATGCCTTGCCTTTCTCTCCCTTGGGAACCCTTTAGATCTTTTGTTGATCTTCCCTCCTTGTGTGCACGACACACCTTCCTTGGAGAGCTTGGTGGACGATCCTTTCCCCTTGGTGGAGATCTCTTCTTCTTCCTCTAGCTTGGTGGCCGAACCCTAGGTAGGTCTTATTCTTTGGTAAGCATCTTCCCTCTCTCCTTAGCATCTTCTTCTCCATCTTGCCTACTCTTCGGCCATGGTGGTTATGGTTCTTGCTCCTTTTCTTGAAGTGGCCGAAAGTGGTGTGCTTGGAGCTAGGATCTAGAAGCTTGGAGCTATGGAGCTTGAAGAGTTTGCTTAAGGCGGGTTACATAACTTCTAACCCTAGCTATACTACCCTCTTTATGTTGCATATTTCCTATATGTTGACGATCGACCATGCATGTTATGTTTCTTTCTCTAGTACATTTGTTGATCTTATGGATATGGTGAGCATGTTGTTTTTGATGTTTTACATACCTTTAGATCTAGTTGGATGAACCATAGTTTAGGGTTTTCTTTGGTGGCAACACTCCTTTCTCTCCTTGGTCTAGAGAAGTGAGTTTGAGCTCTAGTGATGTAGGCAATACCACTCTCTCATTTTAGTTGAGAGGTGAGTCTACATTCTAGTTGCTTGGGCAACACCCTACTCTCACCATGGATTTGAGAGGTGAGCTCTTGGATATGTGATGACCTATGTTGAGGTTGGTCCTTGTAAGTTGCCCAATTTGTGATGGAGGTTGTGCAAAACCCCTCTCTCTTGGTTGGTGAGAGGTGAGCCGATCTTCTTGATCAATTAGGGTTTGGTGCCCTTGTGCTTAAGGTTGAAGAAGACCATGTTGGGTTGTGCCTTGCACGATATGACCTTGGAATAGTGCTACCCGATAGCCTTGTCTTGGGTTGTACCTTTGGCCGATATGCCTAGTTGAGCTTGACCAATACCCTTGGTGGAGTTCGATCTTGGGTGATACACCTTGATGTGTGCTTTGCACGACACACCTTATGATAGATCTTGGCCGATATGAAGTAGTCTTGTGCTGCCCGATATGGTGGGTGCATGGTGGAACCCTGTTAGGTGCCTTAGTGGTGGTTGATATGAGGTGTTTGACCTAGTTAGATGATAGGTCTTCTTAAGGTGTTGCTTGTTATAGGTGGGCGACATCCTAGCCTCTTCCTTGGATGATATGAGTAAGATGGGTAACCTTGTTTCAAGCATGGGTTTGTGTAAGTCCGACACACCCTACGGGAGTTGGTCAGTATGGCGCCTTAGTGGTTACCATGCTCTTGGACGATAGAGTGCCTTGGCCAACATAAGGGTCCTTTGAACGATATGGGTGATGGTTGAGAGATAGGGCGTCTTGGGCGCCATGCTCCTGGTCGACATGCTTCTGTTGGTGAGTGTTGGCCGATAGAAACCCTAACCCTAGTGCATGATAGGATCCTTGATGCCCGATAGGATGATGTGTTGTTGGCCGTTCTGATGGTACATGTGCTTTAGGGTTTGGAACCCTAGCCGTTACACCCTTTGGTGAGGGTTGGCGATGCTCGTCATACATATAGTGAGGGTTGCAAGAGCTTTGGTGAGGGTTCTGATAACCTAGAATGTATATAGTTGATAGTTCTCTATTAATAATGATAATACAAGTGACATGATATAATCACCTTGAATCCTGAATATATGATAATGGATTTAGATGATAGGTTGTGAACCAGGAAGCTTGGAAGCATATGATGTTTCTACACATGATAATGTGACACATGCATATGATCACATGTATGGATCATGATATATGCTTATGATTGATGATGAAACTATGCTTTCTGCAGCTTTATGTGTAATATACTCATGGATGTTGCTTTATACTTGATAGCATGATAATCCTGATAACTTTAGTTATCTCCATGGATGTGTATACTAACCATGCTGGTATTTTTATGTGGATTCATAGCTTGGTAAGAGCTATGAGATGTATGTGCTCGAGTAGCACCATGTGATAATGAGATAACAAGTTGATAGGTCTGAGGACCTGATATAAGGTTGAGTGTCTGGTTAAGGTGTTATCCTCTGATGATGAGATAAGGGATGCGTTCCCAGCATGTTGTTGCATGATGATGATGCTTTGAGAAGAAGTGGTTGATATCATGAGGGATTGAGGTCCCAAGACAGTATGATGATGGTAATAATGATGTAATTCTATAAGGCTATGTTATACTTTGGTTGCCTCAACAATTGGCTTAAAATATACTAATTAACTATAGATGAACATATCATGTAGTTTGCCCTGGCCATAGATCCATCATTGTCAGTATCATGGTGATGGTGAAATAGGTTTATCCTACGGGATTACCTGGAGTGCATATTGTTGAATATGTAAGGTTTCCCCTAGCCTAAAATAGGAGGGTTTGAGTGCAACTATGGTTGTAGACTTAGGATATATGGAGCATGGTGAATAGACCCATGGCTCAGGATATGTGATGATGAGCATGATGCGTTCATGGCTCGGATGTATATACGGGTAAGCTTGCAGAGCTGACCTAGAGGACGAGGCCCTATAAGCATAAGACTGTGGTCTTGCTTGATGATTCATGTACTGACCACGAGAAGGTGAGGTCATGGAGTCTGGGCCTCCTTAGACCTTGTATGGCACTGGATTGGGCTTTGGAACCAATGGTTGTATTTGAGCAGGGAAGGCTCACTTCCTCAGGGCATAATAAAACGTAATCCAACTGAATAGTATATCTTGCTTAGAGCAAAACACGAAACATTGATTGAGGCCTTGTACTTATATAGATGATCTAGTTATACCTTGCAGTTACGTGTATGATCCTTATATTTTGTGATAAGTTCTTATAAAGCTTATCTTGTCAATCATGTTCCATAAAGAAATGCTTGGTTATATGCCTCCTGGATATCTTGTTAAGATTGATGGTAATAATAGCCTTGCTCAGTAGCTGCTCTTGTTATACGCTCTATCAGTTAACTGTTGTTGTTGCCTTAACCTTCTGAGGTTTTATAGTTTCGGTGGAGAGTTATGTTTCTCGCTGGGACTGTGTGTCTCACCCCACTGGTTTACACCCTTTTTAGGTGATCGCTCTAGATGTGGTGGTGGTCGTGAGGTTGTGGCCGAGCAGCAAGAAGAGCAGTATAAGGCAAGAGGTGGACATGTTGTTGTTTTGGTGGGTTTGTAGTAGAGTCCTAAAGTCATCCATGTACTCTCAGGTCCTCGGAAGTGTTCAACGACTTTTCACGAAGGCTAGCTGTTGTAATTTTGGTTTATCCTGCTACTGGCCATATGTGGCACGTTATCTATATATAAACAGGTGATGAACTCTGGTGCTGACGGTACTTCTGGCTCCGATAAGCGGTGAACATATATCAAAGCCTGTAAATATTTTTATAACATGCTTTTTCTATAGGATCTAGATGCAAAAGTTTCCTTGAGTATGCTTTCCGATATCAATTTTAATTAACCCATGTTTTTAGTAAGATGAGATTCTGCACGTCTTCGCGTGTCATCTCATTATCTGGGTGATGGCGGGGTGTCACACAAATAGTTTCAATCCACTGTGGGAAAGCTAAATGCACACAAAAAAGTTGGAAAATGGACTCTGCCCAAAATGGGCATAGTTCCATTTCCTTGGCCGCTCGATGCTAGTTGTGTATACTGTTGGAAGAATATGTGGTAATGTCATCTACTATTGCACTGAAATGAATCGTGATTGATGTTAAATGGAGAAGATGATGTATTTATCTGGAAATAGATATCTTAAATATTGTCTTAAACCACATCCTACCAAACATATCACAAATGAAGTAGCTACGTCCATTTACATCAAACCAAACTAATGAAATGTAGCATTAACTCATGTTTGAAATTCATGACACAAGTTGGTATAACTCCCAACCAAACAAAGCCTTAGTCAACCAATGCTTAATAGAACTCTTAACCAATAAAATATAATACTCTGACGAATATTTGTTTTCATTTGATTTCTCCTTTGGGTCGACTAGACCTTTTATCTTCAGAAGGGTTGACAAGTATCTTTATTTCTTGTTGAATTAACAAAGCAAATAAATAAATAATATCCTTTTTCAATTTTGAACAATGCTACATAGATTTAAATGGAACGCTATTTGAGACAAACTTTGGACATTAGCATGCTAAAGAAAAAAAAATTAGGGAAGTAACTTGTTTTTTCTCTCTTTATTTTTGGTCTTTAACATACTGAAGTCCAAAATTCATCCTATATGATGTCTCATTTTGCCTCTGGATAGTAGATCTCTTTAATATTTCCTTGCCCTGATGAGAACCTGAAAAACCTTCGACCCTCTCATGTCCATTAATTTTGTAGTGACAATGATTTAACTGGATCAGAATTACTTGCCTGAGCCTACTTCACCGAGGAAGAGCACTTGGTCACTATTGAGTCGAGCGGATCCTTAGATCAATAGAGCTGACAAAGCAGAGATGAGTGACGAGGAATCTTGGGAAATGAAGATTGACGGGCCAAAAGTTGTTTGCATGGGTGCCTAATGGTTGGGCATATGTTATACCTGATGAAGAGACTATTCTTGCTTGATGAGGAAACAAAACAACTCGACGAGATTAGCAAATACCATCGGGTCGACAAATTTTCTGGGTCACTAAAAATCAATGCATGATTGTATACAAACTAAAGGAAGCTTGGACTATTCTGACTGACAAAAGTTATGAAGTATAGACGGATGACCTTGGAAGCATTCTCACCTTTCATGTAGTTTCTAAGCATTGCCCATCGGGTTTTCTGACCCTTTTGACTGATGAACATGGCTTTAGGCCCATCGACTACCAGTTTATCTATAAATACTCAACCTCTTCCTCTTCAAACAATCTTTTGTGAATTTTGTTGTACAATCTGGAGACCGACTAGAGCCCTTTGGGGGTCGACGAACGTGTTGGTTCATGGGTGCATGTTCCAGATTGAGCTCTCTTTGGACTGATCGAAGGCCTTATAATATTGTTTCTTGTTTCTTATATGTAATATCTCTCTAATAATTCATTTTTCTTACTATTTCTTCATACTCCCTTCTATCACAGTCGAGATTCATGATGCTACATGTTAGAAACTTATGGGGCTAAGAAACTCTCTTTATTCTCTCTTTGCTCTCGATACACCACATCTTGGAATAAGTGTGGACCATCAAAGGATAAGCTCCGGTCTTTGTGGATAATTTTCGTGGTGTTCATGTTGGACTTGTTTTTTTCATTTTTTAGGTGGGTCGTATAACTTCTTAATACATGCATGATCTTAATCTTACTCTAGAAAATTCGTACTATGCTAAAAGATGATCTTTTATGCATTGCTTACATAAATAAGGTGATAATATGTGTTCTTAAGTATTCTTAGACTCTATGAATGACAAGGTTTACTTTGAATATGCAAAGTCTGAAATATTGAAATACAAGTGTAATGACTCCTAAAAATATCATTTTTCTGGTGTTTTGGCACCTAATAAAAAATCCTACCCATATATTATTTCTTAGTATATGATGGTTATCCTATGCCAATTTTAGGGTCCATAGTTATTGTTATATATGGTGTTGTAATGAATGTTGTACAAAACTTTAGAAATGAAGGTAGCTCATCCATGATGAGTTTTGAGCACATGGTGGCCTAATTCTTAGAAAAGTCATAACTTGTACTTCTAGAAAATTTTTAATCTGAATCTTTGGATACTATCTTGTTTATGACTCATTAAACTCTCTGCAAAATTTCAGATAATATTGAGATTCATACAAGGAGATGATGGTGTTTTGGTCATAATGATAAATCGGGTTGTTATAAGGCCTATGTTTGAGGTTTGGCCCTCTTTATGACCAAAGATGGATACATATGCTATGATAGAGTATCTTGGAACTATTTTATACATTTTCAATCTTATGAAGTAGCAATTTATGATTTATTTTATAAGAAAATTTAGGTGCTTGTATGCAACTTGATTGATGCAGTCAAAAATACTTAACTGGCTTAATTAATCAAGTGCAACCTTAATCATGTAGTGCTTAGAGAACGTAAAACTATCTCAGTGTCAGAACTTGTTGGATAGTGAAATGAGTAATTTGAATAGAGCTTGGAGTCATAATATTGATTATATGCATGTGTGAGGAGAGTATATCATGGTTATCTTAATTTCAAGGTGTTAGAGAGTGGTTGAGGCCTTGTCTCAGATGTGATGTGATAGAGAGCGGTTGCGGTCGTAAAATAGATTTGAGGATTCTTACCCTAGTTTTTGGTGTTTTGACTTGTATACACGGGTTGGACCCAACTATTTTTAGTAGTTTGTCAATGTGCCACCACAGTTGTTACTCATACTGAACGAGGGGAAGAGATATTTAAAATTATGGTCATCCTAGATCTTATATGGGGTTGAGTGTGACTTTGTAGTGGTCAGCTAGTAGTTTGAGTGGTACACCTCCAACTACCCATTGCTTAATAAAATTAGTAACCCAGTCATGTAGTATGCATGTTAGGATTTCTTTTATGAATCACATTGGATGATAATTACTACCTTACTTTTCTTGATAATGTCAAATGTGATTCATATCCTTTCCTATGTAGTTACATGTATTGCAATTTCAGTTATGCTTGCTCATTATATATACAATGTTCAGTCTTTCTAATCAGTTGCACTATTTATCTAAACAACTTTAATTTCATATCATGCCTATAAGCAATAAATGTTATTAGAGGCTATATCATATCGTTAGGACATGGGTCTCACCTAGTGGGTTGTCACACCTTTGGTGATTGATAGTGTGGTCAGGTGCATGGTGGCGAGGAGGCTCGGTTTGGGGTCCGATAGAGCTTGAGAGGTTAGTGTGGTCTTGTACAGACTCCTGGAGTCATCCATATACTTAGACGTCTGGGTAGGAGGATTTGTATATCATGTATATCGACTCGAGTTTTTTGTTGTAAGTCATGGTTCATGTATAATGTAAATGTTGTAATTATGCAGACAACATTTTTGTATATAGGTTGTGGTTGAGGCCACAAAACTCATGTAAAGTTACTTGGTATGAGTCTATATGTGAAATTGGACCTTTATGAAAATGTTTTTTTGATATGTTTAGAACATTTTATTTGGTTTTAATTAAGTACACTTCTAGTAATATGCTTATTTGACATTTGATTGACGTTTTTGTTTTGAGTAATCTCGTTTAGCATGATAGGTTGCCATAAAGAAATTATAGGAGTTGTTGGAGAAGGGTTTCATACGGCCGATTACATCACCTTGAGGTATTTCAGTGTTGTTTATGAAGAAGAAAATTGGTTCTATGAGACTTTGCATAGATTGTCGATAGTTGAAAAGGTCACAGTAAAGAACAAGTATCCACTACCTAGAATAGATGACTTATTTGATCAGTTGAGAGGTGCTACCATTTTTTCCAAGATAGATCTGAGCTCAGTATATCACCACTTGAGGATCAGGGTAGATGAAATACCTAAGTCTACTTTTAGAACTAGATATGGTCATTATGAGTTCATGGTTATGCCATTTGGGCTAACCAATACACTGACAACGTTTATGGAATTGATGGGGAAAAAAATTAGGTCATATCTTTACCAGTTCATGGTGGTGTTCATATATGATATCTTGATATACTCTAAAGACATTCAGCAACATGAGCAACATCTTTGTTGGCGTTGGAGTTGTTGAGGCAACATGAACTATATGCTAAGTTCAAAATGTGTGAGTTTTGGTTGACTAAGGTGTCTTTTCTTTGTCATGTCATCTCTAGAAAGGGTGTTTGTGCTGACCCTAAGAAGGTGGATTTATTGTTACAGTGGGAGAAGACCAAGATACCTAAAAGGTATAGAGCTTCCTAGGTTTAACTAGTTATTATAGGAGATTCATCGAGAACTACATTACATTAGCTTTACCTTTGACCATACTAACTAGGAAGGGTGTTCCTTTTGTTTGGGATGAGAAGTGTTAGATTTCTTTTTAGTTATTAAAGGAGAAGTTGATGAGTGCTCTAGTTTTGGTGATGCCAAAGTCTGGAAAGGGTTACATCACTTTCTGTGATGCTTTGAAGAATGTGTTGGGATGTGTACTGATGCAGGATAAAAACACAGTTTCTTTTCTTTGTCAACAACTTAAGAAATAGAAGGATAACTACCCAGCTCATGATCTAGAGTTAGCAGTTGTGATTCTTGATTTGAAGATTTGGAGGCACTACTTTTATGGAGAGAAGTGTCAAATCTTCATGGATTACAAGAGTCATCAATACATCTTTTTGAAGCCCAAGTTGAACATGAGATAGAGGAGATGGGTGGAGCTGATCTAGGAATATGATTTTACGATAGACTATCACCCAAAAAAATCGATTGTAGTGTATGATGCGTTGAGTAGAGAGTCATATTCATATTTTCCATCAAATAAAACATAATTATACTCGATGGCTTGTTACAAGAGGGGCATTTTGGTGTCTCTTCATTAGATGAATATGCAGTTGAAGGTCTCCTTGTTGGCAGGATTGCTAGCACTATAACGTCCCAATATTTAGTCATTAGATAAAATAATCTTAAAAGGAATGATTGGACTTTACATATCACCACGGTGTGCCTCCTTTTTAGGGATCCCTTCACTAAGAACTCCGAGGTTAAGTGTGCTCAATTTGGAGTAGTACTAGGATGGGTGAACAATCAAAACGTTGATCTCAACTTTTGTGTGAGTGAGAAAAAAGTGCATAGCTAAGGCTAGTGGTGATCTGTGGGGCCAACCATCATTCCTAAAACTCTACTAGAGAATTAGACAGTGGGATTGAGTGTTAAAAATGGTATTAGAGCCATAACCCCTCCAGTAGATGGTGCCCAAATGGTCACATAACATGACATTCTTGAGTTGTGTGGTCCAAAGATGTTGGAAAAGGATGTCCATGGTGATGTGACACCCTTTCACTGGTAGCTGTGATTAGGAGTTGGGCATCTATGGGCCATTTTGGGTCTACACTGGAATGTGGAAATATTATTAAGCCATATAGTAGAGCCTTGTGTTGGTATGTATGTCTAGAGAGTCAATCATGTGATGGTTGTAATGGCATAATGTGTAAAATGATTAGATTATTAATATAAGGCAAGCTTCCAATTTATTCTGTTTAATCTAGTTATGAGATAATGATGTAACATTATAAATGTCTATAGAATAATATTACTCAATGATGTATGTCTTCAAGTAATTGGAAGAATGAGATGATACAGATCTTAAGAGTACATATACATATTCTCATTATGTCTATGATCAGTTGTTATTATGGAAGGTTGATAGACAACAATAACACATAAGATCAGAGTGTGAGTTGGTTGATGATAGAGTATCAGTAGTCATGATATGGCAATTTTAAACCAATCGCACAGATACATGATAGGGAACAATGTATCAGATAGACCCACCATGAGACTGACACATGGAAGCCATCTTTATGGAAGTCATAGTTAGCTGTCACAGTGATGGTGGTGGTCGTGGTTCTTAGACCTAAAATCATTGCACCCATCACATGTCGTTGGGTACGCTTTGACATCATCAAATGCAGTCCTGAAACATGGGTTGTTATAAAGGTGATGATTGGGTGACTTTGACGTATGAGGATAGACTGTGAATGACCGAAATGGGATTTGTCCCTTTGACAAGAGTTTGATGTTCTAGGCCTCTTGATTAACGAGATTGAGAAATACATGGCCATGCACATGTGAGTCAATATGTGACACTGAGCTTATATATATCTCAGAGAGTCTGCTCTTGGTTTATGAAACAAGATTGAATGATAAAAAGGATGATTGTTCCATGCCTCGAGTTAATTCTGAACATCAGTGACAAAGGAACTATACAAACACTACAACACCATGCACAAATTGTAGGTTGAAGTTGTTCTTCAAATTTCCATTTCCTTGGGTAGCATTGATGTGCGACTTGGCAGTGCTCATTGCTTGTGATGTCATAAGTTGTTATGGACATTCTTTTCCAACGTAATATGGGACCTATAGGGTCACACACATAGGTCTCGACCTAAAATAGGAGTTGGATCTTGAATAACAGTTGAATTAAGTACTACAGTGTTTAGGCATTTGATTCATGTAACAAGAACCTTGACTACACTACCAAACACCCATCTCATGGCATGAGACGACCATTCGGAGTGCCAAACGGCTGTCTCAAGGGTTGAGATGGGTGTTTGGAGTGTTAGATTGATTTGAGTTGAAATTGGCTATGGATTGAACCACCCGACCTGGCTCGGCTCATCAAACTATCGTCTAGATGAGTGAGGCGGTCATCTCGCATGGGAGAGATGGCCCCGTTCGGCTGAGGGAAGGTTCTAGATACTTTTTGTATTCGTTTTGATTACACATTACTTGTTGTGCAAGGAATTGATGCTTGGCATTAATGGGAAACAAATTGCTAATTTTGTATGCAATTGAGAAACTACAAAACGGCCGTCTCACAGTACGAGACAACCGTATCGCATGCCAGACGGCCGTTTGGATGGTCGTAGGTTGTGAAAATTTGAGATCTTTCGGTCAGTTCCACTCCCGCATTGACTGAGAACCCTGACCCAAGCCTCACCAATGAATAGAGGGGTACTAGGGGCTTCTCAGAGTACAACACAGACAATTAAGAATCAGTTGCTCTAATAAACATTGTCCTCTTTGGTTGTGGTAACTGAGAGAACCCAAACAAGTCCTACCTGACTAGGAAGGGATAGCAAGGGAGAGAAACAACTTAGATCATTGTTATGGGAGAGCAAGTTGGGGACTAGTACGCCAACGAAAGGGACGACTCCTTCCTGTCCATTCTAGCAGGATGACATGGGTTCTAGGTAGTCTGTGTGGACTTCTCTAGATGCGGGAGGCCGTTGTTTTTCGCTAAGGAGGATATCATCAACCAACAGTCTATGATGAGAAAAGCTATTACAGAAGAGGATGTTTGAGTCTGTTGTCCATGGAGGAGTAGTCAGACGAGTCCCAATGCAACTAGGAGTCAGAGTTGCTCAACTACAACGATGAAGATTATCGCTGGACTTGCTCAAGGACCATGTATATCCTTGAAACCATCCTTTCCATATTATAGTTATTGATGTGATTCATTGGTCATGGGAAATATGATAGATAAAATATTTGTTTCCGCTGCCTATTTGGTAGCCATATTTCCCAACTGTGGTATGCAAATTAATCTACTATAATATGGGATAATCGATATGATCAAATTTTTAGTTTTGTCATTCTATTATTGAATGTTATGCAAATAATATCTTGTCAAAACTAATACCACGATAATCCTAAACTAATATATATATATATATATATATATATATATATATAATTTACATGTGTCGCCCTAAAAGTGGTTTTGCTGGTGGATGTGTAGCATGGTTATGTCCAATAACTCCTATTATATGTGCATGGTTGTATGGTTGGTTGAACCTTTTATCTCGGTCTGCAAACCGAGCCTCTATCTTATCTTCCCAATGTAAAGTTGATTTTCTCCTACCTTTGCTCCCCTCAAATGTAACTCAAGGTTTCCTTATAATCATGTAAAAGTTTGATAGTTTACTTTCTTGTTATGACAAATAAGAAGACTTCTAGAATACAAGTATACCGACTGAAGGACCATAGAGGACCAGGAGGATGAGTCAAACTGATCAGCTAGTGGACCCAACCGATCAGCTGGATGAGCCAGCAGATGGTGGGCCGATGGAACCAGACGACCGCGTGAGATGACCAAAAAACTGGCCAGGAGGCAAGTCGATTAGTTCAAGCATTAAACCGGTCAACCCATATTAGCAAGCACATATCTTCATCAACAACAAGTTTTTATATGTGATGTAGACTTAGGATGACGTAATTTCTTGTTGCTACAAGGAATTATGTTAGGCTGGCCATAACCATCACTTTTGTTTATTGCATGTTTTCATTGGGGGATATAACATGTATATGATACGTACTATATATGTTGTGATTGGATAAAGTATATGTATTTATACTGTGACACCTCGTCATGCTAAACAAGATTACTCAAAATATAACACGATCAACTACTAATTAATCACATAGTAAAAAATGTGGAATAATTAAAACCAATTCCAACAATGTAAATAAACTCTAGAACATTTACAAAAGGTCCATCATTCCATTCTCATATACTGTAACAAGTATTTACATATGGGTCCAAAGACCTCCGTCACATCTTGCATACAAAAGATATTTTACATGTACATGCCATATATTTACAAACATTGGCATACTACCAAAATCTCGTGTCGATACGAGTATATCATCTAGAAAACACATCCCATACCCATACCTGAGAGTACAGGGATGACACTAGGAATCTACTAGTAACATCTATAACTAACCAACCTTCTGAATCTATTAATCACTAGGTTGGTTCTCTTCCATAGTGCGACCATGACCTCATTGCCCGCGACCACCTAAAAAAATATGGTGACCCACGGGTGAGACCCAGTCCTAGTAAGAGATATAACTCTGTCCAACATATATTGATTATAACATATTAATTAACAGTAAATACATTGAGCAGTTAGGATATTGAATAAGAAATATGAACAAATTGAACAGTTTAAGAATAATAAGTAGTTAAGCAAATAAGTTGTAACATCAAGTAGAAGTACACAATTTTCATAAGTCTGCATCATGTAAGAACTATGTAGTATAAAGACAAGACAAAGGTTAATCAACCAATGTGATACATATTAAACCCTAGCAATTATACTACACGGCTGGTATTATATCTTTTATTATTATTCCCTGGGGAGTTTGAGTCGTACCACTCAAAGTTCAATTGACCACTATGAAGTACTATTCAGTTCTGTATACGATCTAGGAGTGTCGGTATCCTAAGATCTCTTCCCCTAAGTCAGTATGAATAAACTGCAGTGACATACCAATCAAACTTCCAACAATGACATATAGTCAACTGATAACAACTAGTCCGTGCTTAGTACAAGTTACGACACTAGAAAATAGGGTATACAAAACCCTCTAATCCAAGGTACAACCGTAGCTTTCCTCAATCACATCAAATGTCAGAGGCATGACCATAGCCATCCTCCATATCCTGCAATTGTGGATGACAAGGTTACATCCTCAACTTGCCACCCCCACATACTCAATAGTATGTGCTCCGAGTTTCCCTTGGGAATACTCGTTTCACAATCAAGTAAGTTCTGACACTGAAGATGGCTCTACGACACATGGCTCTACATAATTAAGGTTACACTTGATTAATTACTACCAATTGAATGTATTAAGGATTTATCATACAAGTGGACATTCAAACCCTAATTATTTTCTAACAAGAGTATATGTATAAAAAATTCAAAAGATATAAAACATTTGAGATATAAATCTTAATCACATTACCACATGCTATCATTCATTGCAATTTAATGGACCACACTTATCATCATAATATTACAAGATACCAATATCTTATCACAAGTTCCAGGGTTTTAACCCTTATTGGAACATGAAGAGGATTTCACCTCAATCATGGCTTCAAACATGCCCAAAGGTCGTTAAGACCATCACATTATTCCTAGTAAGGTTATCATCATCATTACATGCCTTAAACAAGGCTCAAAAGATCATTAGCACATATATGTCCATAGATATTAACATGGCAAAGCACTATGATATTCAAATAGTGCTACATTGTGGTTTCAACACAAGAAGAGTGTAATTCATTATCACATTAATCATTCAAGAGGTCTGATTTTAACCAATCAACATCATATAATTACATTAAGGTGAGGTATAACAAGCTAGATTTCAAGGGAGTTACACATCCACTTATTATAGTGATTTATCAAATATAACTATATAATTGCAAAGGTAAGACTACAAATTAATGGTATTGAACCATCAAATTATAATCACTAGGACCCACATATAATACCATGTGATTTATTCTAATCCATTGGATGTTAAAGCATCTAATATTATTCATTGGATCAGGTTCATTGTTCAAGGTTATCAATTGAAGTATAGGTCTAACCATTAGATCAATTGAACCAAGGAACCATTGGTTCAAGGTTTAGTCAAATCTAAAATTACATTCTTAACTCATCATATATGGTGATGACCTGATCCACCATTAATCGTGATCATTAGATCACCATTGGTTGTTAGATCAGTAATACATTCAGTTAACACCATCAAATATTAACCTAATGTCATCATCGATTGATAACATCATTAGAATACTTAGTGTGAGACCCTGATACAATAAACGAGATTACTCAAAGCATAAAACACAATCAATCACTAATTAATCACATACCCAAAAATATGGGTAAACAAAACTGATTTCAACATCAGCACCCACTCAGAAACATTTGCATAAGAGCCCAACATCTTTCTTATATATATCCATACTATGCCAAGAATTTGATACAAATTGTTCTATCATCTTAGCCACCATATATATACACAGGAGAACAATATTTGTATATGTCACACAAACAAGCATTAATATGCAAACAAAAGTTGGATTCGTTTGAAACACCATATACAAACTTTTTCTCGCCCGGACCTGAGAGTACAAGGACGACTCTAGGAAACATTAGACAATTAATCAACTTTCTCAAAGATTCATTACTATAGCTCCTCTTTGCTGCCACATGTTTGTTTTCGTCACTTTTGATTACCTAAAAAATGTGGCGAACCACAAGGGTGAGACCCATGTCCCAATACGAGATATAACCTCCAACAACACATATTGATTACAACATTTTAGGTAATGAGACAATTTAAACAGTTTAATCATATATAATAAATAGGCTCGATAACAGTGATGATTAACAAAATACATAAAGGAGTTGATAACAATTATCATCATCAAGTTGGCAATCATAATTTTCCTTATTAACCATATAAGAGTTTCAATAGCATATGCATAACTAGCATTAGCAAGTCTAGTAGCATATTATCTCTATTAACATGAATAAGTCTAGCATCATAAGCATATCGAACAACATTAGCATGTCTAATAGTTTGAACAGATCAATATCATAAGCAGAGCTATCAACATAAGCATGAGTATTTGCATAAGCATGATTAGCAGTATATGCATTTCTAATTATAGAGGCATGGCCAGCATGCTAAACATAACTAACAACATGATATAGCTAGCATCCTGATTATAATCAGTAGTAGCAGTATAGATATCAACATAAGCATGACTATTGTATGTACATATTTACAATCTTATGCATATCCACAACATAAGTATAATTACTATCTCTTAATTGCACTAAGCATCATCTTTATGTAAAGAGAACAAATAAGGGTTATCATCCAGTGTGAAGCGTCATGTATAACCCTAAATAGATATGCTATATGAATGTATTACATCTTTTATTATGCCCTAGAGAATTTGAATCATACCATTCAAAGTCCAACTGACCCCTGCGAAGGGCTATTTGGTTCCGTACGAGATCTAGGAGTGCCAGTATCCTAAGATCTCTTCCCCTCGGTCAGTACGAGTAAAAAGGCAGTGACATATCAGTCAAAGCTGCCACCACAACGACATATAGTCAAGCTGCTAACCACTAGTCCACCCTTGGTACAGGTCACTGCACTACAAACCAGGGTATACAAAACAAATCAATGAGGTACAACCACAGTTGTCCTCTAATCACATCATGTTATAATAATTGAGACACGCCCGCAATCGTTCTCAATCACATCAAATGTATGAGGCATGACCATAGCTAACCTCCACAATCTGCATTGTGGATGACAAGGATATACCCTCAACCTGCCACCCCCACATACTCAACAGTATGAGCTCCAAGTTTCCCTTAGGAATACTCATTTCACCATCCAGTAAGTTCTGACACTGAAGATGGTTCTACGACACATGGCACTACATGATTAGAATTGCACTTGATTAGTTATGCCAATTGGGTGAATTAAGGCTGCATCAAATAAGTGGACATACAAACCCTAATTCACTTCTAGCAAGCAAATAAATATCACAACTTTGAAAAGATATAAAACGTGTGAAACATAATTGCTCATCTCATCATCACATGGTACTATTCACTTGCCATTCATGAGACCACACTAGTCATCATACTATCACAAGATATAAATCCTTTTCACAATATCACACGGTAACAACCCTTATCAACATAAGAGGATTACACCTCATTCAGGGCTCAACCATGCCCAAAGGTCATTAAGACCGTCATACTATTCCCTGTAAGATCATCATTATCTTTGCATGCCTTATCACAAGGCTCAACAACATCACTAACATATAATACACCAAATCAACACAATATTGCATTAATGAGCTAGGAGATATTCATAAACAATCATAGCAGGGTTATATTAACATTAAGAACATTCCTTTATTACATAAACATGGAAGGATTCTAGATATGATTAACCCTCATCATATTCATAATGCACATGTTTCGCATAAGCAAGTATCAACCATGTGGCTATGACAACCACCAATTAACACATTAAGGTTATGATCATGTTAAGGAGGTTATTTCACCATCATGCCATCATATAAGAATTTTAAACATGAATACTCATCTTTATCTATTTTCATTAGAGTTAGATTCAACAAGATAAATTATATTAATATTACTAATCAACACTTTACCCAAACCCTAACTCACGTCATCCCCATTGGATCATAGATGCACAAGGTGAAGCATCACCATCACATTCCATACTATTCTCAAGTATGAACCCACACATAAATCAAGGTGTAACCATTGGGTTATATCATACTAGGGTTTCAACAACATTAACATAGTACTTCATGATTGTATTAGTCATTCAAGTACTATTCATACCCAATTACCATCATTTAATTAGTTATATTAAAGCTAGGTATAACAAGCTATACTTCATTAGGGTTACATATCAACACAATATAATTATCATCCCTTCTATTCATATGAGTGAATATGTAAGACTACCTTATTAAGGGTAACCCTCCATTTTTTCCATCATCATTCAACCCCTATCACCATACCACAATGTCACCCAGAACCGTTGGATGTTTAAAAGGTAAGACCATTGGTTGTTTACATAAGTAAACACCTTGGATAAACCACCTATGAAGTCCTTGATTTGTTCTCTATAAAGATTCACCATATAACCCTATACATCCCTTGATTAACAACACAAATTGTTCCACTGAGAGTAGGGTAAAACCCAAAATCGACTGTTCATTTAAAACAAGCCATCCATTGTCAACAAGTAAGCTCCTTAAGTTGATAGTATAAAGGAAACCATCTAAATCACATTATTAGGACTAACATATTACATTAGCCATAATTCCACATTATTGGAGGAATAAACATTATATCTTGACCATTGGGTCAAGTTCATATAATAAAACCATCAATTATAGTATAGGTTTGACCATTGCATCAAGTTACACAAGAAACCATTGGTCTAAGGCTTAATTGATGATACAACTATATAATTAACTCACCATAGGTTTTGGAGACCTGATCCATCATCATTAGTGACCATTAAGTCACCATATGTTATTAGATCATCATTATATTTGTTAATCATCATCAAATATCAAACTAATATCACCATTGATTGATAGCATTATTAGGGTACTTAGTTGTTAATCACTAGGCTTCTAATTAGGCCAAAACACGACCTAAGGGGGTGAACGTCAGTTGACACCCTTGGTTGCCACCATCCATTGTCATGAAGACAACACCATAGGGTTGCTTCAACGGTACCATCATCGGGTCATGGGTTTGTAAAAGAAATCAGTTTAAAACCCTAAAATTGACCATTGGTTGATAGGTGATTAGCACCATAGGTTGTCAAAACAACCTGATCCAAGTCATATTATACCTTAGGAATAATGTACACATGATCACAGGTTCATATATAACTGAAATCAGGTTAGGGAACATTATAAAAATCGAAATCCAAGTCAAGCATAGTTTTTTAGTGCATGGATCGTCATTTTCAAGTAAGAACATGATCTAGAAAGCTAATGGTAAGCAATAAACATGGAGCAAGTTATAAAACTTTCTTCTAATGAGAATATGAAACCCCAAAAAGAAGATTTCTCGAGACGGTAGGGTATAAAATCCAAGTATAGGCTATGAACTCATCCATCTAGCACCTTTCTTCATCAAATGAGCAAACCCTAAGCATAAGGAGCAATAAAGGTAGGGTTTTAGAGCTTTAGAGCAATTTCTACCATGGAACAGAAAGGTTCCGACCTGGAGGAAGGTCTAAGGAAGGATAAGAACAAGCAAAATGGATAAGGAAGGAATAAAATAACTTTCCTTGGTCATAATCCCTAGAAGATGACCTTGGAAACCCTAGGTAGGGCTAGATGGAGCTCTAGGAAACCTTCTTCTCCAAAAAGAGATTGTCTTCTACCTTAGAGCACTTGGTTCCACTGAAAAACAGAGTGGAGTTGTTGCTCCAGGTTAGAGGAAAATGAAAGCAAGCATAGATTCGTACTTGGGCAAGGAAGAGGTAAATATAGCCCATGGATAAGGATGGAAGCAAGCATGAGGTGTAAAAGTAGCTTCCCCATGTGTCTATGGCCTTAAACTATTAAGAATATACAAGAACACACACAAGCATCTCCCCCAAAGTCCTTATAGACCTGTTTTGCTTTCCTTTATCGAATTTCCCAGCCAATCGCATAATTCATTAGTTGATAGCTACTAAAGGTAGCTCATCTGTGAAGGGGTAAAGCTTAAAATACCCTTAGAGAAAACACCTTCAAACCAAGGATTAAATAGGTGACCCATGGATCAAAAAGATCAAGAATGATAAGAGAATATCCAAGGAACATAATGAAAGTGGTAAATTTCTAATAAAACCTCTCAATTGGGTAAATTGTAGAAAAGTCCAAAATGTGCATAAAATTTCATAACTTGTGCAAATAGTGTCCAAATTGGAACAAATTTGAAACTTAAGCTTTTATTATGATTTCAAATCATATCACAAGGTTATATTAGGGTTATAAGCATTAAATTATGGTAATTAAGCTTATTCAACTCATTAAGCAAGTTTAGGGGCCTTACAACTATAAACCCCTAACAGGGATTTCACTCATGAAATCCAAGGTAAATAAAGATGGGTACTTCCTTTGCACCTCATCCTATTACCTTTAGGGTTACTTGCATATCATGGTGATTTCACATCAATCATAGATATCTCATCTTGGGTCAGCACAAACACCCCCACCAAAGAAGACATTCTC
Organism: Alisma plantago-aquatica; assembly: GCA_963693085.1. NCBI lineage: Eukaryota > Viridiplantae > Streptophyta > Magnoliopsida > Alismatales > Alismataceae > Alisma > Alisma plantago-aquatica. The sequence continues at coordinate 1,367,977,860 of OY856409.1, read as the reverse complement.
AATATGGAATGTAGAAACTTGTTGTGTCATCTGTACAACTCTAGTAGTAATGTTCAACTTTAAATTATAGCTATCAAAAGTCATACTTGCTATCTTTTTACCAATCATGTTATGTGTCCCATACCATTCCTTGAAGCAAAAAAATCGATGTATCTATCTTTTTTTTACACTGGAACACTTCTCAGTTCTTTTTCAGTATCAAAAGAAATGCTGACGTTGGCACCTGTCATTCCATACAAGGAATCATCATTCCTAGTCAACCTTGTTAGGTGTGAAAAAACAAAACTATCTTCACCTTACTAGGATTTACACAACCTACTTAGAAGACATCTCATGATCCCATAAAGACATTTAATCAGCCCCATCTCGCTCTTGTTCAACTTGTCTCATAACTATTGGTGCTTCGGCAACCCTAAGGTTTTTGAAGAAATACTGATCACATTTTTGACCATATTTGAAATACTTTGACATGTCATCATTCAAAGCTTGATATTACTTGTATGACATGACTGGAACACTCTGTTCCTCTTATTCATAAATTCTATTTGTGCATTGGTTAGTCTAAAGGACATAAATCTAAACTCATCATGGTTATGTGAATTTTGTCATCCAATCTAACTCTTATGCATTGATATTTGATCATAGGTTTATCTGAAAGGAACACGGTATCACATATCTATTAACCAACAAACCATCTATCCTTGATAGTGGTCTTTCCCAACTATCACTGAACAATATACAACATTATATAATCACTTTTGTTTTTCCTTCCAAACAACATTTAGAGGGTCATCATAAACTCTCTCTCCCTCTCTCTCTACAAAAGAGGAATACTTGGAATGTTCATTTAATAAACATCTCCAACCTTCACATATTTCTCATAATATTGATACATTTTGGATACTAGGATTCATTACCTTGGTATCCACCTCATGTGCTATAAGCAACTCACATCCTTATATCATCTAATTTTACCAACATAAAAAATATCAAGACATATAAGAGGAATCTTCTTAATTATTGGAAGGCTCAAAAGCAAAATCATCACAAACTTTATGAAATTGGAACCATAGTCCAAGCAACCTTATGCTATAATAAGCTATCCACCCTCATGTTTACAACGAATCCACACATACCAAGTGGAAATGATCCACTTGAAAATTGTGCCCTGGAAAGAAAAGACACAAAGGGAAACACACTTCCCACATCATAGCAGAATTGTTCAAGGGTTACTAGCAAAAAGGTAACCAATTCTATTTTCATTATGCAAGTTACAACTTCTTATGTATCATTTTACCTTTTTTTATTTTACGTTCCTTGCCATTAGCATAGAAATCATCATGATTAACATATCTCATTACTCCTTCCTTGACGACTATATATCACACTTGGTATGTTCTCTTATTTTATTATGTTTTTCAATCACTTATCGACAGGTATATCATCATATTCCACATTTTCTTCATTAAATCATGATCAGCTCCCTTAATTTCTTTCACATGCCATGATGATTTTTCATTAACACTTTCTTACACACATATGTTGGTCTGAGATTAACTCAGGTTCCACCTTATTTCTTTGTCATTGTTCCCATTCATCTTCTCATTTTGTACTTATTATAGGAGTTCTCTCTATCTTATGTGGATTTCATACCTTGATTCACTTTATAAGCATATACTTGTTTGTCTTTTACTTTATTATATTCTTGAATCACATCTTCAAGAACTCCTCTTTTCCTTATTTGTATTCGGATTTAGATATCATGGTGTTGTCACTACCAAAAAAATGTTCTTTAACTACAAAAAAAGGTGTAGTTAAAACCCCAAATTTTGTAGCTAAAAGCTTTAGCTACATTTATCCTTACATTTAGAATATGAAGCTAATACCCGTGTAGCTAATTGTTTTAACTACATTTTTCAAAACTGTAGTTAGAGATTCATCTAGCTACAGTTGCATATGTAACCCCAATTGTAGGTAAAGGTTTTCCTTACACATAAACATGTACTTACAATTGTAGTTAAATAGATGACTACAATTGTATTTGTAGCTACGATATGTAGGGGGGAATGTCATTTGTTACAATTGTATATGTAGTTCATGTGTAGCAAAAATTAGCACTTACTACACTTGTAATTGTAGTTAGTGTGTAGTTAAAAACATCACTAACTACATATGTATGCAAATGTAGTTAGATTATGTATACATTCACTAAATTATCAATACAAAAGTACTTTTCAGAAAGAAGTTGAAATCAATAATGATTCAGATCAAGTTCTGGTTGTGATGTCAATAATCATACTTTTATTTATATTGAAACATGAGTACACATGGGGAGGACATAAACCTTGCCTCAATTTTACAACATGGAAATGAAGAAGATAAATGCATACAATAACCCTAATGAGACTATAAGTTTACATCTCTCTCGAAATTTCACCCCACATTGTACCCTAGCTCTCAACTTTTTCAAGATGTTTGAAATCACTAGGATTGGTACCCGTAGGGTCATGTTCAAATTTCATATCATCAGACCAGGTTACCACTGAAGCAAAAAGTAGACTTGAAACATCTTCAACCTAGAGAACAAATATCTTAGGCCATTTAAAGGTAGATCACATTGAGCACATGTATCCATCAATCTTCCCAATCAAAAGATAGTACATTAAAAATTTCCGATGACCCAAGACATTGAAGAAAATAGATTAAGTCCACCTACAAGATTCAACAAATTCAATTTGAATTACAATTTCAACAATAGTATAAATTCTGGTCAAGCATTGGTGTCATAGGATTTATAGATTATTACCTTCTTCAATGGAGTGCATGTACACATGCAATAACCTCCTTTCAATAGCTTGCTCTATTCGCTAGGATTCAGTCATGTACTGTAAGATATATTGAGACATTGCATATATGTTAATAAAGATAGTTAGGAACAAATCAGTGAGGATATATTGATACATTGCATATATGTTAATAAATTAGAGGATGATATCACTAATTGCAAACTTGACAGTTGTTATGTAAAAATATTTACTGAAAATATATCATTCAATTTATTTAATCATCAACTACCAAATAAAAACAAGTTCAAAAAATAGAGTTCAACTGGAGAAACTTAAAACCTTAATATAGAGTGAACTATCCTTCTTGAATAAACATGGAATGAATCACCACAGAAAACCTTTATGGAATGCAAATGGATATTGGTACACAAGATGATCAAACTTTCCTGTAGTGAAAATTGTGGAGGGGGTACACAAGTGAATCACCGCAGAAAACCATACACTACTACAGAAATGGCTTATAAAGTCACTTTTCAAGGTGTCAGTTGTATACAAAAACCGACACATAAACCCTACTGTGTCGGTTTTGAACAGAAACCAACATCCAATCCGTGAAGGTCGACCAGACACGGGTACCGCTTTTATTAAGTGTCGGTTAATTAATAAAAAACCGACACTTAAAATCAACCGCCAAACCCAAAATTCCAGTGAAAAAATTGGCTCCAATATTTTACATATTGCGTCGGTTCGTAACTAAATAACCGACGACTAAAGGGTATTCGTGAGATAGGAATAGTTGTCGGTTGTCGTTTAATCAAAAACCGACGACTATAATCTAGTATAGTTGTCGGTTTGTGGCAAAGAACCGACACTGTTGGTTTAGTTGTCGGTTTTTTAAAGAACCGACACGTATTTTCAACTTAATAGCTCACCCTGCCCGAACGATTCTTCCCGTTTCCCTATTTCGTTCCCGATTTCCCTAGCTCCGACGATTTCCCTTGCTCCCTACCGCCGCCGTCGCCGCTCCTTCCTCTATGCTCTCCGCTCGTCGCCGTCGAGCGAGAAGCAGTCGGCCTCCCTCTCCGCCCGCCCGCCAGCCTCCCTCTCCGCCTGCCGGCCTCTCCTCTGCCGTCGGCCTCTTCTCCGCCCGCCGACCTCTTCTCTGCCCGCCGGCCTCTTCTCCGCCGTCGCCGGTAGCAGCTAGGTCTCCTAGCCTCGCCGCCCTCTCCGCCGCTCCTCTCTTCGCCGCCGGAAGCTGCTAGGACTTTGCCTCGGCCGCTGCTCCTCTTCCCTCAAGGTGCCCGCCCTGCCTTCTTCTTCTTCCTCTACTCATCTTCCCTCAAGGTGCCGCCCTACTGCTGGGCATTTTTTTTAAATTTATTTACTTCTCATGAGAATCAGTTTTAATTAGGGCTCATACACATATTGATGTCTAACACCTAAATGAATATCTAGTTAGTGTATTTTCCTAGTATCATGAAAGATTCTCAATCGTGTGTATCAAATGGGATTCTTATATATATTCAGATCTTAATGTTATAAATGGAAGACTCGAATGTTATAAAATCCCATCAAAGTAGGTAGAAACAACTTATATATATTCAGATATTAATAATTCCATGAAGTGCACATTATCTTACTCAGGAAAAGTATGTGTATAATGTAGGATTAGTTCCATATAATGGTTCTATTTTAGTAAGCACCTAGAAACCCGTCCAAGATTTACTCATTAGGAGCATTTCCTCGTTTGTTCTCTAAGTACATTTGTAGACTTCTTTTCAAGCTATCATGTCTACCACAATAAAGTTGGTTATGACAAGCAATAAAAGGTTAACTGATGTTATACAACTTTTTCTGAAAATATATAACATCGTTATATGTACTTACACTTTGTTAATACTAATATTGTGCAGTCTATGTCCACCCATAACAGTCACTATGAACTGGGCCTCTATGTCAATGTTAACGTTCCCTATTGAAGAACAATTGGACATCATCCTAGATGATCGTTTCTTAAACCAATTGGTCATACCCAAACATTGGCGTTTTCTAAAAGGAAGACACTACATGCCTGGTAAAGTGACCCTAACTTTTGGTAATTATTCACATGTTATCGAGGTTGAGTATGATTTGGCGGGAAATCTTGTATCAAAATCCAATTGGCGTGATTGGATTGGAGAGCTGCATGTGGTCCGTTGGAACAAGCTTTTTCTCCGTCCAGTTGGCCATAATTCCATCAAAGTTTGGATAACCAACAGCAACTGCAAGACCCCCGATCATCTTCTACGGTATGAGCACACGACGTCGGATATCATCTATGAGGAATCTGAATCTGAGGCCCCTGTCAGTTCATATTCGTCTAAATACAGTGAGGAGCTTTGTGACACAGCTTCATCATCAAAAAAAAGTTACTGATGCATGCAAGACCATGTTGGTGTAGTATTTAGTTGTCTATCTATCTAGACTTGTCTGTATTAATAGTTTTTTAAACTATGTGCATGTTTAGGGGTACACCAACCCATTTGTTTAGTTATTGTTATAACTGAAGTGTGTGTTCCCATGAATGGAACTGAAAGTTGCTACATGAATGCTTATAACTGAAGTGTGTGTTCCCATGAATGTTCCCATTTGCAGGATTACACTACTATTTTCTCATATTGTTTAGTCTATTTTAATATGACGTACTTGCTTATATCTTGCTTAATGATGATCTGTAATGCACACATGTGACATGCTTGGAATGTAAATGATGAACTTTTCCCTAAATTTCCAATCATGCTTTTAAAGACATCAATAATCACCCTAAATTGAAGAACTAGGATTTTAGGTATAAGAATGACAATACATTATTTGTTGGCCTAGAAACCCGTCCAAATTTACTCATTAGGAGTAAATCTTAGATATTCTCCGGTTTGGGACTGTTCTTGAACACCTAATCTCGCTTAGGATGTAAGTGAATAATGTGTATTGGGTTTTCAAGAAAATTTTGGCAGCATTTCCCCGTTTGTTCTCTAAGTACATATGTACTTGGAAAACAGCGGGGAAATGCTGCCGAAATTTTCTTGAAAACCCAATACACATTATACACTTACTAGTGAGATTAGGTGTTCAAGAATGGATAGGTGGTACACATTTATTATATATAATAATGACATCACATGTATTTGTTAACCCTAGACCCTAATCTTGTCCTAATATATACTTGTTTTCTCTTTGATCATAGAATGGATAGATCATGGATGTCCATTCGCAATCGCTGCACCCCAGAGTTTATTTCTGGTCTTCACCAGTTCATTAAATTTGACGAGGAACATAGGAAACAACCTGGAGATAGGTTCTACTGTCCATGTAGACATTGCGGTAACAACTTGAAAGTCAACACTGGTGACGAAATCATGACTCATGTCATGTGCAACGGGATTATACAAGGCTATACAGAATGGCACTGGCATGGAGAGATTTCAAACCCGAAACCAGTGGATGTCGATAGCAGTGCTTGTATGGAAGAAGAAATTGCCTACGATGACGTAGATGTGAATGAACCAATTCCAGTAGACATCGTTGATGCGATGCTGGATAGTTGGGGGGTAGAGCACACCGATCCACCTCCCATTTTTAGAAACATTGTGCATGATGCTGAGATGTCGTTATACACAGGTTGTACTAAGTTTACGAAGCTTAACGCTGTGTTGAGATTGTATAAGTTGAAAGCTAACAATAGATGGAGCGACAAAAGCTTCACGTCATTGCTGTCTTTGTTGAAAGAAATGCTTCCTGAAGGAAACGAGCTGCCAATCTCAACATACCAGGTAAAGAAATTGTTGTGCCCAATGGGAATGGATGCCAAGAAGATACACGCATGCCCTAATGCTTGTGTATTATTTCAAAAGGACTATGCATATTTGAAAGATTGTCCAAAATGTGGTGCGTCACGGTATAAATTGACGACTTCGGGGGAGTCCAAAACTGGTTCTCCTGCCAAGGTGATGTGGTATCTACCTATAATATCATGGTTTCAACGCTTGTTTGCCAATCTGATAGATGCGAAGAATTTGAGGTGGCATGCAGATGTTAAGAAAATTAATGATGGGATCCTACGACATGCGTCTGATTCCCCACAGTGGAAGAAGATTGATGTATTGTACCCTGAATTTGGTGAAGAAGTCAGGAATCTAAGACTTGGGCTTTGTACAGACAGGATGAATCCGTACGGGACATTGAGCAGCCAACATAGCACTTGGCCAGTCATGCTTGTTATATACAATCTTCCTCTCTGGCTGTGTATGAAAAATAAGTATGTAATGTTGTCGTTGTTGATATCGGGCCCTAAACAACCTGGAAATGACATCGATGTTTATCTTGAACCTCTGATTGATGACTTAAAGAAACTCTGGGGTGAAGGTGTGATGACCTATGATGCTTCACGAAGAGAGACATTTTGTTTGCATGCTATGTTGTTTTGCACTATTAATGACTTTCCAGCATATGGGAATTTGTCTGGATATAGTGTCAAAGGAGCTAAAGCGTGTCCTATATGTGAAGAGAACACTGATTCAACAAGACTAAAACATGGCGGTAAGAATGTATATCTCGGTCATCGAAGGTTTCTTCTAAAATTCCATCCGTATCGTAGGAAGCACAAAGCATTCAATGGATTGAATGAGGAACGCAGTGCACCTAAACCTATACCAGGGGAGGTTTCTTATGAAAGAATAAAAGACTTTGTCAATGAATTTGGTAAGAGATCACAAGGTACTACATGGAGTGACAATTCTTCATTCAAGAAGAAGTCAATATTTTGGGATCTTCCTTATTGGAGTTCTTTGACAGTCAGACATTGTATCGATGTAATGCACGTTGAGAAAAATGTCTGTGATAGCATCATTGGTACTCTGTTAAATATACCAGGTAAGACTAAAGATGGGATAAAATCCAGACTGGACCTACGTGAAATGGGAATAAGGTCAGAATTAACAGAAATACGTGAAATGGGTAGTAAAAGAACATACTTACCTCCCGCATGTTACACGTTGTCTAGAAAAGAGAAGAAAACTTTTTGTGAATGCTTGATAAATGTTAAGGTGCCAAATGGTTACTCATCCAACATCCGTAGATTGGTATCAATGAAAGATCTGAAGTTGATAGGACTTAAATCTCATGATTGTCACACTCTAATGTAACAAATATTGCCCGTGGCAATTCGATCTATATTGCCGAAGCATGTAAGGTTTGCAATCACCAGACTTTGTTTCTTTTTCAACAGTCTCTGCAGCAAAGTTATTGACCCTGAGACTCTCGATAATTTGCAAAGAGAAGTGGTTGTTACCCTATGTCAGCTTGAGATGTATTTCCCTCCTTCGTTCTTTGATATCATGGTACATCTTGTTGTCCACTTGACTAGGGAAGTGAAAATCTTGGGCCCGGTTTTCTTGCATTGGATGTATCCCTTTGAACGATACATGAGCGTTTTTAAAGGTGATGTTCGAAACCGTTATCGGCCTGAAGGGAGTATTATTGAAGGTTATGTGGCGAGAGAGGTTATGGATTTCTGCAATGACTTTCTCAGTGGTAATGACACTCCTGATAATGACAAGAATATTGACGAGCTATTTGGCAAAGGAATTTTGGGATCACGTGTGAAAGTAATCAGCCGTGAGCAGTTGGAACAAGGTCATTTGTATATTTTACACAACATGGACGAAGTGAACGTTTATATCGAGGAACATACCAATTTCATCAAAAGACAATATCCTCAAGCCAATACAATGTGGCTTGCTAGAGAGCATAACAAGACTTTTATTAAGTGGTTTGAAGATAAAGTCTTACATCAACAATCTCAAACACCAGATGATATTACTGAAACTATCAAATGCCTCGCCTTTAAACCAAAGTTGACTGTTATGTCTTATGAAGGGTATGACATTAATGGATTCACATATTACACAAAGCGCCAAGATGATAAGAGTGTCGTCCAAAACAGTGGGGTCACCCTTCAAGCATCGACTATGTTTTTTGCAAGTACAAAGGATAAGAGTCCATGTGAAGCTAAAATGTCATATTACGGTGTCATTGAAGAGATATGGGAATTTGACTACATAGATTTCAGAATTCCGCTCTTCAAATGTAATTGGGTTGATAACACCAAAGGAGTTATAGTGGATGAATTGGGTTTCACTTTAGTGAACTTTGAAAAGATTGGCGAGAAGGCTGAACCATTCATATTGGCATCACAGGCGAAACAAGTATTTTATATCGATGATCCTGCAAATGATAAATGGTCGGTTGTTCTTCATGGTAAAAGACAGTTCATTGAAGATCCTATAGATGAAGAAGAGTACTATGATAAATATGATGACTCCAGTCCATTCTCAGTTGGGTTGCCAACTCCAGAAAATATTGAAGCTAATGATGACTTATATGTGCGCGGAGATCACAATGAAGGATTGTTAATTGATAAAAGATCACAATTTTAGAGGCATGCATGTTTATATTTTTTTATTGAAGCTAAATGATTACTTTTTTAATATCAATATCATTTTCTGATTTGATGTTTCATTATCTTCTAGTTAATACAAATGCTAAACATTGTGGGAGGGTGCTAAAGAACTATAGGACCAATCTCACCCGAGATTACATACGCGATGCTGAGAGTAGGTTCTTGATCTATTCCAATTCTAGACATTGATCAGTATTTCACTAACTCTACACTAATAATTTTTGTTTGTATTCTCTTTGAAAAATAAATATAGGAAGAAGGCTATGCAGGACGGACATGACATAGCTATGCAGGATATGCAGGATATGCAGGAAGAAGCCCCAATGAAGAGAAGCAGGATACATATACAATACATAAAGTGCAGCACACACAAGTGGTTCAGATTCATATAACAACATGACAGACTAACACATATATAATGCATAACAACAGCAGCTCCGAATTTACATACAACACTAACTTAGTACATATATAGTGGACTAAGGTGACGATACCACCTGCTAAAATAGGTTACCGACTACATGTTACGACTGGGAGGTCATGATTCAGCAACGTATGCATTAGCAGGAGGACAAACAGATCACCATATGAGGACAAACATATGGTGATCTGTTTGTCCTCCTGCTAATGCATACTGTTGCTGAATCACGACCTCCCAGTCGTAACATGTAGTTGTCAGTAACCTGTTTTACCAGGTGGGATCGTCACCTTATAAGTCCCACTATATATGTACTAAGCTAGTGTTGTATGTAAATTCGACGCTGCTCTTGTTATGTACTATATATGTGTTAGTCTGTCATGTTGTATGGACATCGATTGTATTGCTCAGGTATTATATAGTCTCATTAGATAATATGAAATATATCAATCTTATTTATAGCTCATTAATTATATATATACATCATTCTCTTTACAGGTGTTTAAAGCTGACCCCACTACATGAACGGACTTATCAGATGTACATGCTCCCTATACGATGGGAGAATTAAATGAAGTAAGAGAAGAATGGGCAACAACCATACAAATAGTGGGGATTTTGTAAATGAATTTCTGAATTATAATATGTGTGAATGTTTCTACATGTCTAGATGTTTCTACATGTGTCTGAGTGAAAATGAATGAAAGTGTTGGTTACTATATGAATGTTTCTACATGTGTGAATGTGAATGAATGGAACTACAGATTGCTAGCTACATGAATGTTTCTAAATGTGTGAAAATAAAATGGAACTGCAGGTTGTATTGCTAAATGCATGTGTGAATATTTTTATTGTTGAATTTGCAGGTTTGTGGCCTGTTGTTGGCTGATATCAATGGATGTCGTAAAACCTACAGTTCAGTTAACTGAATTGCAGGTTTCTCATCCTGCGACCAGCCACAGCAGGTTTGCAGGTCTGTAAAAAAAAAAAAATAGGCGTCGGTTATTTAGATATAACCGGCGCCTATTTCCTATGGAGCGAACATATATGGTGTCAGTTTCTTACTACAAACCGACACTGATAGTGCCCAAGCTGGCACCAATAACATGCGTCGGTAATTGTAAACAACCGACACATAACATTACAGTGTCAGTTATTTAAATGTAACCGACACATATTCTTTTGGCGCGAAGACATATTTCGTCGGTTGTTGGCTTATAACCGACACTGATAGCGCCCAAGATGGCGCCCTTTCTGTGGCGCGAAGGGTTTGGGCGTCGGTTTCTTATCTAATAACCGACGCCTATAGTCCCCTGATGGTGCGTTTTTGGTCGCGCGCGAAGAGTTTGGGTGTCGGTTCTGGAACCGACGCGTAATGGGTGACCTTTTAGTGTCGCCCACATAGGCGTCGCTCGGAAACCGACACTAAAATCCTTAAATAACCGACACTAAAGGTAGGTTATGTAGTAGTGATACTAGAGTGAAATTAGCAGTGGTAGAATTTACATACAATTGTGTCAACTGAGGTTGGATATGAAAGTCATCCTGATAAGGTACTAGAAATGCATGCACAAGTGTTCCAGATAGAAATTAGCACCCCATTTGTTCATCAACATGTTATAGTGCAGTGAACGTTTCACCATATAACATGCTCTCACAGTACAAGAATACAACAAATGGCTTCAGACTAAGACAAAGATTGCATAGAGACCATTCTTTGTTGCCAAGTTGCCAATATATTCAAATTATTTGGTTCTTTCAACTAGAAGGGCGTACCTACACCTGTATTAATGTCACTTCTGGTTGATGTCTGATAGGAAGGATGATATTGGAGACTTTGTCAGTTTTACTATTAAGGCTTCAGAGTTTGATTATACAAAAAAAACATTCTACAGGCCATCAAATAAATGTGGATAGATGTCAGTGAACTACTTTATAAAATATAAATGAGATCATGGTTGTAGCATGGTAAGATCAGGGTTGTATGGTAAAAAACAAATTGAAGAGGCACTTTCCTTTACAAAAGAAAATATGTATTCAAAAAGCTAGAAACTAAGCTCGCAAGTTCCTATTATATGGAAGAAATGGTGATTACAACCTTATTATCAGCTGGTTCTAAAGACTCATAATTATCCATGTGGTATGTGTCCTGCTAAAAAAATTGCTTATTAGCATGGAATAAAAAAATAGAGATATAAGAAAATAATTAAAAAAGGAGGGAGACGTGCTTGGAGCAGCAAAAAAAAATAGATATATGGTGAATGCCAATTTCTTATTAGCATATATGGTGAGCAATAGCAAGGAGATTCATTGTCACTAGCCAAGCTAATAACAACGAGATTTCCTATCAAACAATTGTTGGTATGATGTAACTACGGGTACGAGCCAACTAATAATAATGAGATTCACTGTCAAACTATGAGGTACCTGTTATGTAGAAGCATGGCCATATGCGTATGGAGTTGCTATCTATAAAAATATTTAGTTAAAAGGGGGAGACACCATGCTCGTATCCATTCTTGAGAAATTCTAACTATCAAACAATAATGATGAATATAATAAGCTAGCAATGAAACAGTTAAAGTACATAACACTTCTTGTGTTTGCAATAAGCATGTATTCTATGCCGTGTAACAAGAATTTCAGAACTTTTTTCGAAGATTGTATATAAACCATTAGAAGATTCATCTTAACATAATGGTGTGGTATGACTTTCTTAAAATTTATTGTGTAGAATCCTAACAAATATAAAAAAGCAAAAGATAAATCATGTATGATAAGACTGTTATTGAAAATGAAACAAAAAATGTATAGCTTTAAGATAAACTGCCTCCTGATGCAAGTTGTCAGACATAATCATTTATGACACTACATCAAAGACGTCAAAAGTGATGAGAAATGATTACGAAACACATGTCATAACAACACAAGTCTAAAATATATTTGATGGATGTTGACGGCTTTATAACCACTGTACTGGCCATTTGTGACAGTAGTTTTAGATCAAATAAGATGATACAAATAAGACTGAATATGAAACTTAATTCCTAGAAAAGGCATTGCGTGGTGCATTAAGCATTTGTATGAGGTAACAACTACTTTCGGTATGAGGATTTTCAAGAAACTTCTCGATGCAATCAACAAAATTGGTTCCATTGAATGGATCTCCACCGATACCCACACAAGTGGATTGACTAAGGCCAACAACAGCAGTTTGGAAAACCTGTCTGACAAGGAATTATAAAACATGTGCACAAGGCACTTTAGGAAGGTAGTGAGATAAGAAACCATACCACTTCATAGGTCAAAGTGCCTGGTCGAGAAACTATTCCAATACGTTCTGGCTTGTGAATATATCCATACATAATACCAATTTTACATTCTCAAGGTTCAATAATTCCAGGACAATTTAGACCGATCGGTCTAGTTTCAAATTGCCTATTCGGAATAGCTTTCACACAAATATGGTAGGATGCTCTAGAAAGGGAATACCCTGTATCAATGAGATTAACCCCTGTTTGACATACCTGGGGAATTAAGAAAATTTCATATAATTCACAACATTAAAATATTAGTCACTCCTCTTAGTATAAGTGAAGGAGTTCACCAAATGGACGTGTCTTTTGATTACAAGTAAAAAAAGTAGTATACCATATGCTTATCAACTTTACTGGTTATTCTTGAATGATCCTCAGTTAGTGGAAGATAGAGGGAGAGGCTTTGCTGATTAGAAGGACAAGTGCCCAACATGTTCTCACTTCACTTCGGCAACTACGTCAAGTGGTGGTGCATCAAGTGGAGTAAATGTTGTATTTTTGTGGAGAAAAGTGAATCCTTCATAGGGCATAGATGGCAATGAGTAAGAATTACCAATTTAAACATACACCCATTATGCTTTCTAGTTCAATCATATGAGATAATGATAGAACAGATTAAATGTCTAGAGAATGACAGTACTCAATGAGGTATGCTTTTAGGTTGAGGACCTGAATGATGAGATCATATAGATGCTAAGAGTTTGTACATTCTTATTATGTCCCTAGTCAGATGTCATTGTGGAAGGTAGATAGACAGCAATGACACACAAGACTAGATTGTGGTGTTGGTTGATGACAGAATCTCATTAGTCATGATATGGAGATATCAAACCAAACACATAGGTACTTGTTAGAGAACAAGTGTACGGGACAGACCCACCATGAGTTTGACACATAGAACCATTACATGGTAGTCACAATCAGTTCTCACAGTGATGGTGGTGAGTTTGATTCTTTGACCTGAAATCACTACACTCAACACATGTCATTGGGTACACTTTGACATCATCAAACGTAGTCCTGAAACATGGGTTGTTATAAAGGTGATGATTGGGTGGCTTTGACATATGGGGCTTTTGAGGGGTGAGTGATAGATATGGGATTTGTCCCTCCTGAGGGAGCTTGATATCCATGGCCACTTGATGAGTAGGATTGAGATAGGTGTGCATGCATGTGTGAATCATTATGTGATGTTGATGTCATACATATCTCCTCCAATCTACTCTGAGATCAAGAAAGTGAATGAACGTTGAAATGATGTTTGTTCCATGCCTTGAGTTCATTCGGGATATCAACGACAAAGGAATTATACATTTGCTGTAACACCATACACAGATTGTAGGATTGAAAGTTGTTCTCCAACTTTCCTTTTCACTTGGGAAGCACTGATGTGCAACTAGGCATCACTCTTTGCTTGTGAAGTCATAAGTGTTATGGATTTTCACTACCAACGTGAAATGGACCTGCAGGGTCACACACATAGGATTTAACCTGGAAGAGGAGTTTTTTTTGTTCAAAAATGATGTTTAGATTGATTACTAAAGGAGTTTAGTAGTTCAATTAAACACTCAATCAATTGATAGGTCAGTATCATAGTGTTCAAGGTGTTAGACCGATTGATTGGAGTATCAGATTAATTGAAATTGCAATTGACTGATTTGCACAGTTTGCTGCCCCAATCGATCGGCTCACAGGGCTGAACTGATCGGCTCAGGTTGATAAACCGATCGACTCAACTGGTGAGTCAATCGGCTCATGTGTCATGAAACGATCGGCTCAATTGTTGAACTGGTCGATTCATGTGACCAACTGAGATCGTTTGGAAAGTCAGAAGACTATTTTGCAAATACAATTTGTTTCACTTGTACAAATTTGATTTGGACAAGGATTAATATTTGATTAATCGAAAACAAATATGAAAGTCAATTTGAGTTGGAATAGGACCACGAACCGATTGGCTCAGGAATGAGCCGATTGGCTCAGGAATGAGCCGATTGGCTCAGGAATGAGCTGATCGGCTCAGAGCCCCAGACGATCGGCTCAGGTCCCAAACGATCAGCTCAGTGCCTAAAACGATCGTTTCAGGGTGTGAACTGATCGGTTCAGCTGACGCAGATTGGTTGTTTTATGGAAAATCTTGAACCATTCTACTCCTGCTTTAATCCCACATTGCTCGGGGTAGAGAACCTTGTCCCATGACCCTCCTATATATAGGGGTGGTGGGGGATTTTTAGGAACAACAACTCAGAACACCAGTTACTCTGCAAAGTTGTCGTTCTCTCTGGTTGTGGTAACCGAGAGAGCCCGAGCAAGTACTACCTGATAAGGGAGGCACATCAAGGGAAAGACAACTGCAGAAATAAAAATTGATTGTAGGAGAGTGTGTCAATGACTAGTACGCCGACAGGAGGGTGCGACTCCTTCCGATTCCTTGTGGGACAAGGAGATCAGAGTTCCAGGTGGTCCGTGTGGGCTACTTCAGAGGCGGGAGACTTCTGCCGCTGAGAGGATAGTTGTCAATCCTGACAGTCCCAGTAAGACCAGGAGCTGCACAGACACCGTCCAAGATAGGAGATGAAGACCGTGCAAGCTGTGAGGTAACGTCGCCGAGAAAGCCTCAGGACAAGGTATGACTCTATAAACCATCCTTCCTATTGTATATGCGTTGACGTGATTCCTTTATTCTGGGTTTAGGAGAAGAAAATTTTTGTTTCCGCTGCCTTCTTTGTCTCCCCCTATAACCGAACAGGCCCCACAGATCACCACTAGCCTTATCTATGCACTTTGTTCTCACTCACACAAAAGTTGAGATCAATATTTTGATTGTTCACCCATCCTAGTACTACTCCAAATTGAGCATACTTAACCTCAGAGTTCTTATTGAAGGGATCCTTAAAAAGGAGGCACACTGTGGTGATATGTAAAGTCCAATCATTCCTTTTAAGATTATTTTATTTAAGGCTTAAACATTGGGACGTTATAGTGCTAGCAATCATGCCAACAAGGAGACCTTCAACTGCATATTCATCTACTGAAGAGACCCCAAAATACCCCTCTTATAACAAGCCATCGAGTATAATTATGCTTTATTTGATGGAAAATAAGAATATGACTCTCTACTCAACACATCATACACTACAATCAATTTTTCGGGTGATAGTCTATCATACAATTGTAGTCCTAGATCAGCTCCACCCATCTCCTCTATCTCATGTTCAACTTGGGCTTCAAAAAGATGTATTGATGACTCTTGTAATCCATGAAGATTTGACACTTCTCTCCATAAAAGTAGTGCCTCCAAATCTTCAAATCAAGAATTACAACTGCTAACTCTAGATCATGAGCTGGGTAGTTATCCTTCTATTTCTTAAGTTGTTGAGAAGGAAAAGAAATCGTGTTCTTATCCTACATCAGTACACATACCAACACATTCTTTGAAGCAACACAGAAAGTGATGTAACCCTTTCTAGACTTTGGCATCACCAAAACTGGAGCACTGATCAACTTCTCCTTTAATAACTAAAAAGAACTCTGGAACTTCTCATCCCAAACAAAAGGAACACCCTTCCTAGTTAGTATGGTCAAAGGTAAAGCTAATGTAATGTAGTTCTCGATTAATCTCCTATAATAACTAGTTAAACCTAGGAAGCTCTATACCTTTTAGGTATCTTGGTCTTATCCCACTGTAACAGTAAATCCACCTTCTTAGGGTCAGCACAAACACCCTTTGTAGAGATGACATGACAAAGAAAAGACACCTCAGTCAACCAAAACTCACACATGTTGAACTTAGCATATAGTTCATGCTGCCTCAACAACTCCAACGCCAACAAAGATGTTGCTCATGTTGCTGAATGTCTTTGGAGTATATCAAGATATCATATATGAACACCACCATGAACTGGTAAAGATATGACCTAATTTTTTTCCCATCAATTCCATAAACGTTGTTAGTGTATTGGTTAGACCAAATGGCACAACCATGAACTCATAATGACTATATCTAGTTCTAAAAGTAGACTTAGGTATTTCATCTACCCTGATCCTCAAGTGGTGATATACTGACCTCAGATCTATCTTGGAAAAGATGGTAGCACCTATCAACTGATCAAATAAGTCATCTATTCTAGGAAGTGGATACTTGTTCTTTACTGTGACATTTTCAACTATCGACAATCTATGCAAAGACTCATAGAACCAATTTTCTTCTTCATGAACAACATCGAAATACCTCAAGGTGATGTAATCGGACGTATGAAACCCTTCTCCAACAACTTCTATAATTTCTTTATGGCAACCTACCATGCTAAATGAGATTACTCAAAACAAAAATGCCAATCAAACACCAAATAAGCATATTACTAGAAATTTACTTGCTTAAAACAAAATAAAACGTTCTAAACCTATCAAAAAAACATTTTCACAAAGGTCCAATTTCACATATAGACTCATACCAAGTAACTTTACATGAGTTTTGTGGCCTCGACCACAACCTATATACAAAAATGTTGTCTGCATAATTACAACATTTACATTATACATGAACCATGACTTACAACAAAAAACTCGAGTCGATATACATGATATACAAATCCTCCTACCCAGACATCAGAGTATATGGATGACTCCAGGACTCTGTACAAGACCACACTAACCTCTCAAGCTCTACTAGATCCCAAACCGAGCCTCCTCACCACCATGTGCCTGACCACACTATCAATCACCTAAAAAGGTGTGACAACCCACTAGGTGAGACCCATGTCCCAACGACATGATATTGCCTCTAATAACATTTATTGCTTATAAGAATGATATGAAATTAAAGTTGTTTCGATAAATAGTACAACCGATTAGAAAGACTGAACATTGTATATATAATGAGCAAGCATAATTTAAATTGCAATACATGTAACTACACAGGAAAGGATATGAATCACATGTGATATTATCAAGAAAAGTAAGGTAGTCATTATCATCCAATGTGATTCATAAAAGAAATCCTAACAAGCATAGTACACGACTGGGTTACTAATTTTATTAAGAAATGGTGGTTGTCATAGCCACATGGTTAATACTTGCTTATGCAAAACATGTGCATTAAGAATATGATGAGGGTTAATCATATCTAGTTTCCTTGCATATTGATGTAATAAAGGAATGTTCTTAATGTTAATATAACCCTGCTATGATTGTTTATGAATATCTCCTAACTCATTAATGCAATATTGTGTTGATCTGGTGTATTATATGTAAGTGATGTTGTTGAGCCTTGTTATAAGGCATGAAAAGATAATGATGATCTTGTAGGGAATAGTATGATGGTCTTAATGACCTTTGGGCATGATTGAGCCCTGAATGAGGTGTAATCCTCTTATGTTGATAAGGGATGATACCCTGTGATATTGTGAAAATGATTTATATCTTGTGATAGTATGATGACTAGTGTGGTCTCATGAATGGCAAGTGAATAGTACCATGTGATGATGAGATGAGAAACTATGTTTCACACGTTTTATATCTTTTCAAAGTTGTGATATTTATATGCTTGCTAGAAGTCAATTAGGGTTTGTATGTCCACTTGTTTGATACATCCTTAATTCACCCAATTGGCATAACTAATCAAGTTCAACTCTAATCATGTAGTGCCATGTGTCGTAGAACCATCTTCAGTGTCAGAACTTGCTGGACGGTGAAATAAGTATTCCTAAGGGAAACTTGGAGCTCATACTGTTGAGTATGTTGAGGTGGCAGGTTGAGGATATATCTTTGTGATACACAATGTAGATTGTGGAGGTTGGCTATGGTCATGCCTCATACATCTGATGTGATTGAGAACAGCTGTGGTCGTGTCTCGATGATTATAACACGATGTGATTAGAGGACAATTTTGGTTGTAACTCATTGATTGATTTTGTATACCCTGGTTTCTAGTGTGGTGACCTGTACCAAGGGCGGACTAGTGGTTAGCATCTTGACTATATGTCGTTGTGGTGATAGCTTTGACTGATATGTCACTGCCTTTTTACTAGTATTGATCGAGGGAAAGATATCTTAGGATACTGACACTCCTAGATCTTGTACGAAACCGAATAACCCTTCGTAGGGGTCGATTGGACTTTGAATGGTATGATTCAAATTCTCAAGAGCACAATAAAAGATGTAATACAGCCGTATAGCATATCTATTTAGGGTTATACACGACGCTTCACATTGGATGATAACCCTTGTTTGTTCTCTTTACATAAAGACGATGCTTAGTGCAATTAAGAGATAGTAATTATACTTATGTTGTGGATATGCATAAGATTGTAAATGTGTACATACAATAGTCATGCTTATGTTGATATCTATACTGCTACTTCTGATTATAGTTAGGATGCTAACTATATCATGTTGTTAGTTATGTTTAGAATGCTAGTCATGCCTCTATAATTAGAAATGCATATACTACTAATCATGCTTATGCAAATACTCATGCTTATGTTGATAGCTCTGCTTATGATATTGATATGTTCAAACTGTTAGACATGCTAATGTTGTTAGATATGCTTATGATGCTAGACTTATTCATGTTAATAGAGATAATATGCTACTAGACTTGCTTATGCTAGTTATGCATATGCTATTGAATCTGTTATATGGTTAATAAGGAAAATTATGATAGTCAGTTTGATGATGATAATTGTTATCAGCTCCTTTATGTATTTTGTTAATCATCAGTGTTGCTTAGCCTATTTGTTATATATGATTAAACTACATAAAATGTCTCATTACCTAAAATGTTGTAATCAATAAGTGTTGTTGGAGGTTATATCTCTTACTCGGACATAGGTCTCACCCTTGTGGTTCGCAACATTTTTTTAGGTAATCAGAAGTGACATAAACAAACATGTGGCAGCAAAGAGGATCTATAGTAATGAATCTTTGAGAAAGTTTATTAGATGTCTAATGTGTCCTAGAGTCTTCCTTGTACTCTCAAGTCCGGGCGAGAAATTTTTTGTATATGGTGTTTCAAACGAATCTGACTTTTGTTAGCATATTAATGCCTGTTTGTGTGGCATATAAGAATATTGTTCTCCTGTGTATATATGTGGTGGCTAAGAGGATAGAACAATTTGTATCAAACTCTTGGCAAAGTATGGATATAAGAAAGATGTTGGGCTCTTATGCAAATGTTTCTGAGCGGGTGCTGACGTTGAAATCGGTTTTTTTTACCCATATTTTTGGGTATATGATTAATTAGTGATTGATTGTGTTTTATGCTTTGAGTAATCTCATTTAGTGTAACATATTCTCACAAGTTGGTATCAGAGCATTAGGTTCACTGAGTCTACAGGGACACTAGGACTTAGGACTAGGATGATGTCTAAGTTAGGAATATGACATAAAAATATGGTGCATACTGCCTAATCTCAGTATTTGGGTGTCCTGGCCAGATATTCAATTATTGAAGAAAAGGTATAGAACTCTTAGATTGTTATCTACTAATTACTCTGATCAAGTAGTCATTTTGAGACAATCTAAAGAGTGTAACAAATAAGAAATCATGGTGTGAATATCTCAATCCTACCTTAAAGAAGATGAGAATTGCATCATTATCTATCAAAACTTGAATGTTTGGTAGCTAAAGAGAAAGACACACACTACATGAAAAAGATGATTTAGCTACAAATATTTTACTTACATATACCTTATATGTAGTTAGAAAGTACTTCTCTTTACAAATGAAATAAATATAAGTAAAGAAAATGTAGTTAATTGCATTTAACCTTATTAACTACAAGCTGACTACACTATAAATATTCGTAACACTAAAACCACCACAAGAAATTCTAGGGACCGTGAGTGTTTTGTAAAAATCCCACGGATCACTTGCATGACATGCCTTTTTTAGTAAGTTCCCGCCAAAAGCAGAAGACTAAATTTTTTTAATTTTCGCTTGTCCCGCCTTAATTGATGCATCCCTAAACTTTCATTCACTGATCTGTGACTATCTCCTGCTGTTCGATCTGTCCATCGTACTGGACAATCAATATGTTCTATGGGTTGCTTTCTTCTCAAACCACGTGCCTCCGTTGCATCCTCCCCTCTTCTTCTTCTCGCACCCCTACCCTCTGCAATATGCCAATATTCACCTTTCCACGTTCTTGCAACATCCAATAATTTCAGTCGCCTCACGGAAAAAATACCACCAGATAAAATTTTGCCCAGACTTAACTTGCCATGTACCGACTTCTTCTCGGACACGAATCTTGCCGTGATGGCTTCCATATTAACCAGCTGAGATGTTCATTTCTACACAAAAACATTGAAAATCGAAGGACCATCGCCTCAGAGGATATTGCAGAGAGGAGCCCTATTGATTGGCCTAGCTAATTCTTTGGAATTCTTCTTGCTTGGCTTCCTATTAGGCCAACTATGATAGTAGGAGAGGGAATCATCACTGAGTTTTGCCACTACTGCTCATAGGTAACGAAATCAATTGGTTTATTTTCTCCCATATTTTTTAGGCATGTAATTGATTAACTACATTAGGACTCGTGTCGTTGAATGTGGCTCTTCCAGCCTTCAGTATTAGTTTCCCCGCACGGCTCTGCCATATTTTAATCCAAGCCACTTATTTTTCTTACAGAATCAGTGAACAAATAGAAGCTGCAGGGAAGCATAATATTATTCATACGGCACAAGCAAGACGGAGAACAAAGACATGTCTTAGCCAATCACCATTGAATCATATTCTTAGTGATCTTCAAACATGTCCCACATGTTACTATGCTCTAGTGCTAACATAGTGAGTTATGGCAACACCTTGCCAAAGTCGATATTAACTGCATGTCTCTCATCTCTTCGATGTACGTCACACGTATGAGATGGAGTTGCCGTCATATGTGATCTAGTATTCCTTTGCTAAATTTTAGCCACATTGCATGACCAAGTACTCCTAACTTGTCATCAATGACCGGAATAACTATAAGTTCACCTCTATGAACTCCTAGATCCATATAGTATCCATTGTTGTTCTCTAACACATGGATACTCGACATTTCCTTTTAAAACAACTTTATTGGAATGTTTCCATTTATCAACAAACATTCACTTTTATATATCCCATATATAATTTTGCGATTAATTTTCTGTCTTTTCTGGAAGTTCGCATCAATGTAACTCTTTAGAGTGAACCCTTCCTTATTTCCATAGAACTAGTACTTCTCAAGTACTTATCAAGTTCTTATGGTATCCCAGTAACCCTTACTGGAACTAGACAGACATCCACTCGTCATGTCCCACATACGAGTTATCAGGATGAGCATATCATATTGTCATGTCCCACATACAAGATGATAAATGTGTTTTGTTCTTGCCATGTCCATACATGCAAGATAATGTGGTGATTACATACATGATAGATCCATATCTATTCTTAGTGTTTCCATTCTTCATAAGAACTGGACACTTGGCCTTGGGATACTAACTCCATGTAACATGGACAAGTTTTCTGCCACTGAATCTATGCACATTGAACCCTTCAATGTAGATTGCCAATGTATGCTCTCTCTTTTCAGGTCAAGAGGTTTTCGAGAACTATCTCTATATATCTCTATTCCTATTACATAGGAAACATCTCTATCTTCCTTAAAGATAATTCCAACTTTGGATTTCCATTCTTGAACATCTCATTCCTCATCGACATGTGGAATGCAAATACACTCCCACTAAATCACAGATCCCTTCTTTATCTTTGACATATCAGTCAAACCCTTTGACCATATCATCAAAGTAAAGATCCAGCTCTGAGTTGCTTGTACTTAATCAATCACATTGATTAGTCCATTGTAACTTATAGACTTCATTTGCATTAATGGATTCATAAACCTTATAGGCTATGTCACGTACACATCCTTGTTTTATTCCTCATAGGAATGCAGTTTTAGTATACGTAAGCCAAATGTCTTAGTCATTAAGTTGAAATCAACAAGCATCATCCCTCTCAAAATGTTATCCATGTGTCTTAATGCTGAAGACTCATTTGCACTCATGGATTTCATCCCAATGGGTGCTACCGTCAAGGTCATACCTTATGGTTCACATGGAAGTTATTTAGGATGTAATGTTCATAAACCATAACTCAAATTTTGGTTCCTCAATATCATATAGATAGTTGACTCATTACATGACCAACTCACCTCATAGATAATCGAGGTATATCTGTCAAGGATATAAGAACTCACAACTCCTTGTGATTCTTAATGTCCTTTATTAGTGTAGGGTATTCTTTATTTAAGAAGAAATTAGTTATTTGATAATCATCCTCTAACTCCTTAGAGTATGACTCCTTTTGATTTAGACATCACCATGCCTTAATCACGAGCTCACTATGATAGATTATCATAATCACTCACAAGGTTCTCAACCATTTGGTCTAAGTATCTCATTCATTGATCTCATCAAGAATTAACACTTTACCAAATTCGTACTTCATTTATGATATTCTTGAACACTTCAAGATATTCATATTGGTATTTCTCTAAACACCATTTGAAGTATCAACATTAGCTCTAATAGATATGTAAATACATCACATGTATTATACCTAATAGGATAATCATTCTCCCACTACTACTCGTGAAGATTGATTAATCATGTCTAAGAGATTCATGTCTCTTACTGGTTCTCTAACCAAAAGAGTCTAGATTTATCCATCATATGGAAACTAGAAATGAATTTCTCATGATTTATGCTAATTTGTTTGTTTGAGTTGTCAATAACTTTTAGGTATCATTTTATCTTATGTATAGAAAGAATCATAAGATAAATAAGGCTTTGCCACAAAGATTGAAACATCAACTTTATTAATTGTCATTATTGTCATATAATATGCAAAAATTAAGGTGTTTCTATCCATTGGAAAATATGAAATAGCAGTTCATAACTCTATTTCATGCCTTTAAGGCTGAAAATAAACTAAAGTACTCCTATCTATGGCGGAAACATTTGCCCCATTTATTGAGTGATTTACATTTTATATCTTGGTATCATATACCTCAAAAATGTTACAAGTTTATTTCATGACACCTTTAGGTGGATACGTATGTCGCCTCCTTCTTCTTTAGTTCTTCCAGATATAGTAGACAATTCCTTTTCCAATGTCTTGGCTTTTGACAACGGTGGCAATTGCCTCTCTTGGTCACGCCTCCCTTGGCCTTGAGAGTTGAAGACGACTTGGGCTGCTAGCTAGCATCAGAACCTTTCTTAGCCTTGCCCTTGCCCTTGCGCTTGGACTTTCCTTTCTTGCTGTTGATCATCATCACAGACTTAGGCTTGTCCTTCTTCATCTGTGCCTCGGCTGTCCTCAACATGCCTAACAACTCTATCAACGACTTGTCAAAGTTGTTCATGTTGCAGTTCATCACAAACTCACTGTAGGATTCTGGCAACGATTGCAGTATCACATCAGTAGCCAACTCTTGGCTTAGGGGAAATCCCAGTCTTGTTAGGTTCTCCACATACCCAATCATTTTGAGCGTGTGAGGACCAACCGGATCTCCTTCTGTCATGACACACTTGAACAACGCCCTAGAGACATCATATCTCTCTTTTCGTGCTTGATCTTCATACATGTTCTTGAGATGTTGAATCATCTCAATGACACCCATGTTCTCATGTTGTCTCTGCAACTCGTGGTTCATGGAGCACAACATCAAGCACTTCACATCAATGGCATCATCAGAATGCTTCTTATAAGCATCCCTTTATGCCTTTGGTGTGGTAGGAGTAGGTTCCTTTGGAATTGGAGTATCCAGGACATAGAGCTTTCATTCTTGAGTGAGAACAATTCTCAATGTCCTAAACCAGTCGTGGAAGTTAGTCCCATTCACCTTGTCCTTTTCAAGGACCGATTGCAATGAAAAGTGATTGTTGTTTGTTGCCATTTGTACTACAAAAGGAAATATATGCAATTTAGTCCAAAACTCAATTTTGACTTATTTGATTGATTTGAAAGGTTGACGATATAATTAGGACTTTAATTAATTATTGCTCCCACTATTTTTGTTCAAATTGATAGCCCTCACCATCAATTCGGAAGATTGCAACGTACAACCTTCTAGTGGGTCAAGATCCTGAAATCCTCTGAGTCATGGACCAGCTAGGGTTGTCACCCACAACTCAGATCTTCCAGGTAGGCAACTTTTGCCAATTGCATCATATGCAACTCTTGAAAGATGTCATATGCAACTCTTTGCCATGATCACCTCCATGTCTCAAGGTGTTAGATCCTATCTAGGTCTCCTTGTTAAGTCTGACCCAAAGCCAACACGATGAATATGCACCCTGCTAGGATAGACCCACATATTCATCCTTCATGCTTCCACGAGATAGACGGTGCACCACGCTAGGGCATGCCCACACTTGGCCAATCAAGCTTTTCACGTGTGTCGCATTTAGAAGGCATCTAAAACTTTAATATTTAATGAGGGATTTGGTTTTTATATCCCACAGAAAACATGTAAAGTGATAAAAGCGATGATTATGGCCATCCTAATGTGATTGCTTGAGCTAAGAGGAATCACGGTCATCTAGGTCCACATCACCTGCAACCTATACAAGATGAACTCTGTGCTTTTCCGTTCTGGGTTTGATCAACTCATCTCCATGATTGATTGACTCACCATCATGCCGGTCAGTTGGGTGCCACCAGCCAATCGGTTGGCTCCTCCAACCGATCGGTTCGCCTGGTCATTGTGCATCTCCTCATATCGCCACCTACTCGTCTTGCTCCTCGAGCCGATCATCTGGATTGCCAACTGATCAGTTCACGCCTTGAACCGATTGTCTTAGTCGTCGTCAGATGTCCTCCATTCTTTGACATAATAGGAAATATAAAAGGATCTATCCTATTTACATTTGAATTGGGAAACCCCGAGTTACATTCAGGGGGAACAAAGGTAGGAAAGAAATCTCGAGTTATCTCGAGTTACATGAGGAATAAGGAGGTAGGGAATCAGTATGCAGACCAAGATACAAGCAACCACATTCAACCAATCACACATATATATGGTTTATTGGCCATAACCACACTATACATCCACCACAAAACTTGTTTAAGGGCGACGCGTATCGAGTACATTCATATTACATATCATATATGTATTTTGGGATTTGTGGATTTAGGATTGGACATGCATAAAGCTAATTTTATTCACATTGTATGCAATGAATAAAGGCGACAAACCAAAATCGATCACGTTGATAATCCTAAAGTATAGAGAAGTTGACATGGCTCTGATACCACTATTGGGTTATAGGGGGAGACAGAGAAGGCAACGGAAACAAAAAATTTCTTCTCCCAAACCCAGAATAAAGGAATTGCGTCAATTTCTATATAATAGGAAGGATGGTTTGTAGAGGCATACCTTGTCCCGAGGCTTGCTCAGCGATGTTACCTCGTAGCTTGTGCGGTCTTCACCTCATGTCTTGGATGGTGTCTGAGCAGCTCCCGATCTCACTGGGACTGTCGGGATTGACAGCTGTCCTTCGTGCGGCAGAAGTCTCCCGCCTCTGAAGTAGTTCACACAGACCACCTGGAACTTCGATCTCCTTGTCCCACAAGGAATTAGAAAGAGTCGCACCCTCATGTCGGTGTACTAGTCACTGACACACTCTCCTACAACCAGTTGTTGTTTCTGCAGTTGTCTTTCCCTTGTTGTGCCTCCCTTATCGAATAGCACTTGCTTAGGCTCTCTCGGTTACCACAACCAGAGAGAACGACAACTTTGCACAACAACTGGTGTTCTGAGTTGTTGTTCCTGAGAAGCCCCCACTACCCCTATATATATAGGAGGGTCATGGGACAGGTTTCTCTACCCCAGGTAATGCGGGATTAAAGCATGAGTAGAAGGGTTCGAGTTTTTCCACAAAACAACCAATCTACGTCAGCTGAACCGATCAGTTCACATCCTAAAATGATCATTTCGGGCCCTGAGCTGATTGTTTGGGACCTAAGTCGATCGGCTGGGGCTCTGAGCCGATTGGTTCGTGGTCCTGATCCAACTCAAATTGACTTTCATATTTGTTTTCGATTAATTAAATATTAATTCTTGTCCAAATCAAATTTTTACAAGTGAAACAAATTGTATTTGCAAAATAGTCTTCTGACTTTCCAAACTATCTCGGTTGGTCACATGAATTGACCAGTTCAACAATTGAGTCGATCGTTTCATGACACATGAGCCGATCGACTCACCAGTTGAGCTGATCGGTTCATCAACCTGAGTCGATCGGTTCAACCCTGTGAGCCGATCGGTTGGGGCAGTAGACTGTATAAATTAGTCAATTACAGTTTCAATCAATGTGATACTCCAATTAATCGGTCCAACACCTTGAAAACTATGATACTGAGCTATCAATTGATTGAGTGTTTAATTGAACTACTAAACTCCTTTAGTAATCAATCTAAACATCATTTATGAAAAAAAAAACTCCTCTTCTAGGTTAAATCCTATGTGTGTGACCCTGCATGTCCATTTCACGTTGGCAGTGAAAATCCACAACACTTATGACTTCACAAGCAAAGAGCAGTGCCTAGTCGCACATCAATGCTACCCAAGTGAAAAGGAAAGTTGGAGAACAACTTTCAATCCTACAATCTGTGTATGGTGTTACAACGAATGTATAATACCTTTGTCACTGATATCCCGAATGAACTCAATGCATGGAACAATCATCCTTTGAATGTTCATTCACTTTCTTGATCTCAGAGTAGATTGGAGGAGATATGTATGACATCAACATCACATACTGATTCACACATGCGTGCATGCCTATCTCAACCCTACTCATCAAGTGGCCATGGATATCAAGCTCCCTCAGGAGGGAAAAATCATATATCTATCACTCACCCCTCCAAAGCCCCATGTGTCAAAGCAACCCAATCATCACCTTTATAACAACCCATGTTTCAAGACTGCGTTTGATGATGTCCAAGTGTACCCAACGCCATGTGTTGAGTGTAGTGATTTCAGGTCAAAGAATCACACTCACCACCATCATTGTGAGAACTGACATTGACTGCCATGTCATGGTTCCATGTGTCAAACTCACAGTGGGTCTATCTGGTATACTTGTTCTCTAACAAGTACCTATGTGTTTGGTTTGATATCTCCATATCATGACTAATGAGATTTTGTCATCAACCAACACTACAATCTAGTCTTGTGTGTCATTGTTGTCTATCTACCTTCCACAATGACATCCGACTAGGGACATAATAAGAATGTACAAACTCTTAGCATCCTTATGATCTCATCGTTCAGGTCCTCAACCTGAAAGCATACCTCATTGAGTACTGTAATTCTCTAGACATTCAATCTGTTCTATCATTATCTCATATGATTGAACCAGAAAGAATTGGAAGCTTGCCTTTGATGTTTATCAAATCAATTTGAATGTATCCCACCAATCATCCCATGATTGGCTCTCAGGGCATATAAACCAACACGGCCAACCGTCATTCCTAAAACTCTACTAGAGCCTTAGACAGTGGGATTGAGTGTTAAAAATGGTATTAGAGCCATAACCCCTCCAGTAGATGGTGCCCAAATGGGCACATAGCATGACATTCTTGAGTTGTGTGGTCCAAGGATGTTGGAAAGGGATGTCAATGGTGATGTGACACCCTTTCACTGGTAGCCATGATTGGGAGTTGGGCATCTATGGGCCATTTTGGGTCTACACTAAAATGTGGAAATATTATTAAGCCATATAGTAGAGCCTTGTGTTGGTATGTATGTCTAGAGAGC
This sequence comes from Alisma plantago-aquatica, assembly GCA_963693085.1. Taxonomy (NCBI): domain Eukaryota; kingdom Viridiplantae; phylum Streptophyta; class Magnoliopsida; order Alismatales; family Alismataceae; genus Alisma; species Alisma plantago-aquatica. Next base: position 1,367,949,046 of record OY856409.1, on the reverse strand, counting down.
CAATCATGTGATCATTGTAATTGCATAATGTGTAAAACGATTAGATTATTAATATAAGGCAAGCTTCCAATTTATTTTGTTTAATTCAGTTATGAGATAATGATGTAACATTATAAATGTCTATAGAATAATATTACTCAATGATGTATGTCTTCAAGTAATTGGAAGAATGAGATGATACAGATCTTAAGAGTACATATACATATTCTCATTACGTCTATGATCAGTTGTTATTATGGAAGGTTGATAGACAACAATAACACATAAGATCAGACTGTGAGTTGGTTGATGATAGAGTATCATTAGTCATCATATGGAAATTTCAAACCAATCAGACAGATACATGCTAGGGAACAGTGTATCAGATAGACCCACCATGAGACTGACACATGGAAGCCATCTTTATGGAAGTCATAGTTAGCTCTCACAGTGATGGTGGTGGTCGTGGATATTAGACATGAAATCATTGCACCCATCACATGTCGTTGGGTACACTTTGACATCATCAAATGCAGTCCTAAAACATGGGTTGTTATAAAGGTGATGATTGGGTGACTTTGACGTATGAGGATAGACTGTAAATGACAGAAATGGGATTTTTCCCTCGGAAAGGAGCTTGATGTTCTAGGCCTCTTGATTAACGAGATTGAGAAATGCATGGACGTGCACATGTGAGTCAATATGTGATATTAAGGTTATATATATCTCAGATAGCCTGCTCTTGGTTTATGAAACAAGACTGAATGATAAAAAGGATGATTGTTCTATGCCTCGAGTTCAATCTGAACATCAGTGACAAAGGAACTATAGAAATACTACAACACCATGCACAAATTGTGGGTTAAAGTTGTTCGCCAAATTTCCATTTACTTGGGTAGCATTGATGTGTGACTTGCCAGTGCTCATTGCTTGTGATGTCATAAGTTGTTATGGACATTCTTTGCCCACGTAATATGGGACCTATAGGGTCACACACATAGGTCTCGGCCTAAAATAGGAGTTGGATCTTGAATAACAGTTGAATTAAGTACTACAGTGTTTAGGCATTTGATTCATGCAACAAGAACCTTGACTACATTGCCAAACACCCATCTCATGGCAAGAGATGGCCTTTTGGAGTGCCAAACATCTGTCTTAAGGGTTGAGATGGGTGTTTGGAGTGTTATATTGATTTGAGTTGAAATTGGCTATGGATTGAACCACCCGGTCTGGCTCGGCTCATCAAACAGTCGTCTGGATGAGTGAGGCGGCCGTCTCACATGGGCGAGATGGCCCAATTCGGCCAAGGGAAGGTTCTAGATACTTTTTGTATTCGTTTTGATTGCACATTACTTGTTGTGCAAGGAATTGATTCTTAACATTAATGGGAAACAAATTGCTAATTTTGTATGTGATTGAGAAACTACAAAATGGTTGTCTCACAGTACGAGACAACCGTATCACATGCCAGTCAGCTGTTTGGATGGTCGTAGGTTGCAAAATTTTGAGATCTTTTGGTCCCTTCCACTCCCGCATTGACTGGGAACCCTGACCCAAGCCTCACCAATAAATAGAGGGGTACTAGGGGCTTCCCAGAGTACAACACAGACAATTAAGAATCAATTTCTCTGATAAACATTGTCCTCTCTGGTTTTGGTAACTGAGAAAGCCCAAGCAAGTCCTACTCGACTAGGGAGGGATAGCAAGGGAGAGAAACAACTTTGATCATTGTTATGGGAGAGAAAGTTGGGGACTAGTACACCAACGGAAGGGACGACTCCTTCATGTCCATTCTAGCAGGACGACATGGGTTCTAGGTAGTCTGTATGGACTTCTCTAGAGGCGGGAGGCCGTTGTCTGTTGCTAAGGAGGACATCATCAACCAACAGTCTGTGATGAGTAGAGCTATTATAGAAGACGATGTTTGAGTCTGTTGTCCATGGAGGAGTAGTCAGACGAGTCCCAATACAACTAGGAGTCAGAGTTGCTCAACTACAATGATGAGGATTACTGCTGGACTTGCTCAAGGACCAGGTATATCCTTAAAACCATAATTTCCATATTATAGTTATTGATGTGATTCGTTGGTCATGGGAAATATGGTAGATAAAATATTTGTTTCCGCTGCCTATTCAGTAGCCATATTTCCCAATTGTGGTATGCAAATTAATCTACAATAATATGGGATAATTTTTTTTTGGTTAAGCCAGGGGTCGCTCTTATTCATCCCACACCCCTCTTGTGGGCTAAATCACAGCAAAAAAATACATCTCCCGCACTTATAACTCGGATAATATCCCATTATCCCACAACAATTTCCACCCCCTATATATAACTAAAATAAAGACTGAAGAACTCACTCTAATAGCTCTCATCCTCACCTCCAACTTCTGTTTTCTTTAACACCACGTAAGGAGTACATCTTTTTTCCATCAAAGCCATGCCCCTAATTCTCAATGGCATATTAGATATATCTGAAGAGACTAATATCTCCTGCGTTCTGTTCCCCCACCTTCCTAATTCACGAGGTATCGAGTTGATAACCTTATGAACTAGTGAACCAGAAATCATGGAAGATGCAATCTCTTCTCGCAGCTCTCTAACAAAAGATGTTGTCCGCCACGGCTCTCTACCTCAATGCCAAAGTACCTCATATGTATAAGAATCGTCTACTTCAATACTCGAGATGCTCAAAGCGTGGTCACCTACTAGTTTCAGAACAATGGCGCATGCTTGCATATACGCAAGGAAGTAGTCAGAGCTCCTGATCCAAGCTCAGAACACAAGGCATATATTTGCATTGTGGTTACGGATGACACCAGTTGCCCATTTGCTATATGTACTGTTGGCATCCATGTCCCTCCCAATCGTGATGTTAAGTTTGAGATTATGTAGATCTCGCTTCTCCCATCGTAGCAAGACTATCTCTTTTATAGCTGTCTTTGGTTCCTTCATGCCCATCAAGTTCATTCTGTCATATATTTCATTATCCATAGCAATAGGAAATGCTAACCTATTCAAGTGATGGTTTAGGATTCTCAAGATATAGTCCCATTCATGACTGAACAACTTCATCTTACCATCATATTTAGCTCCACATCTTATGCGCCATATGCTGTGAGGGATTAGGATTGCTAGATTACCTGCCAACCATTCAGTTATGTTCTTCTTCTTAGCCATCGCACATCTATCCAGAAGAGATCTCATATCAAAAGGCACCTCCATATCAATCAGCTCGTTGAATTTCCTCCAAAAGAACTTAGCGGTCTGCCCCTGGAATAACAAATGACCCATATCTTCCTCCTGGGGGTCAAAACAGCAATAACATCTAGATGCAAGAGGGATACCACATCTGAGCCTAATGTTATCGTCAGTGGGAATGGCTCCCCTATCCGATTTCCATATGAACGCTGCCTCCTTTGGATACCCAGTCTTCCATACCCTCCCAAGGCCGTCTGGACCTTCCTTTTCATTCTGCATCAATATCCTCTTTGCTGAACTCATAGAGAATTTGCCACTCCTCTCAGGACCCCACGCCAGCTTCTTTTCTTCGTTGGATACCCATACCTCTGCATCTCGTATCATCTGTAATCCTTCTTCATCCACGATTAGTCTAAGCAATTCCCAATCCCATCCATATCCCTCTATCCAAAAGTCCTTCACCAAAAATGGGTGTCTTCTGTCACTGGGTATGATTGCATGATCAGCAAGGCGTTTCTCGCACCACCATGAGTCCCAAAAGGACATCTCTCCATTTCCAACCACCCATCGACATAAAGGAAACATGCAAGGAAACATGTCCCACATTCTCTTCCAGAAAGGTGACGGTAGTAATCCTCTTCTCAAGGTACCAGGGTATAGATTGTCTCGGCCTCCTGCCAAGTTTGCGTATTTGATCCTGTAGAAAGATTCCCAAATAGAATCCTTTGTTAGTACCTCCCAACATGCTTTTGTAACAAAGGCTTCATTGATCGTCTGTAGCGAGGGAATCCCTAACCCGCCCAAAGAAAAAGGTCTAGCAACCCTGTGCCATCCAATCCACGCCTTCCTGTGATGATCCTTCCTGTCACTCCACAGGAATCTGGATAGTTTATCTTCAATCCGCGCTACTATCCCAGCAGGAATGCCCACCGCCGCCACCGTGTACACCGGTATGGAGGCAAGAACATGTGCAATCAACATCCTCCTCCCTGCAAAGGATAATAGTCTGGACTTCCACGTAGCAATCTTTTCATTTATCTTACTCATTAGGAACTCAAAGTCAGATAGTCTCATCGCACCTCTCTTAATCGGTATGCCCAGATACTTCAAAGAGTCCATAGCAGAACTCACTCCAAGGGAAATGGCTACACCATGAGCTAGCACCTGGTCCTTGCCTCCTACCACGCATGTAGATTTAGATTTGTTTATTCTCTGGCCAGTTGCTCATTCGTATGCATCAAAGGTCTTACTAACCACGTCCAAAGATCTTTGGTCAGCTGTGAAAAAGACCACAATATCATCTGCATAAAGAACAATGACCGGAGGTACCGCCTCCCCACACACCTGGAATCTTGATATGGCCCCTTCTTCATATAACCTCAGGAACCTTCTGCATAACATCTCCTCAAACAGTATGAAAAGAAAAGGAGAAATCGCACTTCCTTGCGTCAAACCTCTACTCATCTGAAAGAATCTAGCCGTTTCCTCGCCTATAGTCACCGTTGCCCACGTATTAGCAAAGAAGCTTAGGCATAACTTGATCACCTCCTCTGTAAGGTTGAACTTCTCCAGGACTTTCCCTAGTGTAGACCAAGTGACCCTATTGTATGCCCTCGACATATCATACTTTAGGATCACATTAGGAGTGTCTCTGCCTCTATTGATATCATGCATGAGCTCCTTAGCTAACCGGATGTGATGAGATATATATGTACCTCTCACAAAAGCTCCTTGGTTCTTGGAAATCAGGCGTGGCATAATTGGAGCGAATCTCTCACTGAGTATTCTTGCAAGGATGCGAAGGGTGACATTCTCAATGGATATCGGTCTGAAATCCTCCGGTAGTCTTCTAGAATCATCATTCTTTGGAATAAGTAAAATTCTACAACAGAAGAGACCCCTGAAGCAAGCCTGTCCGCTGAAGAAACCCTTCGCCAAATCCATGAAGTCACTTCTTATGATATGCCATGCCGCTTTGAAGAAAGGGAGGGTGAACCCATCCGGTCCTGGGGCTGCTGTTGCGTCCATCTTTAGCATCACCTCTTTGATCTCCTGTTCATGTGGAGTCGCTACTAAAGTGAAATTTTCATCAAGTGAGACCATCTCCGGAATCGATTCTATGAAGCCTTCCATCTCATATACATCCGTATCTGTTACCTCATTGTAGAAGTGCCTGTAATGATCTGCTGCCATCTCCGCCATTTTCTTAGGATCCATAACCTGAGTGCCATCTTGCAATACCACCCGATTAATCCTTCTTCTCTTTCTTCTCGACTTAACAGTAGCATGATAAAACTTGGTGTTTCTCTCCCCATCTTGAAGCCAGTCTATTCGAGCTTTCTCCTTCCATGTCTTCTCGTCCTGGTCCAGAAGATATTGGAGCTCACTTTCCGCCTCTTTCAAGTTGAGCTCATTAACATTAGTCGGATTTTCATCAAAAGCCATTTGTGTTGTGAATACCACGTCCTCCAAATCAAGAATGTGCTGCCTGTTAGCACTAAAGGTGTCCTTGCTCCATCTACGAAGAGCCTCACGAACCCTTTTGAGTTTAAGATAGAAAACCACGGAAGGGTGACCGCTCATTGGTTCATTCCAGGCTTGTTCGATTATTTTCATGCAATCCTCATGCTCAAGCCAGGTCTTCATAAATGAGAAATGAGTCTTCTTTTTATCCATCGTCCAGGTACCGGGAATCGTTAAAACTGGGCAGTGGTCTGAAACCCTCGCTCTAGTTAGGTGAATTGATCTAGTCGCAGGCCTCTTCATCATCCATGCTCCATTTACAAGAACCCTATCAATTCTCTGCCACATTGTAGGTGTGAGAACCTATTTGTTCACCCATGTATATTGACTTCCTTCAAAAGGTATTTCTTCCAGAGCTGCATCTGATATCAATGAATTAAAATCCATCATGTCTTGAAATCCATGTTGGTTCCCCCCCCTTCTCTCCCTAGGGTGCCTCACCACATTGAAATCCCCTGCGATAGTCCATCCTTCATCCCCTATAATTTCAGCCATCATCAATAGTTCATTCCATAACGTTCTTCTTTCTGTGCTGTCACAGCTAGCATAGATTTCCGTTACAAAAAGTTTCGAGCCTCCATTATTATCCACGCTTACCGTCAAGTGCTGTTTATGTCTTCTAAAAATGCTATGATTCAAATCTTTATCAGCATAGAACCATATTTTCCCATCTACTTCTTGATTATCGGCAGCCCAATCAAGTTTTACAATGTCTAACAATTCCACTACTTGTCCAGCGTGAAGAAACAGCTCAAATAGACATACCACTCCAGGTTTGTATCGACTACACAGTCTGCTCAGAACCCTCCTCGTAGGATTATTGGATGCCCCTCTAATATTCCAGAATAGTGACGTACAGTCCATAGGAATAATTTTCATGCCTGTCCCTCTCTAATCAGCCAAATCAGTGACTGTATCCTCCCTCTTGCTCTGACCAGCACATATCAAAAGTATCCCTGTCCCAATCAGATTGCCTTCCTCTTGAAAAATTCCTTCTATGAAGTCGTGGTTCACCTGTACGCCTCACCGATCTAGACTGGCTCCTTCCTTCTCTTCTTCTTCTTACACTGTATCTCTCGTCCTCCATGAAAATGAAATCCTCAAGGTGTCTGTTGGATAGGTATCTTCTACTCCCTTCTCTGTCTATCACCATCCTTCTTTGTTCTTGAGTTTTATGTCTTTGTGGATTATGATTCCCTCGTTGATGCGGTCTCACAGTAGATAATGATGGCCCCGGGTTTACAAGCACCATGGCTGATGACTCTGGTCGTGACTCCGGTAATTTAAGTGCCTCCAGAGGAATCCCAGAATCAACACCGACTTCAGTAAGTTGTGTATTACATGAACGCACCTGCCCCCTAGCCAGCATTCGGAAATGAACAGATGTTCTTCTTTGCCCGTACGTGAGCAATACAAACTGAGGGATGTCTTCACTAAAAGCCTCCACCAACATAAGAAGACCAGACAAGTCATCTTTCTCCTTCTGCCAGTCAAAAATATGCACAAGATCACCAAACTTCGACACTATCTTTTGCAATGTATCATCATCCCGACATGTAAGCGGTAGGTCAGCTATCCAGAACCAAAACGCCTCCTTGCTTTGATGACATTCACCTTCAATCATATGCCTCAGCTTCATCTTTCGCCCACCACAATTCTGAAGACCTTTCATCACCATCTCCTTTGCATCCTGCTCGCACGAGAAGAAAGCTATGGCCTTTCTCTCCTCGAACCTATATATGCCCGCTGCACTGGGCCAGCTATGACGTAGGAAAGGACCGATCTCCTTCCAAGCTACTCCATGTGGCCAAGAAATCTCTACTGCTCTCTCTAGGGTAGATTTCTTGCTCTTCCTCATGTCATCATTCGGTCCAACATCGATCGAGATCCTTTTCGAAATGTGTTGTGGGGCACCCCTTGCCGGGATACCCGTGGGTAGCGGTGGGAAGATAGTTCTTGAATGGACATCAGGCGGCCTGGTTTGCAAGGCCGGTTGATTGCACCTCGCGGCAAGGTGTCCAGGTCTTCTGCACTTATAACAGACTTTGCTCCTTCTGCACTGCGATTGCCAATGGCCACGTTCCATACAGCGGAAACATGTATCGTGTGGGATACCATACAGCGGTGTCTTCCTTGATGCACTCTCCGGTCCCGACCTAGAGGGAGGACTCGGGTTTCCCGCCACTTCCATAGGCTTATCCGCCGCCGTCTGTGACGTACTATCTCCCGCCACCGGAGATGACCTTGCTCTCACATTCTGATCCGGATAAGATGTCGGGTTGCTCGCATGTTGGTTCTCAGGTGACCTACCCGGCACAGGGTCCTCCGTTCTCGCTGGATCATGCATGTCCGGTCTTCCAGTATTCTTCCCTTCCTCCGTTAAAACCATAGGCGGCGACATGTTAACATGTTCCTCTTCGATGTTGCCCAGCACAACCCTAACGTCTGGTAGAACTTCCTCCGTTGGGACGGCAGTCGCCAGCATGTTGTTTCTCCTCTCCACAACAGCCTGTTGCGCGTGCGCTCCCCTCATGCTTTGCCTTGTCACCCTATGCAACAGCGGCGATGGCAGCATCGTCCTCCAGAGCTTAGTGACCCCCTATAATATGGGATAATCGATATGATTTAATTTTTAGGTTTGTCATTCTATTATTGAATGTTATGCAAATAATATCTTGTCAAAACTAATACCACAATAATCCTAAACTTATATATATATATATACAATTTACATGTGTCGCCCTAAAAGTGGTTTTGATGGTGGATGTGTAGCATGGTTATGTACAATAACTCCTTTTATCTGTGCATGGTTGTATGGTTGGTTGATCCTTTTATCTTGGTCTTCGAACTGAGCCTCTATCTTATCTTCCCAATATAAAGTTGATTCTCTCCTACCTTTTCTCCCCTCAAATGTAACTTGAGGTTTCCTTATAATCATGTAAAAGTACGATTGTTTACTTTCTTGTTATGACAAATAAGAAGACTTCCTAAATACAAGTAGACTGACTGAAGGACCAGGAGGATGAGTCGAACTGATCAGCTGGTGGACCCAACCGATCAGCTAGATGAGCCAGCAGATGGTGGGCCGATGGAACCAGACGACCGTGTGAGATGACCTAAAAACTGGCCAGGAGGCAAGTCGATTAGTTCAAGGGTTAAACTGAACAACCCAAATTAGCAAGCACATATCTTCATCAACAACAAGTTTTTACATGTGATGTAGACCTACGATGACGTAATTTCTTGATGCTACAAGGAATTATGTTAGGCTGGCCATAACCATCGCTATCGTTTATTGCATGTTTTTGTTGTGGGATATAGCATGTATATGATACGTACTATATATGTTGTGATTGGATAAAGTATATGGATTTATATTGTGACACCTTATCGTGCGAAACGAGATTACTCAAAACACGACACGATCAACTACTAATTAATCAAATAGTAAAAAATGTGGAATAATTAAAACCAATTCCAACAATGTAAATAAACTCTAGAACATTTACAAAAGGTCCATCATTCCATTCTCATATACTGTAATGAGTATTTATATATGGGTCCATAGACCTCAGTCACATCCTGCATACAAAAGATATTTTACATGTACATGGCATATATTTAAAAACATTGACATACTACCAAAATCTCGTGTCGATATGAGTATATCATCTAGAAAACACATCCCATACCCGGACATGAGAGTACAGGGATGACACTAGGACTCTACTACTAACATCTATAACTAACCAACCTTCTGAATCTATTGATCACTAGGTTGGTTCTCTTCCATAGCGTGACCTCGACCTCATTGCCCGCGACCACCTAAAAAAAATGTGGTGACCCACAGGTGAGACCCAATCCCAGCAAGAGATATAACTCTCTCCAACATATATTGATTATAACATATTAATTAACAGTAAATACATTGAGCGGTTAGGATATTGAATAAGCAATATGAACAGATTGAACATTTTAAGCATAATAAGTTGTTAAGCAAATAAGTTCTAATATCAAGTAGAATTACACAATTTTCATAAGTCTGCATCATGTAAGAACTATGTAGTGTAAAGACAAGACAAGGGTTAATCAACCAATGTGATACGTATTAAATCCTAGCAATTATACTACACGACTAATATTATATCTTTTATTATTATGCCCTGGGGAGTTTGAGTCGTACCACTCAAAGTCCAAATGACCACTGTGAAGTGTTATTAAGTTCCGTATAAGATCTAGGAGTGCTGGTATCCTAAGATCTCTTCCCCTCGGTCAGTACGAGTAAATTGTAGTGACATACCAATCAAACTGCCAATAGTGACATATAGTCAACTGATAATAACTAATCTGTACTTGGTACAAGTTACGACACTAGAAAATAGGGTATACAAAACCCTCTAATCCGAGGTAGAACTGCAACTGTCCTCAATCACATCAAATGTCAGAGGCATGACCATAGCCATCCTCTATAACCTGCAATTGTGGATGACAAGGATATATCCTCAACTTGCCACCCCCACATACTCAACAGTATGTGCTCCGAGTTTCCCTTGGGAATGCTCATTTCACCATCCAGTAAAGTCTGACACTGAAGATGGCTCTACGGCACAGGGCTCTACATAATTAAGGTTACACTTGATTAATTACTACTAATTGAATGCATTAAGGCTTTATCATACAAGTGGACATTCAAACCCTAATTATTTTCTAACAAGAGTATATGTATAATAACTTCAAAAGATATAAAACATTTGAGATATAAATCTTAATCACATTACCACATGCTATCATTCATTGCAATTTAATGGACCACACTTATCATCATACTATTATGAGATACCAATATCTTATCACAAGTTCCAAGGTTTTAACCCTTATTGGAACATGAAGAGGATTTCACCTCAATCATGGCTTCAAACATGCCCAAAGGTCATTAAGACCATCACATTATTCATAGTAAGGTTATCATCATCATTCCATGCCTTAAACAAGGCTCACAAGATCATTAGCACATATATGTCCATAGATATTAACATGGCAAGTCACTATGATATTCAAATAGTACTACATTGTGGTTTCAACATAAGAAGAGTGTAATTCATTATCACACTAATCATTCAAGAGGTCTAATTATAACCAATCAACATCATATAATTACATTAAGGTGAGGTATAACAAGCTAGATTACAAGGGAGTTACACATCCACTTATTATAGTGATTTATCAAATATAACTATATAATGGCAAAGGTAAGACTACAAATTAATGGTATTGAACCATCGAATTATCATCACTAGGACCCACATATAATACCATGTGATTTATTCTAATCCATCGGATGTTAAAGCATCCAATATTATTCATTGGATCAGGTTCATTGTTCAAGGTTATCAATTGAAGTATAGGTCTTACCATTAGATCAATTGAACCAAGGAACAATTGGTTCAAGGTTTAGTCAAATCTAAAATTACATTCTTAACTCATCATATATGGTGATGACCTGATCCACCATTAATTGTGATCATTAGATCACCATTGGTTGTTAGATCAATAATACATTCAGTTAACACCATCAAATATTAACCTAATGTCATCATCGATTGATAACATCATTAGAATACTTAGTGTGAGAACTTGTTACACTAAACGATATTACTCAAAGAATAAAACACAATCAATCACTAATTAATCATATACCCAAAAATATGGGTAAAATAAAATCGGTTTCAGCGTCAGCACCCGCTCAGAAACATTTGCATAAGAGCCCATTATCTTTCTTATATCCATACTATGCCAAGAATTTGATATAAATTGTTCTATCTTCTTAGCCACCACATATATACATAAGAGAACAATATTTGTATATGCCACACAAACAATCATTAATATGCTAACAAAAGTCAGATTCATTTGAAACACCATATACAAACTTTTTCTCGCCCGGACCTGAGAGTACAGGGACAACTCTAGGACACATTAGACATCTAATCAACTTTCTCAAAGATTCATCACTATAGCTCCTCTTTGCTGCCACATGTTTGTTTTCATCACTTCTGATTACCTAAAAAATGTGGCGAACCACAAGGGTGAGACCCATGTCTCATCAAGAGATATAACCTCCAACAACACATATTGATTACAACATTTTAGGTAATTAGACAGTTTAAGCAGTTTAATCATATATAACAAATAGGTTCAGCAACACTGATGATTAACAAAATACATAAAGGAGCTGATAACAATTATCATCATCAAGCTGACTATCATCATTTTCCTTATTAACCATATAAGAGATTCAATAGCATATGCATAACTAGCATAAGCAAGTCTAGTAGCATATTATCTCTATTAACATGAATAAGTCTAGCATCATAAGCATATCGAACAACATTAACATGTCTAACAGTTTGAACAGATCAATATCATAAGAAGAGGTATCAACATAAGCATGAGTATTTGCATAAGCATGATTAGCAGTATATGCATTTCTAATTATAGAGGCATGGCCAGCATGCTAAACATAACTAACAACATGATATAGCTAGCATCCTAATTATAATCAATAGTAGTAGTATAGATATCAACATAAGCATGACTACTTTATGCACATATTTATAATCTTATGCATATCCACAACATAAGTATAATTACTATCTCTTAATTGCACTATGCATCATCTTTATGTAAAGGGAACAAACAAGGGTTATCATCCAGTGTGAAGCATCATGTATAACCCTAAATAGATATGCTATATGAATGTATTACATCTTTTATTATGCCCTGGGGAATTTGAATCGTACCATTCAAAGTCCAACCGACCCCTGTGAAGGGCTATTCGGTTCCATACGAGATCTAGGAGTGCCAGTATCCTAATATCTCTTCCCCTCGGTCAGTACGAGTAAAAAGGCAGTGACATATCAGTCAAAGCTACCACCACAGTGACATATAGTCAATTTGCTAACCACTAGTCCGCCCTTGGTATAGGTCACTGCACTAGAAACCAGGGTATACAAACCCAATCAATGAGGTACAACCACAATTGTCCTCTAATCACATCATGTTATAATCACCGAGACACGACCACAACCGTTCTCAATCACTTCAGATGTATGAGGCATGACCATAGCCAACCTCCACAATCTGCATTGTGGATGACAAGGATATATCATCAACCTGCCACCCCCACATACTCAATAGTATGAGCTCCAAGTTTCCCGTAGGAATACTCATTTCACCATCCAACAAGTTCTAACACTGAAGATGGTTCTACGACACAGGGCACTACATGATTAAAGTTGCACTTGATTAGTTATGCCAATTGGGTGAATTAAGGCTGCATCAAACAAGTGGACATACAAACCCTAATTCACTTCTAGCAAGCATATAAATATCACAACTTTGAAAAGATATAAAATGTGTGAAACAAAATTTCTCATCTCATCATCACATGGTACTATTCACCTGCCATTCATGAGACCTTACGAGTCATCATACTATCACAAGATATAAATCCTTTTCACCATATCACATGGTAACAACCCTTATCAACATAAGAGGATTATGCCTCATTCATAGCTCAACCATGCCCAAAGGTCATTAAGACCATCATGCTATTCCCTACAAGATCATCATTATCTTTGCATGCCTTATAACAAGGCTCAACAACATCACTAACATATAATACACCAGATCAGCACAATATTGCATTAATGAGCTAGGATATATTCATTAAAAATCATAGCATGGTTATATTAACAATAAGAACATTCCTTTATCACATCAACATGCAAGGAATCTAGATATGATTAGCTCTCATCACATTCATAATGTACATGTTTCGCATAAGCAAGTATCAACCATGTGTCTATGACAACCACCAATTAACACATTAAGGTTATGATCATGTTAAGGAGGTTATTTCACCATCATGCCATCATATAAGAATGTTAAACATGTTTACTCATCTTTATCTATTTGCATTAGAGTTAGGTTCAACAAGATAACTTATATTAATGTTACTAATCAACACTTATACCCAAACCCTAACTCACGGCATCCCTATTGGATCGTAGATGCATAAGGTGAAGCATCACCATCACATTCCATACTATTCTCAAGTATGAACCCACACAGAAATCAAGGTGTAACCATTGGGTTATAGCATACTAGGGTTTCAACAACATTAACATAGTACTTCATGATTTTATTAGTCATTCAAGGACTATTCATACCCAATTACCATCATTTAGTTATATTAAAGATAGGTATAATAAGATATAACTCAATAGGGTTACATATCAACACAATATGATTATCAGCCCTTCTATTCATATGAGTGAATATGTAAGACTACCTTATTAAGGGTAACCCTCCATTTATTCCATCATCATTCAAACCCTATCACCATGCCAAAATGTCACCTAGAGCCATTGGATGTTTAAAAGGTAAGACCATTAGTTGTTTACATAAGTAAATAACCTTGGATAAACCACCTATGAAGTTCTTGATTTGTGCTCTATAAAGATTCACCATGTAACCCTAGAAATCCCTTGATTAACAACACAAAAAGTTCCACTGAGAGTAGGGTAAAACCCACAATCGATTGTTCATTTAAAACAAGCCATCCATTGTCAACAAGTAAGGTCCTTAAGTTGATCATATAAAGGAAACCATCTAAATCACATTATTAGGAACAACATATTACATTAGACATCATTCCACTTTATTGGAGGAATAAACATTATATCTTGACCATTGGGTCAAGTTCATATATTAAAACCATCAATTATAGTATAGGTTCGACCATTGCATCAAGTTACACAAGAAACCATTGGTCTAAGGCTTAATTGATGATACACTTTATATAATTAACTCACCATAGGTTTTGGAGACCTGATCCATCATCATTAGTGACCATTAAGTCACCATAGGTTGTTAGATCCTCACTATATTCATTAATCAACATCAAATATCAAACTAATATCACCATTGATTGATAACATTATTAGGGTACTTAGTTGTTAATCACTAGGCTTATAATTAGGCTAAAACATGACCTAAGGGGGTGAACGTCAGTTGACACCCTTGTTTACCACTATACATTTTCATGAAGACAACACCATAGGGTTGTTGCAATGGTACCATCATCGGGTTATGGGTTTATAGAAGAAATCAACTTCAAACCCTAAAATTGACCATTGGTTGATAGGTGCTTAGCACCATAGGTTGTCAAACCAACCTGATCCAAGTCATATTATACCTTAAGAATAATATACACATGATCAAAGGTTCATCTATAACTGAAATCAGAATAGGTAACATTATAAAAATCGAAATCCAAGTCAAGCATAGCTTTTTAGTGCATGAATCATCATTTTCAAGCAAGAACATGATCTAGAAAGCTTATGGTAAGCAATAAACATGGAGCAAGTTATAAAACTTACCTATAATGAGAAGCTGAAACCCCACACAGAAGAAATCTCGAGCATGTAGGGTACAAAATCTAATAATAAGCTATGAACGCGTCCATCTAGCACCTTTCTTCATTAAATGAGCAAACCCTAAGCAGAAGGAGCAATAAAGGTAGGGTTTTAGAGCTTTAGAGAATTTTTTACCATGGAACAGAAAGGTTCTGACCTGGGGGAATGTCTAAGAAATGAGAAGAACAAGAGAAACGGATAAGGAAGGAAGAAAATAACTTTACTTGGTCAAAATCCCTAGAAGATGACCTTAGAAACCCTAGGTAGGGCTAGATGAAGCTCTAGGAGACCTTCTTCTCCAAAAAGAGGTTGTATTCTATCTTAAAGCACTTGGTTTCACAGAAAAACAGAGTGGAGTCATTGCTCCAGGTTAGAGGAAAGAGAAAGCAAGCATAGATTCGTACTTGGGAAAGGAAGAGGTAAATATAGCCCATGGATAAGGATGGAAGCAAACATGAGGTGTAAAAGTAGCTTCCCCATGTGTCTATGGCCTAAAACTCTTAAGAATATATAAGAACACACACAAGAAGATCCCCCAACGTCCTTATTGAACTGTTTATATTTCCTTTGTCGAATTTCCCAGCCAATCACATAATTCATTAGTTGATAGCTACTAAAGGTAGCTCATCCGTGAAGGGGTAAACCCTAAAATACCCTTAGAGAAAACACCTTCAAACCAAGGATTAAATATGTTCCCCATGGATAAAAAAGATCAATAATGATGAGAGAATATCCAAGGAACATATTGAAAGTGGTAAATTGCAAACAGAACCTCTCAATTGGGTAAATTGTAGAAAAGTCCAAAATGTGCATAAAATTGCATAACTTGCTCAAACAGTGTCCAAATTGGACCAAATTTGAAACTTAAGGTTTTATTATGATTTCAAAGCATATAACAAGGTTATATTAGGGTTATAAGCATTAAATTATGGTAATTAAGCTTATTCAACTCATTAAGCAAGTTTAGGGGCCTTACAACTATAAACCCCTAACAGGGATTTCACCCCTGAAATCCAAGGTAAATAAAGATGGGTACTTCCTTTGCATCTCATCCTATTGCCTTTATGGTTACTTTCATATCATGGTAATTTCACATCATTCATGCATATCTCATCTTGGGTCAGCACAACCCCCCCCCCACCAAAGAAGACATTCTCAATATAGAATGTAGAAACTTGTTGTGTCATCTGTACAACTCTAGTAGTAATGTTCAACTTTAAATTCTAGCTATCAAAATTCATACTTGATACCTTTTTACCAATCATGGTATGTGTCCCACTGGCACCTGTCATTCCATACAAGGAAACATCATTCCTAGTCAACCTTGTTAGGTGTGAAACAACAAAACTATCTTCACCTTACTAGGATTTACACAACCTACTTAGAAGACATATCATGATCCCATAAAGACATTTAATCAACCCCATCTCTCTCTTGTTCAATTTGTCTCATAACTATTGCTGCTTCGGCAACCCTAAGGTTTTTGAAGAAATATTGATCATATTTTTTACCATATTTGAAATACTTTGACATGTCATCATTCAAAACTTGATATAACTTGTATGACATGATTGGAACACTCTGTTCCTCCTATTCATAAATTCTATTTGTACATTAGTTAGTCGAAAGGACATAACTCTAAACTCATCATGGTCATGTGAATTATGTCATCCAATCTTACTCTTATGCGTTGATATTTGATCATAGGTTTATCTTAAAGGAACACAATATCACATATCTATTAACCAACAAACCATCTATCCTTGATATTGGTCTTACCCATCTATCACTGAACCATACGCAACATTATAGAATCACTTTTTTTCCTTCCAAACAACATTTAGAGGGT
The DNA here is from genome assembly GCA_963693085.1 of Alisma plantago-aquatica. Taxonomy (NCBI): domain Eukaryota; kingdom Viridiplantae; phylum Streptophyta; class Magnoliopsida; order Alismatales; family Alismataceae; genus Alisma; species Alisma plantago-aquatica. Next base: position 1,367,932,015 of record OY856409.1, on the reverse strand, counting down.
CATCATCAACTCTCTCTCCCTCTCTCTCTACGAAAGAGGAATACTTGGAATGTTCACTTAATAAACATCTCCAACCTTCACATATTTCTCATATTATTGATACATCTTGGATACTAGGATTCATTACCTTGGTATCCACCTCATGTGCTATAAACAACTCACATCCTTATATCATCTACTTTTACCAACATAACAAATATCAAGACATATAAGAGGAATATTCCTAATTATTGGAAGGCTAAAAAGAAAAATCATCACAAACTTTATGAACTTGGAACCATAGTCTAAACAAGCTTATGTTATAATAAGTTATCCACCCTCATGTTTACAACAAATCCACACATACCAAGTGGAAATGATCCACTTGAAAGTTGTGCCCTGGAAAGAAAAGACACAAAGGGAAACACACTTCCCACATCATAGCAGAATTGTTCAAGGGTTACCAGCAAAAAGGTAACAAATTATATTTTCATTATGCAAGTTACAACTTCTTATGTATCATTTTACCTTTTTAATTTCAGGTTCCTTTCCATTAGCATAGAAATCACCATGATTAACATATCTCATTACTCCTTCCTTGATGACTATTTATCACACTTGGTATGTTCTCTTATTTTATTATGTTTTTCAACCACTTATCGACATGTAAATCATCACATTCCACATTTTCTTCATTAAATTGGGATCATTTCCCTTAATTTCTTTCACATGCCATGCTGATTTTTCATTAACACTTTCTTACACACATAGGTTGGTCTGAGATTAACTCAGGTTCCACATATTTCTTTGTCATTGTTCCCATTCATCTTCTCATTTTGTACTTGTTATAGGAGTTCTCTCTATCTTATGTGGATTTCATACCTTGATTCATTTTATAAGCATAGACTTGTTTGTCTTTTACTTTATTATCTTATTGAATCACATCTTCAAGAACTCCTCTTTTCCTTATTTGTATTCAGATTTAGATTTCATGGTGTTGTGTCTTTCTCTTTAGCTACCAAACATTCAAGTTTTGATAGATAATGATGCAATTCTCATCTTCTTTAAGGTAGGATTGAGATATTCACACCATGATTTCTTATTTGTTATGCTCTTTAGATTGTCTCAAAATGACTACTTGATCAGAGTAATCAGAAAGATAGAAATCTAAGAGTTACATACTTACCTTTCCTTCAATAATTGAATACCTGGCCAGGGCACCCAAATATTGAGATTAGGCAGTATGCACCATATTTTTATGTCATATTCCTAACTTAGACATCATCCTAGTCCTAATTCCTCGTGTCCATGTAGACTCAGTGAACCTAATGCTCTGATACCAACTTGTGAGAACCCGTTACACTAAACGAGATTACTCAAAGCATAAAACACAACCAATCACTAATTAATCACATACCCAAAAATATGGGTAAAACAAAACTAATTTCAACGTCAACACTCGCTCAAAAACATTTGCATAAGAGCCCAATATCTTTCTTATATCCATACTATGCCAAGAATTTGATACAAATTGTTCTATCGTCTTAGCCACCACATATATACGCATGAGAACAATATTCATATATGCCACACAAACAAGCATTAATATGCTAACAAAAGTCAGATTCGTTTGAAAAACCATATACAAACTTTTTCTTGCCCGAACCTGAGAGTACATGGATGAATCTAGGACACATTAGACATCTTAACTTTCTCAAAGATTCATTACTATAGCTCCTCTTTGCTGCCACATGTTTGTTTTCGTCAGTTCTGATTACCTAAAAAATTATGGCGAACCACAAGGGTGAGACCCATGTCCCAGCAAGAGATATAACCTCCAACAACACTTATTGATTACAACATTTTAGGTAATGAGATAGTTTAAGCAGTTTAATCATATATAACAAATAGGCTCAACAACACTGATGATTAACAAAATACATAAAGGAGTTGATAACAATTATCATCATCAAGCTGACTATCATAATTTTCCTTATTAACCATATTAGAGATTCAATAGCATATGCATAAATAGCACAAGCAAGTCTAGTAGCATATTATCTCTATTAACATGAATAAGTCTAGTATTATAAGCATATATAACAGCATTAGCATGTCTAACAGTTTGAATAGATCAATATCATAAGAAGAGCTATCAACATAAGCACGAGTATTTGCATAAGCATGATTATCAGTATATGCATTTCTAATTATAGAGGCATGGCTAGCATGCTAAACATAACTAACAACATGATATAGCTAGCATCCTAATTATAATCAGCAGTAGCAATATAGATATCAACATAATCATGACTACTGTATGTACACATTTACAATCTTATGCACATCCACAACATAAGTATAATTACTATCTCTTATTTGCACTAAGCAACATCTTTATGTAAAGAGAAAAAACAAGGGTTATCATCCAATGTGAAGCGTCGTGTATAACCCTAAATAGATATGCTATACGATTGTATTACATCTTTTACTATGCCCTGGAGAATTTGAATCGTACCATTCAAAGTACAACCGACCCCTACAAAGGGCTATTCGGTTCTGTACAAGATCTAGGAGTACCGATATCCTAAGATCTCTTCCCCTCGGCCAGTACGAGTAAAAAGACAGTGACATATCACTCAAAGTTGCCACCATAATGACATATACTCAAGCTGCTAACCACTAGTCCTCCCTCGGTACATGTCACCACACTAGAAACTAGGGTATACAAACCCAATCAATGAGGTAAAACCATAATTTTCATCTAATCACATCATGTTATAATCACCGAGACACGACCACATCCGTTTTCAATCACATCATATGTATGAGGCATGCCCATAGCCAACCTCCACAATCTGCATTGTGGATGACAAGGATATATCCTCAACCTGCCACCCTGACATACTCAACATTATGAGCTCCAAGTTTCCCTTAGGAATACTCGTTTCATCATCCAACAAGTTCTGACACTGAGGATGGTTCTATGACACAGTGCACTACATGATTAGAGTTGCACTTGATTAGTTATGCCAATTGGGTGAATTAAGGCTGCATCAAACAAGTGGACATACAAACCCTAATTCACTTCTATCAAGAATATAAATATCACAACTTTGAAAAGATATAAAATGTATGAAACATAATTTCTCATCTCATCATCACATGGTACTATTCACTTGCCATTCATGAGACCACACTAGTCATCATACTATCACAAGATATAAATCCTTTTCATGATATCACAGGGTATCAACCCTTATAAACATAAGAGGATTACACCTCATTCAGGGCTCAACCATGCCCAAAGGTCATTAAGACCTTCATACTATTCCCTGTAAGATCATCATTATCTTTGCATGCCTTATAACAAGGCTCAACAACATCACTAACATATAATACACCAGATCAGCACAATATTGCATTAATGAGCTAGGAGATATTCATAAACAATCATAGCAGAGTTATATTAACATTAAGAACATTCCTTTATTACATCAATATGCAAAGAATCTAGATATGATTAACCCTCATCATATTCATATTGCACATGTTTCGCATAAGCAAGTATTAACCATGTGGCTATGACAACCACAAATTAACACATTAAGGTTATGATCATGTTAAGGAGGTTATTTCACCATCATGCCATAATATAAGAATGTTAAACATGAATACTCATCTTTATCTATTTGTATTAGAGTTAGGTTCAACAAGATAAATTATATTAATGTTACTAATCATCACTTATACCCAAACCCTAACTCACAACATCTCCATTGGATCATAGATGCATAAGGTGAAGCATCACCATCACATTCCATACTATTCTCAAGTATGAACCCACACATAAATCAAGGTGTAACCATTGGGTTATAGCATACTAGGGTTTCAACAACATTAACATAGTACTTCATGATTGTATTAGTCATTCAAGGACTATTCATACCCAATATACCATCATTTAGTTATATTAGAGCTAGGTATAACAAACTATACCTCATTAGGATTACATATCAACACAATATTTTTATAATCCCTTCTATTCATATGAGTGAATATGTAATACTACCTTATTAAGGGTAATCCTCCATTTGTTCCATCATCATTCAACCCATATCACCATACCACAATGTCAACCAGAACCATTGGATGTTTAAAAGGTAAGACCATTGGTTGTTTACATAAGTAAACACCTTGGATAAACCACCTATGAATTCCTTTATTTATGCTCTATAAATATTCACCATCTAATCCTAGACATCCCTTGATTAACAACACAAAAAGTTCCACTGAGAGTAGGGTAAAACCCACAATCGACTGTTCATTTAAAACAAGCCATCCATTGTCAACAAGTAAGTTCTTTAAGTTGATCATATAAAGGAAACCATCTAAATCACATTATTAGGATAAACATATTACATTAGCCATCATTCCACTTTATTGGAGGAATAAATGTTATATCTTTACCATTGGGTCAAGTTCATATATTAAAACCATCAATTACAGTATAGGTCTGACCATTGCATCAAGTTACACAAGAAACCATTGGTCTAAGGCTTAATTGATGATACAACTATAGAATTAACTGACCATAGGTTTTGGAGACCTGATCCACCATCATTAGTGACCATTAAGTCACCATAAGTTGTTAGATCATCACTATATTTGTTAATCAGCATCAAATATCAAACTACTATCACCATTGATTGATAACATCATTAGGGTACTTAGTTGTTAATCACTAGGCTTCTAATTAGGCCAAAAAATGACCTAAGGGGGTGAAGTTCAGTTGACCCCCTCGGTTACCACCACCCATTGTCATGAATACAACACCATAGGGTTGTTGCAATGGTACCATCATCGAGTCATGGGTTTATAGAAAAAATCAGCTTAAAACCCTAAAATTGACTGTTGGTTGATAGGTGCTTAGCACCATAGGTTGTCAAACCAACCTGATACAAGTCACATTATACTTAGGAATAACATACACATGATCACAGGTTCATCTATAACTGAAATCAGAACAGGTAACATTATAAAAATTGAAATCCAAGTCAAGCATAGCTTTTTAGTGCATGGATCATCATTTTCAAGCAAGAACATGATCTAGAAAGCTTATGGTAAGCAATAAACATGGAGCAAGTTATAAAACTTGCCTCTAATGAGAATATGAAACCACACAGAATAAATCTTGAGCAGGTAGGGTAGAAAATCCAAGTATAAGGTATGAACTCGTCTATCTAGCACCTTTCTTCATCAAATGAGCAAACCCTAAGCATAAGGAGCAATAAAGGTAGGGTTTTAGAGATTTAGAGAAATTTCTACCATGGAACAGCAAGGTTCCGACCTGGAGGTAGGTCTAAGGAAGGAGAAGAGCAAGATAAATGGAGAAGGAAGGATGAAAATAACTTGCCTTGGTCAAAATCCCTAGAAGATGACCTTGGAAACCCTAGGTAGGGCTAGATGGAGCTCTAGGAGACCTTCTTCTCCAAAAAGAGGTTGTCTTCTACCTTAGAGCACTTGGTTCTGCAGAAAAATAGAGTGGAGTCATTGATCCATGTTAGAGGAAAGAGAAAGCAATCATAGATTCGTACTTGGGCAAGTAAGAGGTAAATATATCCCATGGATAAGGATGGAAGCAAGCATGAGGTGTAAAAGTAGCTTCCCCATGTGTCTATGGCCTTAAACTATTAAGAATATACAAGAACACACACAAGCAGCACCCCCACTGTCCTTATAGACCTGCTTATATTTCCTTTTTCGAATTTCCCAACCAATCATATAATTCATTAGTTGATAGCTACTAAAGGTAGCTCATCCGTGAAGGGGTAAACCCTAAAATACCCTTAGAGAAAACACCTTCAAACCAAGGATTTAATAGGTTCCCCATGGATAAAAAAGCTCAATAATGATGAGAAAATATACAAGGAACATAATGAAAGTGATAAATTGCAAATAAAACCTATCAATTGGGTAAATTGTATAAAAGTCCAAAATGTGCATAAAATTGCATAACTTGCTCAAATAGTGTCTAAATCGGACCAAATTTGAAACTTAAGCTTGTATTATGATTTCAAAGCATATAAAAAGGTTATATTAGGATTGTAAGCATTAAATTATGGTAATTAAGCTTATTGAACTCATTAAGCAAGTTCATGGGCCTTACACTTAGTAAATGATAATTGAATGTCTAATTGAGCCAAAACCTGACCTAAGGGGGTGACCATAGGTTGTCACCATAAAATTGACACCATAGATCACTAACATAAGTTTCCAAGATAGCAACACCATTGGTTATTGAATGATATGACCATCGGTTGTGTGATAGGGAAGGAAATAGCTTGAAACCCCTAATTTGAACCATCAATTATTTGGTGCTTAGCACCATAGGTTGATGCTATCAACCTATTCCAGATCATGTTACACCTTAGAAAGGTCATACACATGTTTACAAGTTCATATAGAACTGTAAAAAAATAGGGAACACCACAAAAATTTGTAAGCAATCATGGTTTCTCTATGCTTAGTTCATCACATTAAAGCATAAACATGAACTAACAAGCTTCTAACAAGCAATATTAGTGAAGAATGTTATATAACTCGCCTCTATAGAGTAGGTCAGATCCCAAAAAGCAAGAATCTCGAGCAAATAGGGCAGGAAAACCTTATATTTAGATCTAAACTTGGCTAAATAGGTACTTCTCTCCACAAAGAAGCAAATCCTAGAAAAAGAAACAAGAAGGATAGATTTTTGAGTTCTAGAGCCACTTTCACCATGGAACAGTAGGGTTCCAACTTGGAGGAAGGTCTAAGGAAGGAGAAGAGCAAGATAAATGGAGAAGGAAGGAAGAAAATAACTTGCCTTGGTTAAAATCCCTAGAAGATGACCTTGGAAACCCTAGGTAGGGCTAGATGGAGCTCTAGGAGACATTCTTTTCCAAAAAGAGGTTGTCTTCTACCTTAGAGCACTTAGTTCTACATAAAAACAGAGTGGAGTCATTTATCCAGGTTATAGGAAAGATAAATCAAGCATAGTTTCGTACTTGGGCAAGGAAGAGGTAAATATAGCCCATGGATAAGGATGGAAGCAAGCATGAGGTGTAAAAGTAGCTTCCCCATGTGTCTATCGCCTTAAACTATTAAGAATATACAAGCACACACACAAACAGCTCCCCCAATGTCCATATAGACCTGATTATCTTTCCTTTTTCAAATTTCCCAGCCAATCACATAATTCATTAGTTGATAGCTACTAAAGGTAGCTCATCCGTGAAGGGGTAAACCCTAAAATACCCTTAGAGAAAACACCTTCAAACCAAGGATTGAATAGGTGCCCCATGGATAAAAAAGATCAAGAATTATGATATAATATCCAAGGAACATAATTCAATTGATACATTTCAAATAAAACCTCTCAGTTGGGTAAATTGCAGAAAAGTCCCAAATATGCATAAAATTGCATAACTTGCTCGAACAGTGTCCAAATTGGACCAAATTTGAAAGTTAAGCTTGTGTTATGATTTAAAAGCATATCACAAGGTTAGATTATAGTTATAAGCATTAAATTATGGTCATTAAGTTTATTCAACTCATTAAGCAAGTCCATGGGCCTTACATGTACAAACTCCCTCAATTATAATATTAAGTCTTAGATGCTTTCCGAAAGTGACACACCTAAAAATCTTGATCGAACAAGCATATGTGACACTAAAGCATGTTAAGCCATATATCTCATGGAAGTGTGAAGGTAATGATGTAGGTGCCATAAAAGTTGGGTACATTGTTATCGTGTCAGTTTTTGGGTCACCCTTAACAAGTGATTCTTAGAGAGTCTAAGCCCAGAAGCATGCAGATGATTATGGCAAGGAGTTGTGTATATCATCTATCCAAGAGTTTCATATGATGCAATTGGCATGATGGCCTGCCTAAATAACCAAGTTGTGGGCGATCAGCCGAAGCTGACTCATGATTTGATGAAATATGAATATTGGCCCACTAGAATATTATACGTTGTAATATTCTGAATTGATATGTGAGGGCTATCAATTTGAATAAAATAATGGGAGTGATAATAATTAAAGACCTAATTAATATCGTCAACATTTTCAAATCAAATCAAATCAAAGGGTTTTTAACAAATGCACATTTTCTCTTATAGAATCAAATGATGAACAAATCTGAATTGCAATTGGTCAAGAAGGACAAACTTGATGGGAGAAATTTTCACAACTGGTTTTGGACTTATAGAAGGGTTATCAATGAAGAGTTCAAGCTCTACGTCCTCGACAAAATAGTGCCAGAAATACCTGCTCTTGATGCACCTAGGGCACAAGTGGAAGCTTACTGGAAGAATGCCAATGATGCCTTAGAGATAAAGTACCTTATGCTTAGCTACATGAACTATGAGTTTCATGAGAAGTGTGAAGACATGAGTGTTCTTGAGATGGTAACACATCTTAAGAAAGTGACACTTGGTCTTACAAAGCAAGAAAGAGATGATATCATGAAGGTGTTGCTTGAGTTTAAGTTGATAGAGGGAACCTCAGTAGAAGAACATGTGCTCAATATTATTGGACATGTGTAGCATCTTGAAGAATTGGGATTCACCTTGAGCCAAGAGTTGGCCACTGATATGATTCTAAAGACAGTGGAAGAATCATTTAGCCGCTTTATTGCATGTTATCATGTGAATAATACAACTAGATAAATGTCAAACTTTCTTGCCATGTTGATTCATGTTGAAGCAAAATTGAAGGAGGACAAGCCCATGATGGTGATTAGTAGAGATGAGTCCAAGGATCAAAGCAAGACTGAGAAGTGTGTTGAGGTCAACCTTAAATCCAAATCTTCAACACTCAAGATAAGGAGAAAGAAAAGTACAAGAGGAACTCATCCTTTGTACTTGAAGGAATTCAGGAAGAAGAAGATGGGGATGGTGATCTCTACTTCAGCTATATACATTATTGAGATAAATCTATCTACTTCATCATCATGGGTACTAGATATTGGATGTGGATCTCACATATGTTCTCATATGCAAGATCTAAAAGGAAGTAGGCCTTTGGGAAAAGGTGAGGTGGAACTGTGAGTTGCTAATGGCACAAGAGTTGTGGCAAGTGTAGTTGGAACCTATAGTATATCTCTGACTATAGGGCTAGTAATAGAGTTAAAGAACTGCTATTATATAAATCAAAACATCATTTCTATATCTTGTTTGGACAAGGATGCATTTGAATTCCATATTAAAAATTGTCAATGTTCTATTTCAAAAGATGAGATCTTTTATGATAGTGCCCCAATGTCTTATGGTCTTTATTGTTGGATCTAAAGACATATATTTATAAAATAAATACCAAAAGGATAAAACTCAACAACTCAAACAAGACATACCTTTGTCATTGTCATCTAGGGCACATAAATCAGAATCACATATATAGACTCCATAAAGATGGTTATTTGGACTCTTTTGATTTTGAATCATTAGAACCATGTGAATATTGTTTGTTGTGAAAAATGGCTAAGACCCCTTTCACTAGTAACAATGATAGGGCTAGTGATCTATTAGCACTTATACATACTTGATGTGTGTGGCCCTTTTAGATCAACTTCTAGAGGTGGGTATCAGTACTTCATTACCTTCACTGATGACTTTAATAGGTATGTATATGTTTATTAATGAAACATAAGTCAAAAACTCTTGAAAAGTTCAAGCAGTTTATGAATGAAGTACATATTCAACTTGGTAAAAGTATTAAGGCACTTCATTCTAATCAAGGTAGAGAATACTTAAACCAAGAGTTTGAGAACCTTCTTAGAGCCCATGGGATTGTATCCCAGTGGACTCCACCTAGAACACCTTAGCATAATGGTGTGTCAGAAAGAAGGAATCACACATTGATGGATATGGTGTGATCTATGATGAGTTCATCTGAACTTTGAACTACCTTCTAGGGGTATGCTCTAGAAACTGTCACTTTTACACTAAACCCGGTACCATCTAAATCGGTTCAAAAGACACCATATGAGATATGGACTGGGAAGCATCCCAATATGTCTTTTATGAGGATTTGGGGATGCAAAGCTTATGTTAGCAAGATGCTTCCTGAAAAGTTTGGTTCTAAATCTGATAAATGTTATTTTGTTGGATATCCTAAGGAGACTAAAAGATATTACTTTTACTCCATATCTGACAGTAAAGTGTTTGTTGCCATAGATGTTGTATTCCTAGAAAAGGAATTTATTTCCAAAGGAAACTGTGGGAGAAAAGTAGAACTCAAAGAGGCTCGAGACCAACAAGAGAACATTTAACTAATAGATGTACAAGAGGAACAAAGAGAATCATAAAGTGTTGTGGAATCTCAAATTCCTCAAGTAACACAAGAACCTCGTAGATCTAATAGGACATGCCTTGAGCCTGAGAGATTTAGATATCTTGTAACTCTGGAAGGCAATGAATTGGTCATAAATGATGAGTCAATATCCTACAAAGATGCTATTGAGGGACCAAAATCTGAGAAATGGCTTGAGGCCATGAGATCTGAGATGGAATCCATGCATATCAACAAAGTATGAACTTTGGTGGATCCACCTAGAGGGGTAAAACCCCATAGGGTGTAAATGGGTCTTCAAGAAGAGTACCGACATGGATGGAAAAGTTCAAACCTATAAGGGTATATTGGTTGCAAAGGGTTTCAAACAAGTTCAGGGTGTTGACTATGACGAAGCCTTTTCTCCAATGTCCATGGTTAAGTCCATCAGGATCATGCTTGCTATTGCAGCTTATCATGACTATGAGATTTGGTAGATGGATGTTAAAACCAAGTTCCTTAAAGAGAATCTTATCAGGGATGTGTACATGACACAACCTGAGGGTTTTATAAATCCAAAATCTACAAATAAAGTATGTAAGCTACAAAGGTCAATCTATGGATTGAAGCAAGCATCTCAGAGCTGGAATCTTCATTTTAATGAGACATTCAAAGAGTTTGACTTTATTCAAAATGAAGATGAACCTTGTGTGTATAAGAAGGTTAGTGGGAGCATAGTGACATTCCTCATATTGTATGTAGATGGCATACTATTGATGGGGAATGACATCCCTACTTTACAAAAGGTAAAGACGTGGCTTGAAAATGCATTCTCTATGAAAGGCTTGGGAGAAGCATCCTAAATCTTGGGGATAAAGATCTACAGAGATAGATCCAGGCTTATTAGACTAAATCAGAGCACATACATTGACAAAGTGTTGAAGTGGTTCAGCATGGAGAACTCAAAGAGAGGAAACATGCATGTGTTGCATGGAGTGGCCATCTATAAGAGTCAATCTCCCAGTTCTTGTGGAGAAAGGGAACACATGAGTTTGATTCAATATACCTCACCAATTGGATCAATCATGTATACAATGTTGTGTACCCGTACATACATCTCGTATGCCTTGATCATGACGAGAAGATATCAGTCAGATCCATGTGTTTCTCATTGGACAGCCATGAAGATCATCCTCAAGTAGTTAGAAAGGACGAAGGATCAATTCTTAGTCTACAATAGAGAGGAAGAGTTGGTGGTAAAGGGTACACCGATACAAGGTTCCAGACTGATCAAGATGATTATAAATCACAATCAAGATTTGTGTTTTTCTTGAACAACAAGTTGTACGCTATAAGAGTTCTAAGCAAGAGATAGTTGTCGATTCTACAACATAGGACGAGTATATTGCTGCATCGAATGTAGCAAAGGAGGTTGTATTGATCAAGAAGTTCACTATAGAACTTGGGGTCATTCCAAGCATAAACAACACAATCGAGCTATATTGTGAGAACAATGGAGCTATTGCACAAGTTAAGGAACCCAGATCTCATCAGCACTCAAAGAATATATAGAGGCGGTATCATCTCATGTAAGAGATCATACAGTGAGGAGATGTAAAGATTTGCAAAGTACCAACTGAGAACAATGTCGCCAACCCCTTTGACAAAGGCATTTTCACAACAGAAGCATGACAGTCATGTTAGATCACTTGGAATACAATTCGTGGGTTATTGGCTCTAAGTGCAAGTGGCAGTCTATTGGTATGTATGCCCATAGAGCCAATTATGTGATGATTGTAATGACATAACTTGTAAAATGATTTGATTATGAATAAAAGGCAAGCTTCCAATTTATTATGTTTAATTTAGTTATGAGATAATGATTTAACTTTATAAATGTCTAGAGAATAACAATACTCAATGATGTATGTCTTCAAGTACGTGACTTGGAAAATGAGATCATACTGATGTTAAGAGTACATATACATATTCTCATTATGCCCCTGATCGGTTGTTATTGTGGAAGGTTGATAGACAACAATAATACAAGATCAGAGTGTGAGTTAGTTGATGACAGAGTCTCATTAGTCACAATATGGCAATATCAAACCAATCACACATATACATGTTAGAGAACAGTGTATCAGATAGACCCACTGTGAGACTGACACATGGAAGGCATCTTATGGAAGTCATAGTCAGCTCTCGCAGTGATGGTGGTGGTTGTGGTTCTTAGACCAAAAATTATTTCACTCATCACATGTCATTAGGTACCCTTTGACATCATCAAACACAATCCTAAAACATGGGTTGTTATAAACATGATGATTGGATGACTTTGACACATGGGGATAGACTGTGAATGATAAAAATGGGATTTGTCCCTCCAATAGGAGTTTGATGTTCTAGGCCTCTTAATTAACGAGACTAAGAAATGCATAGCCATGCGCATGTGAGTCAATATGTGATATTGAGCTTATATATATCTCATATAGTGTGCTCTTAGTTTAAGAAACAAGATTGAATGATAAAAAGGATAATTTCTCCATGTTTCAAGTTCAATCTGAACATCAGTGACAAAGGAACTATACAAACACTACAATGCCATGCACAAATTGTAGGTTGAAGTTGTTCTCCAACTTTCCATTTGCATGGGTAGCATTAATGTGTGAAAGGCTCCTCTCATTGTTTGTGTTGTCATAAGTTGTTATGGACATTCACTGCCAATGTAATATGGGACCTATAGGGTCACACACATAGGTCTCGACCTAGAAGAGGAGTTTGATCTTGAATAACAGATGAATTAAGTACTACACTATTTGGGTATTTGATTCATGCAACAAGCAGCCTGATTGCATTGCCAAACGCTCATCTCATGGAATGAAATGGCTGTCTGGAGTGCCAAATGGTCATCTCAAGGGTTGAGATGGGCGTTTGGAGTGTCAGATTGATTTGAATTGAAATTTTCTATGGATTGAACCATACGGCCCAGCTCGACTCACCAGACGGTCATATGGATAAGCGAGATAACTGTCTCGCATGGGCATGATGGCCCAGTTTGGCAGAGGGAAGGTTCTAGATACTTTTTATATTCATTTTGATTGCACATTACTTGTTGTGCAAGGAATTGATGCTTGACATTAATGGGAAACCTAATTGCCAATTTCATATGTGATTGGAAACTATAAAACGACCATCTCATAGTACGAGATTACCGTCTTGCAAGCTAGACAACCGTCTGGTGTGCCACATGACCATTTGGATGGTTGCAGGTTGCGAAAATTTGAGATCTTTCAGTCCCTTCCACCTCGCATTGACTGGGAACCCTGACCCAAACCCTCCCTATAAATAGAGGGGTATCGGGGGCTTCAATATAATATGGCTTTAGGGTCTAATTCAAAGGTTTTTGAGAATCACCTTTAATATTTTCCAATTAACAAATATATGAATCCTAATTGGTGAAAATAATGTGTTTAGGTATGGAAACACTAATTAGAGGATGACAGTAGCTTTTTACCTTGATTTAGAATTATAGTTAAGGTATGTGCATCCACTCGATTACTTTTGGTATTTATGATGAATAAACCCTAATTTATCGTATGTGGCATCTCTTTTATCCTTAGCTCAACTCTTATAATCTTAAAGGAAAATATTTTTGTATGCGACTCGCTTTCTGATTGGTTACTGAAATTTTATGAAATCATTATTGTGCTTGTAAAGAGTGAGATCCGATAGGGGATCCACTCATTACAGTGTAGAGGAATAAGTCCAACCAATCCCATAAATAAAACAAAGTGTGAAGGGAATGAAGAAATTCATTCATTTATCAAATGGGATACATATCAGAGAAAGGTAGTAGTAAGCAGCGGAAAGAAAGCTATTACAATGTTACATGATAATACATCTACAATCATTCCTTGCCATAATAGGTGGTATAATAAAGTAAAATGGGTAAACATCCAATAATCTAATAATATGCAAGACCTGTTAATACCAAAATTGGTGGGTTACATAAATTGAGTATGAACAACACAAATTTGGATTTAGATTAGTACATTGAGATTATTTGTGTTGTATTTATCTCATTATACACTTAATTATTTATCCAGGGTTTTAAGCTCATCCCAATGGTCAAAAGAATGAATCCTTTTGAGTTATTTCCAATTATCTTACTCTAAGATGTTAGGGTCATACTAGGGTATTTAATTATGATGAAGGCTATAGTTGTAGTATTTTTATTGACCAATTTTATACAATTCAATTTTTAGGGTTATAACATCCTAAGGCTTCATATCCATGGGACACTAATGAATCAATTAGGGATATTAGGTCCCCCACAAGGTCTAATCTATCCTAAATTAAGAAATTATGCATAAAAGAAGGTATTTATTTGAGAAAGGGTCAAGAAGAGAGAACGAAGGAGATTGGATAACTACATAGTTGAGTGGGGGACTAGAATAATGGAGGATTAACCTATATGCCTAGAATTGAGTATGTTACAACACTCCACCCCTTAAAGAGGATTTCATCCTCGAAAATCCCTTCATCATTATCCAAGTGTACTATTCATACTTCTAAACCAATCTAAGATTTTTGGTACACTTAATGTAGCAGATCATACACACTATACCACCCCAAGTTGCTCTCATAGTTCATTATTGAAGTGGGACTATACATTTCACACATCATTTCAACATTTAGTCTTCTCATAACAGTGTCTACCTAGGAATGTTTGACTATTATAAAGGATTACCTTATAAGTAATGTATTCATTATGGTTACATACATATTTACGATGATTTCACCATTCTCTCAACATAATCATCATTATTTCTTTTGCATGCACATGTTCACTACATTTTGTTTTCATCACCTAAGCATGGAAGATCAATTTTTCATAACTAAGTTTCCCCTTGGATCATTCATATTGCAATCACTAAGTTGAAAGACTAATCTAGTTTAGGGAAGTCAACCTCAGCATGTACTATCATAATTTCTGTAATCAATGTTAATATTATTTCCTTTCACAAATCTTATTTTTATTTAGCATGAAGTGTACAAGATCTATTATGGTATAACATGCATAAATTTTTGTTTCATTTTAGAATTAGTATTATCAAAAATTATTATTTAGTTATGAATTTTACCCAAGGAAATTAATTATCTACCATCTAGTGTCCAAAAAAATTATTTAATCTATCAAGTGGATTTGGGTAAATGCATAAAGATCAGGGTCTTGTTTTTAAAACATTTTAATCACTCACATTTGAGCACAATTATGTATAGTATGAAACTTATGTATAGAATGAAACTTATTGAGTTTTTTATCCATGATTGGATAACAATATAGTCAAGTAGGGGCCTAGAAGAATGGAACATTAACTTATATGCCTAGGATTGAGTATGTTACAACACTCCATGCTACAAAGAGGATTTTGTCCCCAAAATCTATCCATCACTAGCCAGGTGTACGAGTCATACTTCTAAACCAATCAAATATTTTTGATACACTTAATGTAGTAGATCATACGTACTATACCACCCCATGTAGCTTGTATAGTTCATTCTTGAGGTGGGACTATACATTTCACACATCATGTCATCATTTAGTGTTCTCATAATGGGCATCGATCTTGGGATGTTTCACTGTTATCTAGGATTACCTTATCATTATTGTATTCATTATGGTTAAGTACAGTGTTATGGTGATTTCACTATTATCTCACCTAAAATTGAGTATGCTACAATGTTTCTCTGACCTAAATCAATATACATGGATGTTCTCATCCATTTTTACTTTGATATAACAGAAATTGACTAAATATCAATCTTGTCTCTCTATTGTGCATATACTAGTAGTGTGGCAACACATCCCACTATCACACAGACAGCGAGGTGTTACGCGAAAACGTGCAGAAATCACCATAACCATAGATTAACAAAATACGGGTTAATTAAAACCAATTTCAGAAAACTGATAAACTGAGAAACTTATTACATTCCAGTCCACATCCTGCAGGAAAACAGGATTATATATATATATATATATGCATGCTTTGATACGTGTCCACAGCTTAGAACAATAGTTGTCCTGTCATAACATGAGTTCATCACCTGTTCATATACATAAGGCCCACATCCGGCCAACAGCAGGATATACAAACATCATCGGTCGTACATCGTAAAACGACGTCAAAACACCGCCAAGGACCTGAGAGTACAGGGACGACTCTAGACTCTATCACAAAACATCCAAAACAGCAGCACATCCAATGCTTGCCTTCTACTATCCTTCTTGCTGCTCGACCGCAACTTCGCGACCACCTCCACGATAAGCTCGACCACCTAGAAAGGGGTGTAAACCAACGGAGTGAGACAATTGAACATTGTCCCAGTGGGAGGCATAACTCCCCACCGCAACTACAGAATCTCAACAGGATAAGGCTATAACAGTAGATATATGATAACAGGTATAACAAGGGCAGTATATATGAAGCAAAGCTATTCTTACCGACAAGCTTACCAGCTGTACTAAAGGCATATAACCAAATATCTTTCAATGGAACACGATTGATAAGATAAGATATATTGCTACATAACATGATTACCAAGATAAGATATATTGCCACATAACCTAGGGAATATAGAAGTAACTGCATGATATATAGAGTTAACTACACAAACAAGGCCTCAACCAATGTTTCGTGTTTGTCCTAAGCAGTAATAACTAAATGGCTGGATTAAGTTTTATTATGCCCTAAGGAAGTGAACCGTACCGTTCAAATCCAACCTTCGACTGTGAAGCCCATAACCGGTGCTATACAAGGTCAATGGAAGAGCCAGAATCCACGACCTCACCCATCGTGGTCAGTACACGAGAAACATAGCAGGACCGCAGTCTCATGCTCAGTGGCCTTTAGCCACAGGGTCAGCTCCTCAGGCTACCCTTCCTCTAGCCCGCCTCGGTACAGGTCACAATGCTAGTAAAACTAAGCCACGGGCCTAATCACCGTGCTCTGAGCCATGAACACATTCATGCTCATCATATCACGTATCTGGAGCCATGGGCCATGTTCACCATGCTCATCACATACCCGAGTCTGCAACCGCAGCTGCACTCGTTTCACCTCTCTATTTGAGGCTAGGAGAAACCTCGCATATTCAAAAATATGCACTCCGGGTTAACCCGCAGGAGAACCCGTTTCACCATCACTAAGTCCTGACGATGATGGATCTATGGCCAGGGCAAACTACATGATATATTTCACTATAATTAATTAGTATCTTTTAGATGGATTGCAAGATTCAACCAAGTTATATAACATGCAAGGTATAACAGAAAGTAAACAACATAAACTCAACATTATGCTTTTTCTCCCACAATTTACACTACACTAATCCATCACAAGGATCTCACATCACATGTTATCAATTGGCCTCTTGCCAACCATCCAGATCCATCTCAAGGATCATCACATACCCAGGGGATCTCAATCCCTCACCACATAGTGCCACTACCTCTCAAGGCTTACATCATCATCATCATGGAACATCATTCATAATACACCTGTCATCACAGTGTTCTCATATAACCCTTCCTCATAGCCTTTCATTTGGCTATGTGTTACCTGCATGGTTAGCATCATTCAATAATTATAAATTCAACATAAGGACTATGCTTTTTCTCATGAGATGTCATTCAAGATGTTATAATTGTCAACTATACATCAACTGGTGATTATGTGCACAAGACACATTATTAAGCAACTATTTATGTACTTCACCTTGCTTCAACATCATGCTAAATATACAGAACAAGCATTGTTATTACCACTACCATTATTACTACCATTATTATTAAGTGAGCAAGGGGTCACCAACGTTATCAAAGGCATATACAATTCAAGCCGTTTCCATGATACAAGGATCCCTCACAAAAGATACCAAACCCGCACTAAAATAGATATATCGGGCAACCTACCCTCACCCAAAGCTCATCATCCAACGGCCATACACAACGCCGCGTTGCCACCAAGGCAACCCGCGTGCAGCAGTGCAATGATGCGTCACAAGAGAGGTATCGTGCATTGGGTGTGTCGGGCGAGCATCTCAAGGGCGTCAAGCGTGCTGGGCACTGAGCCGTGCAGAGGAGTACCGGGCGACATGCTGGGCGAATCAGGGTGTCGGGCGAGCAGCCCTATCGGCCGAGACGCTACCCAAACGTGTCGTGCAGGAGTGGCAACACGCTCTACCGGGCGAGCAGAGCTGCCGAGCGTGTAGGGCAGAAAGATCACCCTCTCAACATCACAACGTGCGACAAGGTGATCCGTGCAAGGTCCTACACACTCAGCTAGATAGCATCTCTGTCGGGCGAGCAGCCTCACCGGGCGAGCAGCTCCAAGCGTGCAGCCTGCCGGGCAACTAAGGGTCGGCTCGCGCACCCAACGCAAGACAGAACTCTCAACAACTATCAAGGTGAGCAAACCGTGCAAATGAACTAGGTCAAGAGGGCTGTCAGGCAGCACCTCCACAAACACCAAACGTCTAAGGTGTACCTCAACAAGGGTCATCTAACACATCACATATGAACACCCGAAACCCTAGAGAGGGGTCACCACCAAAGCGAGCTCACCTTCTAGCCCATGGTGAGAAGAGGGTCTTGCTCAAGCCACTAGGTCACAAGCTCACCTCAATCGACTAGGAAGGAGGGGTGTTGCTCATGGCACTAGGACCCAAACTCACTCTTCAAGACCAAGGGGAGAGAGGAGTGTTTCACCCTAAACCCTAACTCACATGGATCAGCCAACAAGGGTATAAAGCAAGAACTAAGCTACTAACATGTAAACAGGTTATAACAAGAGATAGAGTAGTTAGGGTTAGAAATTATGCAACCCGCCTTAAGCTCCAAGCTACAAGGAAGAAGAACTCCAAGCTCCACGCACCACCAAGCAAGGAAGATGGAGAGCTCCAAGGGATATCGGCCACCACCAGCTTCTCCAAGGGTGTGTCGGCCTCCAAACTTGCTCCTGCAAGGGGTGTATTGGCCGACACAAGCAAGAAGGAAGGGAGTGTTGTGCACTCAAGGTGGAGAAGAGCCAAATGATCAAAGGAACTCAAAGCAAGGGAAAGAACCACCTATATATAAGGAAAGGGGGGAGAAAACAAGGTGGAGCATGGCAAGGTGTCGTCCACCCAAAGGACACTTGTCCACAAGCTCAAACCACCACTCTAGCAAGCCTCATCCACATGTCCAAGATGTGCACCAAGTGTCCACCCAAACAAGGTCAAGCTAGGGCAAGCACCATGGGTGACACATCAAGGCACCATCTTGGCCGACACAAACAACTCTAGGTCGACACACTCCTGTCTTGGGTGACACAAGCACTCTTAGGCTGATACAAGGCTCAACCAAGTCCAAACAAGGCACCTCAAGGCCCAAACAAGCTCAACCAAGGCCCAAAGAACTCAAGCAACGAGCCCAAACCTTCCTCTCATCCTTAAAGGAATCAAAGAGAAGGAGGAACACCTTACAAGGTGGTAAACTTGCCCACAAAACCCTAGACTTGGGTTATCTGCAAGCAGCACCTCCAACTCTCAACAAATCACAACTAAACCCCAATCACTACTAAAAGGTGATTAGCAAGCAACAAAGCACCAGGGTTAAGCAAAGCAAACAGGGTAAGCCCTAAACGAAGGTCAGGGTCCTTACCATCTAACCCCCTTTAAGGGATTTCGTCCCTGAAATCCAAAGAGAAAAGCGAGGGATACTTCCTCCTCATCTCTTCCTCAAGATCCCACGTGGCTTCCTCAACTCCATGACGCTGCCAAAGAACCTTTACAAGAACCAAGTCCTTCCTCTTCAGCTTCTTGACCCTTCGGTCAAGAATTTCCACAGGACCTTCCTCGTAGGTCACATCTTTTCCAGCTCAATCCCAACTGGCTGTATCACTGCCCCTGAATCTGGATGACTTTTCTTCAGCATACTAACATGGAACACTGGATGTAACATGTGAAACTCTAGAGGCAACTCTATCTCGTAAGCTACCTTACCAACACATGCTATAACTGGGTAAGGCCCCATATACCTGGGTGCCAACTTACCCTTCCAGCCAAACCTCAGCACCCCTTTCCATGGCGAGGCTTTAAGATATACTTTGTCTCCTACCTGAAACTCCAAAGATCATCGGCGATTGTCTGTGTAAGACTTCTGTCTATCCTGTGCCACTTTCAACTGTTGTTGTATCACCTTGATCTTTTCTGTTGTCTGCTGCACTAGCTCAGGACCCAATAATTGATACTCACCAGACTCATACCAACATAAAAGAGATCTACACTTCCTCCCATACAGAGCCTCATAGGGAGCCATATCAATGCTCCACTGATAACTGTTGTTATAAGCAAACTCTATCAAACTCAGATGCACATCCCAACTGCCTAGGAACTGCAAAACACAGGCTCAAAGGAGATCCTCCAAGATCTGAATAGTCCTTTCAGACTGTCCATCTGTCTGCGGGTGGAAAGCGGTACTGAACCTCAACTGTGTTCCCAACGCTCTGTGCAACTGTTCCCAAAAATGGCTTGAAACTGAGGACCTCTGTCAGAAACTATCGTCACTGGCACACCATGCAAACGTACTATCTCATCCACATATACTCTAGCGAGCTTCTCAGCTGTATACGTCGTCTTCACAGGTAGGAAATGGGCAGACTTCGTCAATCTGTCCACTATCACCCAAATGGAATCATGATTCCTAGTTGTCCTGGGTAGACCAACTATGAAATCCATGGTTATATGATCCCATTTCCATTGTGGTATCAACAAAGGTTACAACGTACCTGCCGACTTCTGATGTTCAGCCTTCACTTGCTGACAAACTGCACATCTAGCCACGAACTCAACTACATCCTTCTTCAAATCGGGCCACCAATACAAGTCTTTCAGACTATGGTACATCTTGGTGACACCTGGATGCATATCATACATCGACGTGTGTGCTTCCTCGAGCACCAACTTCCTCAGCTCATCATCATTAGGAACCACCATCCTATCACGATAGCAGACTAGCCCATCCTCAGACTCATGAAACCCATCACGCTTTTTGCTGCCAAACTCTGATCTGATCAAGTGGACTGCATCATTTGTCTATTGTGCATCTCTGATCTGCTGTCTCAATGTAGGCTTGACCTGCATCTGTTCTAGAAGTCCAACTAGCGAGGAAACCTCCATCTGCACATCCATCTACCGCAAAGAGACAAACATATCCCGCCTATGGCATACCAGGGAACTCAACTGTGCCTTCTTGGAAGAAAAAGAAGACTTCCTGCTAAGCGCATCAGCTACCACATTCACCTTACTAGGATGATACTCGATAGTGCAGTCGTAGTCGTTAATCAAATCCATCCATCGTCGTTGTCACATATTCATCTCTTGCTGCGTAAAGATGTACTTCAGATTCTTATGATCCGTGAAGATCTGACACACTTCTCCATACCGATAGTGTCTCCAAATCTTTAATGCATGAACCACGGCCGCCAGCTCCAAATCATGAGTCGGATAGTTCTCCTCATGTTTCTTGAGCTGTCACGAGGCAAAAGAAACCACATGATCTTCCTGCATCAGCACACAACCTAATCCTTTCTTGGAAGCATCACAGAAAACAACATAATCCTTTCCAGGCTCTGGAAAGATCAGCACTGGAGCACTGGTCAGCTTCTCCTTCAAACTCTGGAAAGCTTGCTGACATCGATCATCCCAAACAAAAGGTACGTCCTTTCTGGTCAACTTCGTCATCGGCAAAGCAATCACACTGAAGTCCTTGATAAACCTCCGGTAGTATCCTGCTAAACCAAGGAAATTACGAACTTCTGTCGGCGTCTTTGGTTGTTCCCAATCTGCAATGGATTCCACCTTCTTCGGATCTACTTTGACTCCTTCAGTAGATATCACATGACCCAAGAAAGTCACCTCTTCCAACCAGAACTCACACTTACTGAACTTAGCATACAACTGATGTTGACGAAGGAGAGTCTACGCTCGTCGAAGATGTTGCTCATGCTCTTGCCTGTCCCGACTATAGATCAGGATGTCATCTATAAAGACTACAACAAACTAATCTAAGAACAGACGGAACACTCTGTTCATCAAGTCCATGAACGCAGCAGGTGCATTGGTTAACCCAAACGGCATAACCACGAACTCATAGTGACCATACCTCATCCGAAAAGCTGACTTTGGTATGTCCTCTGCCTTTATCCTTAACTGATGATATCCAGACCGTAGATCGATCTTTGAAAACATTATAGCACCACACAACTGATCAAACAGATCATCTATCCTCGGCAACGGGTACTTGTTCTTGATCGTGACCTTATTCAACTGCCGATAATCTATACACAACTGCATCGAACCATCCTTCTTCTTGACAAACAACACAGGAGCACCCCAAGGTGATGTGCTTGGCCGGATAAAACCCTTGTCCAGCAACTCTTGTAACTGCTTCTTTAACTCTACCATCTCGACTGGAGCCATTCTATAAGGTGTTTGTGCAACTGGCTGCGTTCCTAGAACCAGATTGATCTCAAAATCAATCTCTCGGGGTGGAGGAACACCAGGAAACTCCTCAGGAAACACATCTACAAACTCCCGGACAACTAGCACCTCCTCAAGGCTAGGGCCTTTCGCCTTGGCAGCCACAACGGTATCCACCACATGAGCTAAGAATGCCTCACATCCTTGTCGTAACAACTTATCTGCCACCATAGTTGATACCAGACACGTCGAAAGAATCTTCCTATCTCCTTGGAAGATCCACTTTTCTCCAGCATCATCAAACACTGCCTGCTTGGTATCGCAGTCCAGAACAACCTTATACTTTTCTAAGGTATCCATCCCAAGGATAACATCAAACCCATGCATATCAAGGGGTATGAGATCCACTCGAATGTGGTGTCCCGAGAAAAACAAGACACAAGATGGACACTCTTCTCGAATCAATGAGGAACCATCAAGAGGGGTTTCTAGCAACAAACTATCCTTCTTATGACTAACAGGTAAACGATAGTTCTCAAGCATACCATAGGCGATAAAAGAGTGCGTAGCACCCGGGTCAACCAGAACAGATATAAGGCAAGAAGCAGACATATCAGAATGAAATAACTCCATCTGACCTGTCACTACTCGTGGGTTGACTATCGCCTCCGGCTGACTCATAGCATAGAATCGAGCCGTCGCTTGCTATCCACGACCTCTGCTTCCTTCAGCAGATGATCCAACTTGAGACGCTTGACCGCGTCCTCGCCCTCTGCTACCACTAGGCTGCTGACGGTCCGATCCTTGAAGATTCTGTCTCGGCTGCTGTGTCACCTCATCATCTTTGTAGGGACAACTCGACTTAATATGCCCTATCTGACTGCAGGCATAGCATGTCCTAACATCAATTTGTGGCCTGGATGGCCCTGTCACTGCCACAGAAGCCGAACTTTGTGCCTTAGATGGTGAAGAAACATGACCTCTTCCTTTACTCGAAGACCACTGAGATGGTCCACCAGAACCTCTCATCGCTGATGGTGCTGAAAACCTGGGCTTCTTGAAACCACCAAACCTCTGACCCTGGAACTGAGAAGGTCTCTTCTTAGCCATAGATTCTCTCTTCTCCCTAACTGATCGTTTGATCCTTCGAACAGATTCCACAAATGTCGCAAACCATTCCCGGTTCTCCAATGCAGAAATCAGTGTCGTCATCTCGGCACTCAGACCCTTCTCGAAACGTCTGATCCGTTCCTCGTCAGTCACTGCCATGTGAGGACAAAACCTCAACATATCCATAAACTTGGCCTCATACTCGATGATATTCATCGTTCCCTGCCGCAAACTCTCAAACTGACGAATCTTCTCATCCAGATATGTCTTGGGAAAGTATCAGCTGACGAACTCACGTCGGAATACTTCCCAACAGATCACCTCACCGGGCCGCTTCTCTTCCGATGGTCCACCAGTGACCAGCACTACCTTTCAGAAGGTAGACAACGTGCTTTACTTTGTCTGCTTTGGGGATGTCGAGGATCCGGAAAGCCTTCTCAAGACTTGTCAGCCACAGATCCGCATCCGCTGGATCAGCCGTTCTAGCATAATCAGAAGCTCCGACTCAGCGAAGCCGCTCGAAGGTCTTCCCAATACCCGATGCTTCTCCAAGGGGAACCTGTGCTCGCGGAGGAGGCACTGGTAATCGTTCAACCATGAGATTCATCATAGCCATCATCTACCCATAAGATGTTGGTAGGCATGATGTTCAAGTATGGCTGGGTTAGGTTGGGGGACCGCAGGCACCCGATCTCCATGTGCCTACTCAAAAGCTCCATCAATTGATGCAGCATCGTTGTGCTCAACAGTGTGTTCTTCATGGTTTCCAGACATCTTGGCTTTTCTTCCACTGAGGGCAGAAGATGATTGTAAGAAAATCTAGACAACACACAAGAACAGACGACCTAGTCCTAAATCCCTGTAGACTCAGCGAACCTAAGGCTCTAATACCAAAACGTGTGGCAACACATCCCACTATCACACAGACAGCGAGGTGTTACGCAAAAACGTGCGTAAATCACCATAACCACAGATTAACAAAATACGGGTTAATTAAAACCAATTTCGGAAAACTGATAAACTGAGAAACTTATTCCATTCCAGTCCACATCCTGCAGGAAAATAGGATTATATATATATATACATGCTTTGATACGTGTCCACAGCTTAGAGCAACAGCTGTCCTATCATAACATGAGTTCATCACCTGTTCATATACATAAGGCCCACATCCGGCCAGCAGCAGGATATACAAACATCATCGGCCGTACATCGTAAAACGACGTCAAAACACCGCCAAGGACCTGAGAGTACAAGGACGACTCTAGACTCTATCACAAAACATCCAAAATAGTAGCACATCCAACGCTTGCCTTCTACTATCCTTCTTGCTACTCGGCCGCAACTCCGCGACCACCTCCACGACAAGCTCGACCACCTAGAAAGGGGTGTAAACCAACGGAGTGAGACAATTGAACATTGTCCCAGTGGGAGGCATAACTCCCCACCACAACTACAGAATCTCAATAGGATAAGGCTATAACAGCAGATATCTGATAACAGGTATAACAAGGGCAGTATATATGAAGCAAAGCTATTCTTACCGACAAGCTTACCAGCTGTACTAAAGGCATATAACCAAATATCTTTCAATGGAACATGATTAATAAGATAAGATATATTGCTGCATAACATGATTACCAAGATAAGATATATTGCCACATAACCTGGGGAATATAGAAGTAACTGCAGGATTTACAGAGTTAACTACACAAACAAGGCCTCAACCAATGTTTCGTGTTTGTCCTAAGCAGTAATAACTAAACGGCTGGATTACAGTTTATTATGCCTTGAGGAAGTGAACCGTACCGTTCAAATCCAACCTTCGGCTGCGAAGCCCATAACCGATGCCATACAAGGTTAATGGAAGAGCCGGAATCCACGATCTCACCCCTCGTGGTCAGTACACGAGAAACATAGCAGGACCGCAGTCTCATGCTCAGTGGCCTTTAGCCACAGGGTCAGCTCCTCAGGCTACCCTTCCTCTAGCCCGCCTCGGTACAGGTCACATCGCTACTAAAACTGAGCCACGGGCCTAATCACCGTGCTCTGAGCCATGAACGCATTCATGCTCATCATATCACGTATCCGGAGCCATGGGCCATGTTCACCATGCTCATCACATACCCGAGTCTGCAACCGCAGCTGCACTCATTTCACCTCTCTATTTGAGGCTAGGAGAAACCTCACATATTCAAAAATATGCGCTCCGGGTTAACCCGCAGGAGAACCCGTTTCACCATCACCAAGTCCTGACGATGATGGATCTATGGCCAGGGAAAACTACATGATATATTTCACTGTAATTAATTAGTATCTTTTAGATGGATTGCAAGATTCAACCAAGTTATATAACATGCAAGGTATAACAGAAAGTAAAAAACATAAACTCGACATAATGCTTTTTCTCCCACAATTTACACTACACTGATCCATCACAAGGATCTCACATCACATGTTATCACTTGGCCTCTTGCCAACCATCCAGATCCATCTCAAGGATCATCACATACCCGGGGGATCTCAATCCCTCACCACATAGTGCCACTGCCTCTCAAGGCTTACATCATCATCATCATGGAACATCATTCATAATACACCTGTCATCACAGTGTTCTCATATAACCCTTCCTCATAGCCTTTCATTTGGCTATGCGTTATCTGCATGGTTAGCATCATTCAATAATTATAAATTCAACATAAGGACTATGCTTTTTCTCATGAGATGTCATTCAAGATGTTATAATTGTCAACTATACATCAACTGGTGATTATGTGCACAAGACACATTATTAAGCAACTATTTATGTACTTCACCTTGCTTCAACATCATGCTAAATATACAGAACAAGCATTGTTATTACCACTACCATTATTACTACCGTTATTATTAAGTGAGCAAGGAGTCACCAACGTTATCAAAGGCATATACAATTCAAGCCGTTTCCATGATACAAGGATCCCTCACAAAAGATACCAAACCCTCACTAAAAGAGATATATCGGGAAACCTACCCTCACCCAAAGCTCATCATCCAACGGCCATACACAATGCCGCGTTGCCACCAAGGCAACCAGCGTGTAGCAGTGCAACGCTGCGTCACAAGAGAGGTATCGTGCATTGGGTGTGTCGGGCGAGCAGCTCAAGGGCATCAAGCGTGTCGGGCACTGAGCCGTGCAGAGGAGTACCGGGCGACATGCTGGGTGACACAGGGCGTCGGGCGAGCAACCCTATCGGTCGAGACGCTACCCAAACGTGTCGTGCAGGAGTGGCAACGCGCTCTACTAAGTGAGCAGAGCTGTCGAGCGTGTAGGTCAGAGTGATCACTTGCTCAACATCACAACGTGCGACAAGGTGATCCGTGCAAGGTCCTACACACTCAGCTAGACATCATCTCTGTCGGGCGAGCAGCCTCACCGGGCGAGCAGCTCCAAGCATGCAGCCTGTCGGGCAACTAAGGGTCGGCTCACGCGCCCAACGCAAGACAAAACTCTTAACAACTATCAAGGTGAGAAAACCGTGCAAAGGAACTAGGTCAAGAGGGTTTTCAGGCAGCACCTCCACAAACACCAAACGTCTAAGGTTCACCTCAACAAGGGTCATCTAACACCTCACATATAAACACCCAAAACCCTAGAGAGGGGTCACCACCAAAGAGAGCTCACCTTCTAGCCCATGGTGAGAAGAGGGTCTTGCTCAAGCCACTAGGTCACAAGCTCACCTCAATCGACTAGGAAGGAGGGGTGTTGCTCATGGCACTAGGACCCAAACTCACTCTTCAAGACCAAGGGGAGAGAGGAGTGTTGCTCCCTAAACCCTAACTCAGGTGGATCGGCCAACAAGGGTATAAAGCAAGAACTAAGCTACTAACATGTAAACAGATTATAACAAGAGATAGAGTAGTTAGGGTTAGAAATTATGCAACCCGCCTTAAGCTCCAAGCTCCAAGCTCCAAGGAAGAAGAACTCCAAGCTCCACGCACCACCAAGAAAGGAAGATGGAGAGCTCCAAGGGATATCGGCCACCACCAGCTTCTCCAAGGGTGTGTCAGCCTCCAAACTTGCTCCTGCAAGGGGTGTATCGGTCGACACAAGCAAGAAGGAAGGGAGTGTTGTGCACTCAAGGTGGAGAAGAGCCAAAGGATCAAAGGAACTCAAAGCAAGGGAAAGAACCACCTATATAGAAGGAAAGGGAGGAGAAAACAAGGTGGAGCATGGCAAGGTGTCGTCCACCCAAAGGACACTTGTCCACAAGCTCAAACCACCACTCTAGCAAGCCTCATCCACATGTCCCAGATGTGCACCAAGTGTCCACCCAAACAAGGTCAAGCTAGGGCAAGCACCATGGGTGACACATCAAGGCACCATCTTGGCCGAAACAAACAACTCTAGGTCGACACACTCCTGTCTTGGGAGACACAAGCACTCTTAGGCCAATACAAGGCTCAACCAAGCCCAAACAAGGCACCTTAAGGCCCAAACAAGCTCAACCAAGGCCCAAAGAACTCAAGCAACGATCCCAAACCTTCCTCTCATTCTTAAAGGAAGCAAAGAGAGGGAGGAACACCTTACAAGGTGGTAAACTTGCCCACAAAACCCTAGACTTGGGTTATCTACAAGCAACACCTCCAACTCTCAATAAAGCACAACTAAACCCTAATCACCACTAAAAGGTGATTAGCAAGCAACAAAGCACCAGGGTTAAGCAAAGCAAACAGGGTAAGCCCTAAACGATGGTCAGGGTCCTTACAAGTAGACTAATATTATTTAAAGTAGTGGTGACTTTGTACCTCCATGTAATAGGGAACACTATTTGTTCCCATATTGTGATTTTCCACCGATTTATATACATGGAGACACTATTTTTCATAGGACACACTTTTTCCACCCAACACATTGACAACTTGTCTCTTTATGGGACCCAACTGTGTTGTAACAGATGAGGCCTTAATGTTATCCCATCGTATTCTCATCATCTAAATCTTCCACATGATCATCATCCTCATGGTTTGACATATCTCTAGTTCTACCACTGGTCCATGGGGATTAACCTCCTATTTTTTATCAACTTCTACATTTCTCTCATATGTTGGTGATGTAGACTCTCCATAGTCTGCAATTTGTGTGTGGACCTTACAAGTTTTTCTTAAAAGCAAACTAAAATTGAGAATTACTAAAAATGAATCAAAAAGTAACAAAAAGATTTTGCAATTAATTTTTAACTGAAATGGAAAATAACAGAGAAAAATAGAAAAGTGACCTAGAGTGGCAAGTATCAGCAATCTTAGTCTAACATTATCAATTCCCCTACAATAATGACAAAACTTGACATGACTTAAGTGTGTGTGCTAAATGCAAGTGTACAGGTCAAAGTAGTAAAGGAACTCAAAGGGGCCTAAATTCTAAACTTAGAAATTGGGATTTGTAGAAACTACCACTTACTAAAACATATCATCTAGGCTTAAGAAAAAATGTGATTGAGTAATTAAAACTAAGAATGAGAGTTAAAGGTGCAACAAGTAAAGTGGATGAAAGATCTGATTGATGTCTTCTTCAAGATATTGTTTTACCACGGTGTCAATATATGCATGGATTCTATCAGATCAATACAACTAATCATGCTTCCTTGGATTAAGTGTCTTTATATTGTATGACCCACTTTTGTAGCGTAGCACACTATTTTGCACAGTTTTATGAATTCTCTTTTGCAACACAATTATAAAAGGCTAAGTGATAAGATCTATCTCTAGATAAATACTTCACAATGTTCAACCCACTTTCACAACACATTAGTTGTGATGAAAATGACTTTTCTAACAATTAACCCTACTTTCACAACAAGTAACAATCCATTACATACTTACAGTGATCAATAATAAATAAGATAGTCAAGATTTCCCATTACCAAAATATGAAGAAAGGATAAATTATATAGTATCAAACACAAACATGTATCTAATCAAGCACCAGTCTATTCTTGGGTCCTAAAGAATCAGGGTTCAACCCCTCATACTCAACATGGAACCAAAGGAAGGGAAGAAAGAAGAAAAATCCATAGAAAATTCATGTAACACTGTGTAAGGTTTCTCTACTCTCTTTGTCTCCTTCTCCTTGGGCTATTGTTCCTCCAAGGATGGCTACGGGATGTGCTCCTAATGAGATGTATTTCCCTCTAGCAAGATGCCTTCTGTGCCCCCCCAGATTTATAAAGGAGGAGTCAGGGCACCACACGTCCAATAAGCCATCATATATTTCTTGTTAAATCTTATCCGACAAACAAATGGTGGCACAAACTTGGAAGTCAGAGCCACCAACTTCTTCTATTTATTGCAATATAGTTACTAATCTTAGTTCCACCAACCCTAGGAATCTTCCTGAAGCTTCTCCTTATCCTCTTCTCAATTCGTCTCTTACTTTGTCAGTTCCCCTTCTGGTCATGTGGGTGGAACTGACACGTGTTGGTGGTACCAACTTTCTTAGGTTTAGGCTTGGTTAGATCTATAGTAAAGCAACAATGTATTAGCAAATAGTCAAATAAAGTAATTTCGAGCCAAATAAATGTAAATTAGATTAAATTAATGCACAAGAGATATTTAGAAAATTTAGGGAAAATGTACATAACCACATAATATTGGAGATTTTCTCTAGAAATATGCCTAAATAAGCCCAATTTTTGGTAGAGAAATCATGTGCAACACAAGGACAACAACCCTATAACCAACAAGGTTAGCTCCTCTTTGGCACAAGAAACTAGTCGAATGTACCACTCTATATGAATGAAGGTTGTTTGGACTGTATCAAGCAGATACTATCAAGCCATCATGCATACAATAAATACATGGAGGCTAAAATTGTGTAGATTGCTACAACCATTCACCCACCAAAAGGTTCATTTGCTGGTCAACCTAAAAAGAACCCAAATATTAGGAGTAGTTGAAGGTTGTAACCCAAGCATTTTATCAAGGGTTCATGTTCTAAATGTCCAGAAAAAGTGAGATAATTAATAAATAAAATTGATGTAGAATTTTCTATGGTTTTTTGGGACAAGGAATAATAAATAGTGTGGTTTTGAGTTAGTTAATGAGAATAATAATCCTCTTTTATTACCTCTCTCCTATTAAATGGAAATAAATAATAAAAGGGGGAATATTAAGTTGAGTGATGACTCTTGATTTAATGTGTTAGAAAATCTTTTTCATATTAATTCACCATTTTTATACATTAATATACAGATCAATGACCAATATTGAATCAAGGCCCAAAAATGTTCAAAACCGAAACCTAATGGCATAGGAATATTCTAGAAACTAAAATTATCCCATGTTCAAAAGTTGAATCCAATTTGTCAATGTTTGACCCTCCAAATCGATTTTGAAAGGTTTGAATAAAGTTTGATCTAGAATTGATTTTGATTTCATTTATGTGTTGCATTTAAAGTATAGTTCAGTTATTTTTTGGTCATGCGTAACATCTCTCACAATCAGTGGGGGTAGGTGATTTGGTCCATTGGATCCACGATCAACGACTCTGGGTCATCCACTACCTCGCGCCCGAGGTGGGTAACAGGAGCAGTGTCGATGATTCTTTGAAACAAAATTTCTCCTACATATCTTAATGATTTTGCATGATTTCTTCTCCAATCGGTCTGTCTTTCTTCACCATTTTATTCAAGCCATTACTTAATGTCTGTTTCTCCCAAATAAGAAAACACCCAAAGCTCCTCCATAAGCACTCACACCACCACCACGCATAGCGCATGAATCACCTCCTCACCTATAAATACCCTAGCCCAATTGTTCTTCGGGTCCATTGCAATCTTCCTACCCTCTCAAATTTCACTACTAGTCATTGATTCATAGCCACCAATCAAGATTTCCTTCTCTGTTCTGTGGCTCGTCTCTTTGAATCTCGGTGACACCAACATAGGAATTAGTGATCTATGTGAGTTTGTCACCTCCTACTCTTCATTCTTCCGCCTTTAGTTCTTCGTTTGATCGAGTATTGTGGATTGCCCAAATCCACACAAGCAGCAGCCAGCCATGGCACTATGTGTTGGAGGGGAAGATATCCCCTGGGGATTTCTCCCTTCTACCCTCACACACCCTTCTTTCTTTGCTTTCGCACCCAAGGGCATAACCGTCCTCTCACCCTATTTTTACTTCTTGCTGACTAAAGACACACGAGCTTTGACCTGCAACCTGGCCACCCGTGATTGGGTCAGGTCGTGCGGACCCGACCCCTTTTCTTTTCTTTTCACGAGTTTCTTTCCCTATGTGGCATTTCCAATTATTTTGATTGGCTGATATTAGAAAATTCATATCTTTTGATTCGTTCACCCAAAAATTAAAAATAAATATGTTCTAGAATTAGAAAAATAAACTCTATTTAATACAAATGTTTATCGATCATGTTTTACATGATTTCAAGGAATGATTTTTGAAGAACTACTTTATTTATATAAAAAAACCATAAATTTATAACTAATTCATTTTAACTCCAAACCAGACAATCAAATATGTTTTCTTGATTAGAAAAAAATATAATAGATCAATTGGTCTAGATCTTGAGCCCAAATTCTGAGGTTTTTATAGAAGGTCCAAAATTAGGGTTTTTTATGACTTATGTCATATGAAACCCTAATATATGTCATAAAATTTGCATTTAGGATAAAGTGGTGTTGGATACATCTAGTTGGTGAAAGGTGTTTACTAGGACTCTCAAGTGATGTATGTGCATTTCTAAACCCTAAGTTTGGCTTTTATTATCCAACCCTAATTTCCCAATGAGGCATGGATTTATACTTTAGTCTCAATATTTCTCATTTGGCATATTCATTTATATAATTTTAGGCTCTTGAAACCCACGTGAAATATTTCACTCATTTAAATCTACCATATAAATTCTTCTAGCATGATGATTTAATTGACTGATTAACTAATGTAGTAGTACTTATGTACAATCACCCATAGCTGGGCATGTGTTATTTGGCCCAGGGGAATGTGATTACTCTCCCCACTTTTATATGTATTTTAGGTGTTTGGGAATATGTTACTCTCCCTCACCTATTGGTTTAGTTAAGCCAGGGGTCGCTTTTATTCATCCCACACCCCTCTTGTGGGCTAAATCACAGCAAAAAATTACATCTCCCGCGCTTATAACTCAGGTAATATCCCATTATCCCACAACAAATTCACCCTCAATATGGAATTTAAAAGAAAAAAATGAAGGACTCACTCTACTATCTCTC
Organism: Alisma plantago-aquatica; assembly: GCA_963693085.1. NCBI lineage: Eukaryota > Viridiplantae > Streptophyta > Magnoliopsida > Alismatales > Alismataceae > Alisma > Alisma plantago-aquatica. The sequence continues at coordinate 1,367,898,842 of OY856409.1, read as the reverse complement.
ATCATCCCCTCACCTATTGGTTGAGGTTAGGTAGGTGCCTCAACCCTACTTTAGTTAATGTAGTCATAATATTAATCATTCATGCAACTTTATTATTATTTTTCATGGCAGAATTCTTATTTATTTTATATGCCTCATACTCTTAAACCTCCTTAGTATAGATGAAAATTTATCATATAGAAAATATTGTATATTTCCTTTTTCCCTTTTTGACACATACTTTATTTCTCCTCTTACAGGGTGATCCCAACCACCCAGGTCCATGACAAGGAGTAGGACCAGAGCAAGGAGTGCTTGACTAGGAGTAGTTTTGCTGAGATGACTAGGTTGCTACTGCTAGATCTCATAGCTTCCTTTTCTAGTATAACTTTCAGAATTCTCATAATTTGAACTTGGTATAAAGCCATGTAACAAACTAGTATTTTTCTTTGCACTGCTACTATTGACATTTTGTATTTGATTCGTGCTTATTTAAATGGGATTATTATGCATGCATCCTTCATGATCTAAATTTCTTATAAAAGATGGATGTTGTGTATTTTCTATTAAATTTTAGTAAGGGGTGATCTCACCTCTTTACAACATGGTATCAGAGCCTGTTAGGTAGCTACTAGGGCATAAGTTGAAAGTGAAGGTGTCTAGAAAGGGTCAGAACTTGGGGGCTGGCAAGATTTTCCTCTGTGCCACTAGCTTGGTTTATGGGGACTCCTAGGTTCATATGACACTAGCTTGGCCTAAACTAATACTGACTGCCTGAATTAGCATGTCTATAGGCAATAGTAGCCTTAGTTATCTCTGTTGAATACTCCTAGAAATCTTATACTATGACCTTGTCTTTTAGGAGGGGTAATTTGTTCAGAGATATGAACAACTCAAACAACTCTAACACCACCAAAAACTAGGGTATCCCTTTGACTCCTCAGAATATTCCCATGACTCCTATACCCCAACTACTCCTATTCCTCCACCAATTATGACCCCTAAACAAGAGATGGCCATGTTGCGCCAACTACTTTCTACTACCTTGGTGGGTCAACTCTCTACTGTTGCAGCCTCTTTTAGCAAACGTAAGGAGTTCACTTTGACTGATTTCATCAAGATACAACCATCCTACTTCAAAGGAGAGAATGAGTCAAACATGGTAGATAAGGATGAGGACTGGGTGTTCACCCTGGAGCGTACTTTTAAGGGCATGGCATGTCCTCCACATCAAAAAGTTTGCTTTGCAACTTATGTGCTAGATGGACCAACATGTATCTGGTGGAATGGAATGGCTCGTACTCATGACACCAATGTTATGACTTGGGAATAGCTCCTCAAGCTATTCCATGAGAAGTACATTTGTCCTGCCTATCTGAAGAAGAAGGAAGCCAAGTTTTACAGTTTGTGACAAGGAAGTATGAGTGTTTCTGAATACATTCAACATTTTCTACTCTTGGAATGTTATGCTATCGAACTCAAAGTAGAACAAAAATCAACTCTCTTTCTGGAAGGACTCAACTATAGTGTGGGTCACAACCTTGTTCCCCAACTACCCCTTACCTTTCAACAAATGGTGGACAAGGAACTCATAATAGAGTCCTATCCTGGGTTTTAGTCTTTCAAACAAAGTAACGAAAACAAACGGAAGAACTATGATGGATATCAAGGGCGTGACAGATGCAACCGATGTTATCGATCTCATCCACCTGGAAAGTGCCCTGCAAGAAACACCCGCCCTGAAGGGATGATCGATCTGAACCTATCTATCATAAGTGTGGCCAAGGTGGACATATTCGTCCTAACTATCTTAAGCTTTGGCGAGGACAAGTCCCATCCCAACAACCAACCCATCAACCACCTCAATGACAAAATCCGCCTCCACACAACAACAACAATAAACAGAACGAGCAAGGTTGTCGATCACCCGTTGAGAGGCAGAATGGAAGGGTGTTTGGCCTGAATGCTGAAGCAGCTGGAGAGGAAAATGGAGTTATTGAAGGTATTTTGCACCTTAATATGCATCCTATCAAGACATTTTTTGATATTAGGTCATCAAATACCTTCATATCTACACAATTTGCTTCAATGTTAGAGATATAATCTGAATATATGGACCATGTGTTAGATGTTAAAACCCCTAGCGGTAGAATCTTCTCTTCTTATCTCAAACTTCTGACCATGGACCTCTGCATCTCAAGGAAGATGTTTCCTTCAGACCTTATCTTGCTTGATATGACTACCTTTGACACTATCCTGGGGATGGATTGGTTGAAGAAATATAAGGGAATCTTGTTCTACGAAGAATCGAAGGTTAGCTTGTTACACCCTGAAGAAGGAAGGATGTGTATCAAGGGTAGGAAGCGAGAAGAATGATAATTTATCATCTCAGATATAAAAGCCAAAAATCTTGTCTCACAAGGGTGTAGGGCTAGCATCTATAGTTCTTGATGCCACACCTCCTGCTCTAGATCATATAGAAGTGGTGAAGGATTTCCCGGATGTTTTTCCTGAGGAATTACCAGGTTACCTCCAACTCCCAAAGTGGAATTTTCCATCAAACTTACACCCAAGATTTCACCTATTTATAAGACTCCTTACTGCTTGGCACCAGCTAAACTCACTGATCTTAAGAAATAACTTCAAGAGCTTCTTGACATGGGCTTTATTCGCCCCAGTGTTTCACATTGGGGAGCCCCTATTTTGTTTGTAAAGAAGAAGTATGGATCATTGCAGATGTGCATGGATTACCGTATGCTTAACCAAATGACGGTGAAAAACCGTTATCCTTTGTCGCACATTGATGACCTGTTCGACCAACTAAAGTCAGCTACACTGTTCTCAAAGATGGATCTACAAAGTGGCTACTATTAGATACGGGTGAAGAGGATGTGCCAAAAACAACATTCAAAACTCGATATAGGCATTATAAATTCTTGGTCATGCCCTTCGGCCTGCTAATACCCCTATTGTTTTCATGGACCTGATGAATCAGGTGTTCTGCCCTTATCTTAATCAATTCTTAGTAGTGTTCATCGATGATGTCTTGGTCTATTCCAAATCTAAGGAACAACATCATGAACACCTGAGGATTGTGCTAAACACACTGAAAGAAAATCAACTCTATGCTAAATTTTGAAAGTGTGACTTATGGTTAAAAGAAGTTATGTTTTTCAGTGACGTGATTTCTATCGGCCACATTACTATTGATCCTACAAAGGTAGAAGTTGTGAATAAGTGGAAAGACCTGAAGAATCCATGTAAGATACGTAGTTTCCTCAGATTAGTAGGTTACTACTGGAGATTTATCAAGAGTTTCTGGGAGTTAGCCCCCCCCCCTCTGACAAAATTGACTCGTAAGGAAGTCAAGTTCCTATGGACATCTGGATGTAAGGATAGTTTTCATATCTGAAGGAATGCTTGACATCAACCTCTATCCTTGCTTTACCTATCAAAGGCAAACCCTATGCTATTTTCACTGATGCCTCTAAGCAAGGATTAGGGTGTGTTCTGATGCAAGAAGGTAGAGTGATTGCATATGCCTCTCATCAATTAAATCCAAATGAAGAAAATTGGCCTACATTTGATTTAGAGCTAGCAGCCATCATTCATGCTCTAAAGATTTAACAACACTATCTGTATGGACTTAAGTTCAAAGTCTTTTGTGATCATAAAAGTTTGAAGTACCTATTGACATAGAATGATCTAAATGTAGGACAATAGAGATGGATGGAATACCTTAAGGACTATGACTTTACCATCACTTATCATCCCGGTAAAGCAAATGTATTTGTTGATACTTTGAGTCAAAAGAAAATTGGAACTTGTGTTGCTATAACTTGTTCTGTATGGAAGAATATGGAATATGTTTCTTGCTGGCAACCACAACATGTGGAGGCTTCAAATGAGGAAGCTGTCGATAATTTGTGTGTTCACTTGGCTAGCTTATTAATCACCCCATCATGGATCTCGAAAATTGTTGTTGCCCAACTAGAAAGTCTTGAGCTAGAAAAGATGAAAACTTTAACCATGAAACCACAATCTAACTTCTCCATTGGATTATATGGTGCTATCCACTTTTGACAAAGGTTGTGGATTCTTGATGTTAGTGATTAGCTACAGAAAGTTCTGAGTGAAGCTCATGGGTCTAATTCCACTATTCACCCTGGCATGACCAAGATGTAAAAGGACCTACAACGTAGTTTTTGGTGGAACAATATGAAGAAGGATATAGCTTTGTATGTGGCAAGATGTTTAACTTGTCAATAAGTTAATATAGAACATCAATGACCTGGTTGTCTTCTCCATCCACTTGAGATTCTGGAATGGAAATGGGAGAAGATAGCTATGGACTTTGTCACTGGTTTCCCTAAGACCAAGAAAGGTTGTGATGTTGTGTGGGTAGTGATTAATCGACTTACTAAGTCTGCCCACTTTCTACCTTTCAAATCCAATTACAAAGTTGAAGACATGGCTCAATTATATGTGGAGTGGATCATTTGTCTGCATGGTGTACCCAAAGTGATAGTATCTGATCGTGATATGAAATTTACCTCTCATTTATGGAGTCAAATTTAGGAAGAAATGGGAACTGACTTACGTTTTAGTACAACTTATCACCCACAAACTGATGGCCAGTTAGAAAGAACTGTGTAGATTCTAGAGGATCTTCTTCGTGTTTGTATTATAGATTGGGGGTGTGCATGGGATATGCATCTACCATTGGCTGAGTTTTCTTACAATAATTGTTACCAAGCCAACATTGGTATGCCTCCTTATGAAGCCTTATATGGAAGACCTTGCCGTTCTCTGTTATGTTGGGATGACATGGGAGAATGTACTCTGGAGAAAACTGATGGCATGTAAATGATGATAGGGAAGGTTCAACTAATTAAAAACCAACTAATTAAAAAGCATACAAGACTGATAGAAGATGTATGCCGACAAGAAGAGGTCTGACGTATAGAAGTATGCATCTTTTTATACTTTTGGAATTCGAGGCACAATCAGGTAAAGAGACCTACTTCAGTATGCATCTTTTTCCGATGAAAATCATATATATATATATATACATATATACATATATATACTCAATATATTTCATACAACCTTTAAATTGCTAGAGTTATTTTAGATAACTTTAATTGGGTCTCATACTGTTGATACATCTTGGATACTAGGATTCATTACCTTGGTATCCACCTCATGTGATATAAGGAACTCACATCCTTGTATCGTCTACTTTTACCAACATAACAAATATCAAGACATATAAGAGGAGTCTTCCTAATTATTGGAAGGCTCAAAAGAAAAATCATCACAAACTTTATGAACTTGGAACCATAGTCCAAACAACCTTACGCTATAATAAGCTATCCACCTTCATGTTTATAATGAATACACACATACCAAGTGGCAATGATCCACTTGAAAGTTGTGCTCTAGAAAGGAAAGACACAAAGACATCATAGTAACATTATTCAAGGGTCACTAGAAAAAAGGTAACCAATTCTATTTTCATTATGCAAGTCACAACTTATGTATCATTTTACCCTTTGATTTTGGGTTCCTTGACATTAGCATAGGAATCATCATGATTAACATATCTCATTACTCCTTCCTTGATGACTATTTGTCACACTTGGTATGTTCTCTTATTTTATTAGGTTTTTCAACCACTTATCGACAGGTAAATCATCATATTCCACATTTTCTTCATTAAATCGGAATCATCTCCCTTAATTTCTTTCACATGCCATGCTAATTTTTCATTAACACTTTCATACACACATAGGTTGGTTTGAGATTAACTTAGGTTCCACCTTATTTCTTTGTCATTGTTCCCATTCATCTTCTCATTTTGTACTTGTTATAGGAGTTATCTCTTTCTTATGTGGATTACCTTGATTCACTTCATAAGCATAGACTTGTTTGTCTTTTACTTTATTATCTTCTTGAATCACATCTTCAAGAACTCCTCTTTTCCTTATTTGTATTCAGATTTATATTTCATGGTGTTGTATCTTTCTCTTATAGTTACCAAACATTCAGGTTTTGATAGATTATGATGTAATTCTCATCTTCTTTAAGGTAGGATTGAGATATTCACACCATGATTTCTTTCATTATGCTCTTTGGATTGTCTTAAAATGACTACTTAATCAGAGTAATTAGAAAGATAACAATCTAAGAGTTCCATACTTACCTTTTCTTCAATAATTGAATACCTGCTAGGGCACCCAAATATTGAGATTAGGCAGTATGCACCATGTTTTTATGTCATATTCCTAACTTAGACATCATCCTAATCCTAAGTCCTAGCATCCCTGTAGACTCAATGAACCTAAAACTCTGATACCAACCTGTGAGAACTCGTTACACGAAATGAGATTACTCAAAACATAAAACACAATCAATCACTAATCAATAACATGCCCAAAAATATTGGTAAATTAAAACTGATTTCAACATCAACACTCGCTCAGAAATGTTTGAATAAGATCCCAACATCTTTCTTGTATCCATACTATGCCAAGAATTTGATACAAATTGTTCTATCTCCTTAGCTACAACATATATACACAAGAGAATAATATTCATATATGCCACACAAACAAGCATTAGCATGTAAACAGAAGTTTGATTTGTTTGAAATACCATATACAAACTTTTCCTGCCCGGACATGAGAGTACAGGGACGACTCTAGGACACACTAGACATCTAATCAACTTTCTCAAATATTCATTACTATAGCTCCTCTTTACTTCCACGGTTATGTTGCCATCACTGTCAATTACCTAAAAAGATGTGGCGAACCACAAGGGTGAGACCCATGTCCCAGCAAGAGATATAACCTCCAACAATGTTTATTGATTACAACATTTTTAAGTAATTAAACAGTTAAGCAGTTTTATCAAATATAACAAATAAGATCAGAAATATTGGTGATTAACAAAATACATAAAGGAGCAGATAATAACTATCATCATTAGCTAGACTATCATCCTTTATCTTGTTGACAATATAAGCAATTCAGTAGCAGATGCATATCTAGCATCATGAGCATGTCTAGTAACATAGCATAGCTAAAATCATGAGCATGTCTAATTGATTAAATCATCATAAGAAGATATAAAAACATAAGCACAACTATCTGGATAAGCATGATTAGTGGTATATGCATCTCTAGTTACAAAGGCATGGCTAGCATGCTAAACATAACTAACAACATGAGATAGCTAGCATCATGATTATAATCAGTAGTAGCAGTATAGTTATCAACACAAGCATAGCTACTGTATGTACACATCTACAATCTTCAGAATATCAACATCCTAAGTCTATCCACTATCTCTTAATTGCACTATGCATCATCTTTCTGTAAAGATAACAAACAAGGGTTATCATCTAATGTGAAACGTTGTGTATAACCCTAAACAAATATGCTACACAGTTGTATTACATCTTTTATTATGCCCTGGGAAATTTGAATCATACCATCCAAAGTCCAACTGACCCCTGCGAAGGGCTATTCAGTTCCGTACAAGATCTAGGAGTGTCGGTATCCTAAGATCTCTTCCCTTCGATCTGTACGAGTAAAAAGGTAGTGACATATCAGTCAAGGCTGCCACCACAACGACATATAGTCAAGCTACTAACCACTAGTCCGTCCTTGGTACAGGTCACGACACTAGAAACCAAGGTATACAAACCCAATCACTGGGGTACAACCACAATTGTCTCACATCATGTTATAATCACCGAGACACGACCGCAGCCATTCTCAATCACATCAGATGTATGAGGCATAACCATAGCCAACCTCCATAATCTACATTGTGGATGACAAGGATATATCCTCAACCTTCCACCCCTACATACTCAACAGTATGCACTCCGAGTTTCACTTAGGAATACTCATTTCACCATCCATCAAGTTCTGGCACTGAAGATGGTTGAACGGCACATGGCACTACATGATTAGAGTTGCACGTGATTAGTTATGCCAATTGGGTGAATTAAGGCTGCATCAAACAAGTGGACATACAAACCCTAATTCACTTCTAGTAAGCATATAAATATCACAAATTTGAAAATATATAAAATGTGTGAAACATAATTTCTAATCTTATCATCACATGGTACTATTCACTTGCCATTCATGAGACCACACTAGTCATCATACTATCACAAGATATAAATCCTTTTCACAATATCATAGGGTATCAACCCTTATCAACATAATAGGATTACACCTCATTCAGTGCTCAACCATGCCCAAAGGTCATTAAGACCATCATACTATTCCCTACAAGATCATCATTATCTTTGCATGCCTTATAACAAGGCTCAACAACATCACTTACATATAATACACCAGATCAACACAATATTGCATTAATGAGCTAGGAGATATTCATAAACAATCATAGCAATCAAGGTGTAACCATTTGGTTATAGCATACTAGGGTTTCAACAACATTAACATAGTACTTCATGATTGTATTAGTCATTCAAGCACTATTCATACCCAATTACCATCATTTAGTTATATTAAAGCTAGGTATAACAAGTTATACCTCATTAGGGTTACATATCAACACAATATGATTATCATACCTTTTATTCATATGAGTGAATAGGTAAGACTACCTTATTAAGGGTAACCCTCCATTTGTTCCATCATCATTCAACCCCTATCACCATACCACGATGTCACCCAGAACCATTAAATGTTTAAAATGTAAGACCATTGGTTGTTTACATAAATAAACACCTTGGATAAACCACCTATTAATTCCTTGATTTGTTCTCTATAAAGAGTCACCATCTAATCCTAGACATCCCTTGATTAACAACACAAAAAGTTCCATTGAAATTAGGGTAAAACCCACAATCGACTATTCATTTAAAACAAGCCATCCATTATCAACAAGTAAGCTCCTTCAGTTGATCATATAAAGGAAACCATCTAAATCACATTATTAGGACCAACATATTACATTAGCCATCATTCCACTTTATTGGAGGAATAAATAGTAGATCTTGACCATTGGGTCAAGTTCATATATTAAAACCATCAATCACAGTATAGGTCCCACCATTGCATCAAGTTACCCAAGAAACCATGGTCTAAGGCTTAATTGATGCTACAACTACAATGCTTAACTCAACATAGGTTGTAGATACCTGATCACCATCATTAATGACCACTAAATCACCATAGGTTGTTAGATTAACACTATATTAATTAATCAACATCAAATATTAAGCTAATGTCATCATTGATTGATAACATCAGTAGGGTACTTAATGGTTGATCATTAAACTTCTAATTGATCCAAAACTTGACCTAATGGGGTGACCATAGGTTGTCACCATAATATGACACCTTTGATCTCGACCATCAGTTGTCATGAAGACAACACCATAGGGTTGTTGCAATGGTACCATCATCGGGTCATGGGTTTATAGAAGAAATCAACTTTAAACCCTAAAATTGACCATTGGTTGATAGGTGCTTAGCACCATAGGTTGTCAAACCAACCTGATCCAAGTCATATTATACATTAGGAATAACGTACACATGATCACATGTTCATCTATAACTGAAATAATAATAGGAAATATTATAAAAATCGAAATCCAAGTCGAGCATAGCTTTTTAGTGAATGGATCATCATTTTCAAGCAAGAACATGATCTAGAAAGCTTATGGTAAGCAATAAATGTGGAGCAAGTTATAAAATTGCCTCTAATGATAACATGAAACCCCCACACAGAAGAAAACTCATGTAGATAGGGTAGAAAATCTAAGCATAAGCTATGAACTCGTCCATCTAGCACCTTTCTTCATCAAATGAGCAAACCCTAAGCATAAGGAGCAAGAAAGGTAGGGTTTTAGAGCTTTAGAGCAATTTCTACCATGGAATAGCAAGGTTACGACCTGGAGGAAGGTCTAAAGAAGGAGAAGAGCAAGAGAAATGGAGAAGGAAGGAAGAAAATAACTTGCCTTGGTCGAAATCCCTAGAAGATGACCTTGGAAACCCTAGGTAGGGCTAAATGGAGCTCTAGGAAACCTTCTTCTCCAAAAAGAGGTTGTATTATACCTTAGAACACTTGGTTCCACAGAACAACAGAGTGAAGTCGTTGCTCCAGGTTATAGGAAAGAGAAAGCAAGCAAATTTTAGTACTTGGGCAAGGAAGAGGTAAATATAGCCCATGGATAAGGATGGAAGCAAGCATGAGGTGTAAAAGTAGCTTCCCCATGTGTCTATGGTCTTAAACTATTAAGAATATACAAGTACATACACAAGAAGCTCCCCCACCATCCATATAGACCTGCTTAGATTTCCTTTGTCGAATTTCCAAGCCAATCAAATAATTCACTAGTTGATAGCTACTAAAGGTAGCTCATCCGTGAAGGGGTAAACCCTAAAATACCCTTGGAGAAAACACCTTCAAACCAGTGATTAAATAGGTGCCTCATGGTTCAAAAGGCTCAATAATGATGAGAGAATATCCAAGGAACATAATGCAAGTGATAAAATTCAAAGAAAACCTCTCAATTGGGTAAATTGCAGAAAAGTCCAAAATGTGCATAAAATTGCATAACTTGCTTAAACTTTGTCCAAATTGGACCAAAATTGAAACTTAAGCTTTTCTTATGATTTAAAATCATATAAAAAGGTTATATTAGGGTTATAAGAATTAAATTATGATAATTAAGCTTATTCAACTCATTAAGCAAGTTTAGGGGCCTTACAATAATAGTTGTCGGGGCTTGAGTGTCGGGTTACTATCTTAAGAGTCTGACTACTCTGAATCCGCTCCATTTTGGATGCATGATTTAGGCCGGTCAGAAACCATGGATCCAATCAATAAGAAGAGATAGATAAAGGTAGTACAGAAAACAGAGGAAAGAGAGAAGATCTTACTTTCTTAGGTCAAGAACAAGCTAAGGAAGCTCCACAACCTTAAAGAGGATAGATTTGAACCCTAGGTGCACATGCAAGTAGATTGACCAAGATTCATATACCTTAGGCTCATTCTTCTACACCAATAAAGGGGACAATATCTAGGTAGCAAGGAAGAAGGGATGGTGAGCTAGATGATCAAAGAACTCGTTTGCATGAAGGAGGGAGGTATAGAAAGCTATGGGGAGAGAGAAAGGAAAGGTAAGGTGTCTAGCCAAGCTTGCCAAGTGTCCATGGTTAAAAGTATAACTTCCATGCAAACCAGCTGGTCCATCAGAAGTTGAAGTCAGGAGGACCACCGAATCTTGACTTCTAGATCAACCATTGACCCAACTCACAAGAAAACCCATCAAGCTCTAGCACTCAAGGTAGCCCATCTATGAGAGGAAACCTTAAGTAGATGTCACACACAAAACCAAGGTGCATCTAGGTTCCCAAAGGTATAAATAACTCCAACATGATATGAAAACATGTGATGCACAACAAGCATGTGAAAAATTGCAAGAAAACCCTCAGATATGGATAAATTGCATAAAAGTCCAAAATAAGCACATATATGCATAACTTGCTAAAACAATGTCCAAACTGGACCAAACTTGAAACATAGCATAATTAACTGGTATCAAAGCATGATAAAAAGTTTAATTAGGCATATAAGCACCTAATTAAAATAATAAAGCATGATCAGACATTAAGCCAGATCAAGGGTCTCACGTTGACCCCACTCTATCTACTACTACTTCTATAAAGTGTCTTTATGGAGACTAACTCCAGTGAGGTTATGAAGGTGAATTCACGTTCATCCCCATGTAAAAGATTCTTGGACAAGACAAGTACAATATCCATAAAGTTTTGTAGCTAATTATTGAAGCCTATCTCTTATCTAGTTGAATTATCAATGAATAATGGTTACATATGTTAGAATCTTATTAAGGTATGACTCCAATGGTCAATATGCATTTAAACCCATAGATTAGCTTTATGGGGTGATGTATAATCTTGTTGGAGACTTACTTGGGATCCAAAATGTCCAACTAGGAGAAGCCTTAATTAGGTTGTGTGGAGAAGAGGTGTGAGTAGGTTTCATGTACTGAGGATGACTCATACTAATTTAGAGAGTCAACAAAGGAATTTGAGGGGTCAGTCCCACCATTAGGCCCACTCTCCCACATGACTGTATGTGACTATTATTCCTCATTATCATAACTAATGTGAGGTTGGAGATGAGCTGATGTTCATAGTGTTGGGAAATGGAGGTGATAAATGTAGAAGAAGCAACAAGTATTCCATGTTCCTATGATAATCTCATAAACAATGGTGTGTCGGGTGGAGGGTAGGATATATACCTTGTCGTGAAGAAAGTCCAATAACTTTCTCACATGGGAATGGTCATTATTTGTGGTGATGCACGAATTAGATGTGGATGAGATCCTCGCAACACATTCACAAAGTGACTGTGTCTCCATATAGTCCACACAGATGATGGGTACTCTATGCATGCTGCTTGAGATGGTAGAGAAGGACCAACCTTTCGCTTGACAACATTCTAACATCATGTATTATCTCCTTGTCTATATCCCTTCATGTATTGACAATTAGGGTTCGTGTATTAAAATGTGTATAAAACCCTAGAAGTCATGCCCCTTTAAATGGGGGAGGACATAGAAAGGGATTCTAAAAGAAATTAAGTAGTAAAAATCCATTGAATGTGTTTAAGAAACATTTGTAAAATAACTAGTAGATTGACTGGACAATCTCATCACTCGATCAGGCATCATCATAATATTTTTTTAATTAACCATCCAAGTGTTAGATCTTGTTTAGTCAATTGATTGGAATTTCAATTGATCATCTAGGCCAAACGTATCCAATCGGTCAAATGGAATTTCTAGTCAATTGTTCGAGCATATCTAGTTAAATTAATCAATTGGACTTTCCAATTAATTGTATGGGCTTCTAGATAGTTTATGATTGTTCTAATTGATTACCTAATCTTTATAGTAACTAATTTAACTTGTTTCCACAATTATACTCCTCCCCCCATGCATTATATGTGTGTGACCATATAGGCTCCATATTATGTTGGTAGCGACGTCTCTAATCTCATTATGACTTCACAAGAAAGTGGTGGTATCTAGAAACACATTATTTTGACCAAAATAATTGGTTAAGCTGGAGAACAACTTTAACATTATATTATGACTAGTGTAATAGTGACCTTATAATCTCTTTGTCTCTGATATCCATATTGAATTTGAGTCATGTAATCATCATCCTCTTAACATTCAATATTTTCTCATTGACTAAGAGTATACTATTAGAGATACATATGAGCTCAATATCAATATTTACTCACATGAGCATGGACATGCATTTCATAGTGTCAGTCATCAAGTGGTTGCAATATCACTCAAATATGAGGGACATACTCCATCTATGTCACTCACTATAATCCACATATGTCACAATACACCCAATAACTACTTGTACGACAACCCCTTATTCAAGGTCATGTCGAGTAGTGTTAAAGTATATTGAACAACATGGTATCACTATAGTGACTTCAATCCTAAGGATAATAGTCACCACTTCCACATTGAGATATGATTTTAATTGACATTTCTAGCTTTCATTTATCTTAATCAAGGTGGGTTTGTTTGGTACACTTGCTCATTAACAAGTACCTATATTTTTAACTTGAGATCATGTATCACAAACAATAAGGCGCAATCATCAATCAATAAATGTACTAGTATTATGTATTATCATCCTCCTAATTTCCACAATAATGTCTAGATATGGACTAAGAATAGAATGAATACCCTTAGATTGCATATGATCTCATGTTCATGTCCTCAACTCAAAATCACATATCATTGAGTGATGCATTCTTTGGACATTATTATGCCAAATAATTATCTCATACTGAAGTAAATATCATATATGGAATTGCATCTGTGAATAAATATATCAAGTAGTGTATCCCATTGAAATCATCATATCACTAGCTCTCAAGACATACAATCAACATCTACTACTTCACTAAGCCAATCACCCACAAACCAAATTCCAACTAATATATCTTGACTATCATGCTTCAATTATGAAAGTGTCATCTTCAGAGGGTGATCAACATTGTTCAGTTGACACTCTATGAATCTTCACATCTCCTCTATTTACAATCTCTCATGTGAGATGATAATGTCAGAATATGTGCTTGGAACGTTGATGCCATATGGATTCCTTAGCTTGTGCAATGGCTTCATTGTTGTCACAATATACCTCTACTACATCATCAATGCACGAAACCACCCCAAGTTCACCTATGAACTTCTTGATCCATAAAACTTCCTTTTCTACGTTGGAGGAAACATTGTACTCAGTTACTAAGGTAAAATCATCCAATGTCTCTTGCTTGGAACTTTTCCCACTTATAACTCTAATGTAAAGGCAAAGAAACAAAGCCTAATCATAATTGGAAACAATCCTTTTCAGTTTGGAATCTTGGATTAGTCAAACCATTTACAAACAACTCTTCCTCATCAGCATAAATAAGGAACTAGTCGTTAGTTCTTCTCCAATACCTAAGGATATTCTTACGGTAGTCCAATAATTTTCATAGAGATCTTATTTATCATTATGAGATAGCAGAACATGTACATAACATCACATACATGATAGATCCAATTGTAGAGGAATGTGAAATCTTACTCATGCGTAACTTCTCTTATAAAGATCTTGGAAGTTGAGATCTAGATATTCTTATTCCATGAGATGTGGGTGAGTTTTATTTCTAGAATTGTTGCATGTTGAACCTTTTCAATACTTTGTTGATATATAGACTTTGACTTAGATCAAGAATCCTTCTAGATCTATCTATATATATCTTGATTCATAGAATAAAGGATGTTTCTCCTAATTCCGTCATAATAAGTTATTTCCGCACCAAGTTTTAATCAACTATAGAGTAGGATGTCATTCCTCGTCAATAATATGTCATATACATATAATATGAGGATTACAATTATGCTCCCACTAACCTTCTTGTAAACACATGGCTGATTTTGATTTCATATAAATACAACCTCTTTGATTATCTCATCAAAATGAAGATTCTATCTTCAATATGCTAGCTTTAATCCTTTAATTGATCTTTGTACCTTACATACTTTTCTATCTTCATCTGGAGTGACAAAATCTTTGGGTTGTGCCATGTACACATCCTCAAGAAGATTAATGTTATTGAATGTAGTAAAAGCATCCATTTTCTAGATATCATAGTCATGATAAATTGCAACAGGAAGCATGATCCTAATGAAGTTAGCCATGTCATAATGTGAATAAGGTTCATTATAGTCAAGACATTGAACTTTCTTGAAACCTTTCACAATGAATACCCATTTGCATGTTTTTACATTACCACCCATATCGGTCTTCTTTTTAAAGACCCATTCTACTCTATGGATTTTTCTCCTTTAAGTGGATCCATTAAGGTCCATATCTAGTTGGTATACATGGAGTCCATATCAAATCATGGCTTCAAGCAATTTCTTAGGATATGGTCCCTAATATCCTATTTGTAGGTTTTTGGTTCATCATCATTATGGCCAACACATTATCTTGTTGAGTCATTGGAAATCCAAATCTCTCTGGCTCAATACATGCCCTACTATACCTTAAAGATTGTCGTGTTATAAGAGGAACTTGAGATTCCACAAAAAATTATGACTTCTCTTGATCCTTAGGTTCAATGCTATCTTGTTGGTTTCAAAATTCTTTGAGTTATATTTTCCTCCCACTAATTATTCTTTGAAGAGGAATACAACAGTTTTGAGAAAAAACACTTTTTTGTGTGATTGAATGGAGGAGTAATATCCTTGGTTTTCATAGGTTATCCAAAACAATGACACTTGTATGAATTGGTTCCAAGCTTTTCAGAAAACTATTTTCTAGCATAAACTTCACATTTCCAAATATTAATAAAAGACATGTGGGGACATTTTCTAGTCGATGTGTGATGTCCTTTAGATAGATTTATATGGTACGTTATTGAATGTCAAAGCTGAATTTCTAAAGAATATCCCAAAAATGAAGTCAGAAGAGTAGCAAACCTCATCATTGATAGTTTACTTCTTTTTAATACACCATGATATTGTGGTGTTCCAGGTGAAGTCCATTATAATCAAACACCAGAATCCCTCAGAAGGGTCTCAAACTCTTGGCTTAAGTATTCACCACATCAATTTTATTGAAGTGACTTAGTATTCTTGTGTAGTTCTTATGTGCTTCATTAATGAATTCCTTGAACTTTTCAATGAATTCTGACTTGTGTTGTATTAGATACACATAGCCATATATAGTAATGCCATGAATGCATGTGATGAAGTATAGATACCCACCTTTTGGAATTTGTGCTAAAAAGTCAACATACACAAGTATGTATGAGTCCTAATAGGCCACTCACCCTCTCACTGTTATCAATAAAAGGTGATTTTATCATCCTACATAATAAACTAGATTCACATTTCTCTATTGTTATAAAATAAGATGAGTATGGATATCCATCTGTATAGAGCCCTAAGAGAAAATTCCATAGAAAAAAATTATGTGTGTCGTTGAGTTTAATCTTCTTGGTATTTATGTTATAGACACTTGTCTCAAGATCTAACACATAAATACCATAAGGCATAGGGACCTTTCCATAAAAGATCTCATCTTTATAAATAGAACATAAACCACTCTTAATATTAAATTCAAAACCATTCATGTCCAAACATGGGAAATAAATGATGCTTCTATTTGTGGTAGGTACATAATAGCAGTTCTCTTACTCTATTACAAGCCCAATGGGAATACACAAACAATAAATGCCTAAAATAGTCTCTTGCTAAAATTGCAGTGTGCAACTCCTCGTTTCCCTTCTTTAAGGGTCTACTTCTTTTTATATCTTGCATATTTGAAGATATGTGTGGTCTACACATGATATCCTATGCCCATGATGAAGAAGTTGATAACTTTAGTTCTGTTACATATATAAATGAAGTGGAGATCTTATTCGTTACTTCTATCTATGTAGAGAGGACGATTGTTTTTTAATGTCCAACCTATTAAAAATGGTAACATTTTCCTTCTTTACGTGATGAGGACTTAGCCTTTTTGGGATTTTTTGGGGCAACCTGACGGAGCCATAGGTATCTACTTTCTTTACTAGGGAAATTCACAAGGTCCTGGATGATTCCTCCATCATTGGATACCTAGTTCCTAAGTTGCATAACTCGGCACCAAGGATCTCGATTAGTGGGGTTGTCACCTTGACGGTCACTTTATATGCAAATTAGCCTCCCTTCTCCCCATGAGACTACATGGTATCATCATTTTGGAGAAACACGAAATCCCTTACATAGATACGAAGTGGACGAATACGTAGTGTTCTTTCATTTTGATTTTTCCTCTTGATGAACTGACCACACAATGGTGATGTTTATTTGCGACGAGCAGCCTACACAAGGAGGGTAGGATGAATAAAAAGTCCTCCTGGATTAATTAAAAAAAAGTACTTAGCCTTTTGGTTAGCCTTACAAACTTTTATTACCTTTACTAGAGGACTTAGCCTTTTGGTCAACTTGACAAACTTTTATTACCTTTACCATTTCCCTTGGAATTTTCTTTTCCTTTGTTGACCAACATAGATCTGGTCTTTTCTTTCTTCATCCCCTCATGTGTTTTCAACATGCCAAGTAGATCTGAAAGAGGTTTGAAAAAATTATTCATGTTATAATCCATGACAAATTGACTATGTGATTCCATCAATAATTGCAGGATCACATCCACAAATGAATTTCATCTAAAAGAAAAGTATGGTCACTCTAAGACTTCAACATACATAATTAATTTGAGTACATGGGGCCCAACTGGATCATCTCCTTCCATGTTGCACTTATACAATGTCTTGTTGACATCAACCTCCCTTGCATTGCTGATTCTTGGTATATGTTCTTGAGATGTGTTATCATATCAAGAAATCACATGTTCTCTTGCTTTTGAATATGGTGATGTCGATCATACCATGATGCATTTTACGTCATTGGTGCCATCATAATGCTTATGATAAGATTCCCCTTTTTACCTGAGGTGCATTAGGAGTTGGTTCATCTATTACTGGTGCATGTATGGCATCGAGCTTATATCATGTGTGAGAACAATTATTAGGGTCATGAATCATTCATGCAAGGTATTCCATTTAAGTTTTTGCTTATCAAGGACCAATTGTAGTGAGAATTTGTTGTTGTCTTTGATTGATCTACAAGAAATATATGCATGAATCACTATTTTGATTTGAAAAAGTTTTACGATATGAACTTAGTCTTTACCTAAATATCGCTCCCATAATTGAATAAAAATTAATAGTCCTCACAATGAAGATTACTTCAAAATTATTCTAGTGGGTCAAGATCTATATTTCATCAAGTCATGAGTCAGCTTTTGCTGATCAACCATAACTCAATTTTTAGGTGGGAAACATTTTCCAATTGCATCAGATGCAACTCTTGGATAGATTGATGCATAAATCTTTGTCATAAACTATATACCTCTAGGTCCTTAATCCTATTATGATCACATAGTTAAGTTCAACCTAGAAGCCAACATAAGAAAATATGCACAGTGCTTTGGTAGAACCACATATATGTCATTACACTTCTTTAAGATAGACAACTCATCACACTTTGGCTTGCCCTAGTAGATCAGGGTTTCCATGCATGTTGCATAACAGAAGGCATGTTAAGCTTAATATTTTAGTTGAGGAGTTTTATTTATATACATATACATATCCAAACACCACATCCACATTCACAATCCATAAATACATAAGTACTGATTATTGTCATACTAATGCAATTATTTAGAGCCACAAAAAATTTCTGTCCACCTAACATTATTGCATCACATGTATCTACGACTTGTTCAAACTTGTATTTATGCTACATTAAGGTGAACAAATATGTAGAGGCTACTTAGAATTGGATCTTTAAGATGTTTCATCACATTTATTCCTCCAAAATTAGTTCTTTTCCTACTATTATTACATGATATGTACTAACCTCGAGTTACATTTGAGGAGAGTTGAGAGGGAATCTAAACCATTAAATTTTGAGAAGAAAAGATGAGGCTTGATATGCAAGCTGAATACTTTGTTAGCCAAAATCCAAGTAAATGTATATTAAAGATTGCATCTTTTCACAAGGGATATTTCACATGATTTATTTGCAAACATCTTCACGAATAAGGCAAGGTACGTATGGGTAACATCCATGCTTGAGGATCCCACTGCCTGGTCAATAGGCAAGACCAAGGGGATGCCACCTCTCACAACATCTCATGGGTGCCACCCTAAAAATGTCAATGAAACTTCACTTCTATGCACTGACACACTTTTTCCGTGCGTATAACGCAAGTGCATGCATAAATGTAGTACAGGCCCTTGTGAGGCCCGAGTCGAACTCAGGGATACTAAATTATCGGTAGACTACTACTAACTACTCGCAATCAGCTAGACCAAATAAAAGGTTATGAGAGTTGTTTTAAAAATAAAAGAAAATAAAATAAAACAAAGCAATGGATTAAATTTTTAGTTTAATCAATTCAAATGGAGATCTTTAGGATTACGGTTTCACTGCGGGTTTTCATTGTATGAATTTCCATATAGTTACTCAGGTTCATCTCTCAATCCGGGTAGTGGCCTGTAGTCATAATTGTCCACTGTCGTGGTAAAATTCACTACCTGAGTCTAGGTCGGTTCCACCGTCGTAGTAACCTATACCCTAAACTAGGTGCATTAGAATCGACCTCTAGGTTTCCACCATTAACCTTACATCACCTTGTTCAAGGGATTTGTTAATTAATGTGAATTTCGTCTCTTTTCAACCGTTAATTCTTCTTTCAAAGTAATTAAAGGCATAAGATTATCATTATGGTGATCAAGCATAACAATATATTTGAGAAAACGAAATCATACCACAGATTTAAGAGATAAATTATGAATTACTATGATAAAAATGTCATACAATGCTTCCCCGGGCTACTCCCGGTGCTAAAGATAAAGGGGATTAGCCCCGCATGTTCATCTCAGAGCAAAACGTGGTTGAAGAAAGGGGAAACATGGAGAAAAACATGAATAAGTAATGAAACCCCTGAACGGAGAATATCCAAGCGTTCCTCAGTGTAGAATGCGTGATCTACAGCCTTTCGGCGGTGGAAAATGTCTTCTTCGGCTTCCGGAACGGCTGGGGCGTGCTTCTGGGCTCCGTTCTTCTCTCCTCACCTTCTCGGGACGTGTGCAGTGGCTAATGACGTGATACCCTTCTCTTGGCCGCCATCATTAGGTTGCAAAAATATCATAACCATTGGATTAGAGCCGATCTGAAACAAACTCTGATATGACGGTGTTGATACCATCGACGCGGCTCGATGGTATCGACCCCTCGTGATATCAGCAAGCCTTCTTTTATTTCTTCGTTGCACCTGATGCTGACTCGATACCATCGACGAGGGTCGATGGTATCGACACCCTTAGGCGTCATTTTTATCCCTATTCTGTCGCTGAAGCTACACGTGTCGATAGTATCGACTTTGGGGTCGATAATATCGACTGACTAATCGCCAACAACCTGATGGAATGTTGCTACCATCGACTTCACTGTCGATGGTATCGACTTTGTGCTACTCCTTACGGCTGCCTGCCTGTGGCTGTGTCGATGGTATCGACAGCTACAGATATGTGTTTTTCCTGAAATTGCAAAACAAAACCACATAAGCCGAGATAAAACCCATTATTGTAATCATTTATGCTCAAAACAATAAAATAAGAGAGATTTGACACTGAGAAGGATCATAGACTAAAGTAAGTGAATTATGCAATATTAACCACCGAAATGACCAATAAACACATAAAACGCAAGTAAAACAAGTCTATAAATGTGACTCAAAATCATCGCATCAAACTCCCCTAAGCTTGAACATTGCTCGTTCTCGAGCAACAAAACTTTAGAATAGAATTGCCAGGGTCAACTAGAGAACAGATTATCACAACAAACATCACCATATGACCCCCGCCGGACATTCACATTCCGGCCCTCACTAACCAAAGAATGATAATTACCCTAAAGGTGACAATAATCATCCATAAAAGATATCTACCTCAAAATTGATGAACACTATCACATAAGGCAGTTAACATAATAAAATTCTCTGGTCCAGACTTAGTGCATCTTGTGATCTTCTATTCTACGTTGCTCGCCCTAACTACCATCTACATGGAAGCAGCTCTCCTGGTATTAATGAGTGAGGAGAAAATCACAGTGGCCTACCAATTCGAGCAACGGGTGGATGGAATGGGTGGCTAATGAAAGAAATGGAAGCATTATACGATTTTACATGCATAAAACATTAATGACCTAAATGATGCATATGCAACTGAAAATGCCCTAATGCCTATATTTGGGTGGAATGATGCATGCACTATTATTCCGTCTCAATGTGAGATAGAATATCTAAGAAAACTACATCATATACTTATCCTTCTTAAAAGGAAGTGAGAATAGGTTCCTTTCTCCCTCTCATTCTTACTTACTTCTCAATTCTTTTTTTTTTCTCTTCTTTTTTTCAGATTTTTTTTCAAATTTTTTTTAAACCCCTATTTTCATAGATGACAATGAATCATTTGTCGGGCTCACTTATTGTTGCATAAATTATACATTTGAAACATTCAGAAGGTATGAACAAGTTCATCACCTTTTATGTTTCAGAAGACATAAGATGCATGATGTACCATATGCACAAAAGATGTGAATGCAGCTACACATGATATGCATGCAACTAAATGGCACACACCTAAAGATAATGTGCATGTATAGGTATTCTATAATTTCTTTATTTTTTATGCAAAAATATGTGAAAAGAGTTGTAATGCAAGACCTATCTACATGGTATGTAATCAAAGAGATTAAAAACCATAATGTACTTCCATTTCTTATGGTGGAGTATGAAAACAATGGGGTGGATAGATCACAAGACTAATTGATTGAACCGTTGGAAATTATTATGTGTCCCTCCTTACTGACCTGTGTAGTAATTAAGAGGTTTCTCTCTCTTATTTCAAATTAAAGTCTCATTATCATATGGTCAGTTTAGGCTCAAACAACCAATTTCGTCCACTATTCATGAATCAAAGGAATGCACAGTTGTGATTTCCTATTTTAGAGTTGACAAACCCAATCATTTCCTTAAGTTATGTGCTCAAAGTTAAACATCACAAGCTTGCAAAAACACTATTTTTTTTCAAAATTTGCCCCTAATTCCCATGTACAAGCAACGAGATGACACAAGACCTTAGACATCCACAATTACACTAGATAGAATGTGGATCCCACAAACAAACTAAGAACTACAAGAAATAAATGACAAAAGACAAAACAATAAAAACTAAAAACTAGGAAAAATAAAGGATAGAGATGTTCCAACTCCCCCCCAAGATTGAATTCGACTATGTCCTCATAGTCAAGAACAACCTTAAAAGGTGGAATAGTGATACCGATCATTCTTCAGGAGGAGGCGGGTACTGCGGAGCCGTGGGGTCCCATGATGGTTATTGCCCCTGGAAGCTCGGATCATACTTGGGCATTGTTGGAGGTTGTGGATACCCCCCAAAATAATTCTGGCTCCAGTAATGATCGTAGAAGGGTTGTTGCTGCATCTCCATCCTATGCAACCTATCGTGGATGTGTTGTTGGTTGTCAAGGAGGAGGCACTCATTCTCGAAAATGGCCCTCTGGTTATCTAACAGTCGGTTCGTTGTATCCTGAATACCGGCGTATGAAGTTGTATGCTACAGTTGGGTGTGTTGAATCTCTTGCAACATTGTATACATCCCCTACATAGAGTAGGCATCCTCTCCTTGAGGAGAGGGCTGAGGTGACGGAGGCTGTCAAGATGATGATGCACTCGAATGCATGCGGGGATGCTTTCGGGGTGCTACTCGTACCTGAAGAGGGGTGAAAGCCTCCTCTTCCTCTTCATGCTCGTCGTCGTCATTATCATTATCATCATTACCGCCGTCTTCATCTGAGTCATCAATGGCTATGACGGGCCACCTGAAATGCTGAGCGCCCTCGATGTGGAAGACGGGGTCTGGAAGCGAACACTCTTGATATGTGTGATTAACATGGCAATGTGCATATGCAAGCCATCACAGAGCATGATGAGGTTGGAGCGGTGCAGATGCTGCAAGTTGACCTTGCTCCTGGTGGAAAGAGGAGTAAGCTGTGAGATATCCAACCCAAGATAGACGACCAATGGTGTAATTAGCCCTCCAAAATGGATAGGAGCTTTCCTCGTACTCCTTTTCACGGCAACCACGCACGTCAAGAAGAACGCGCCCCAATTGCACGCCTCGCGCTTCAGCAGTTTGTGCAGGAAGAACAAATCCGTCTCTTAGAACTTGCTGAGAGACAGGTCACCGCGAGCGAACTGCGTGGTGCAGAGCATGCAGTGAAGAACCCGCACAAACGGATGCTCAAAGTCTGCAACAGCCGCATTGTGGTAGCTCACGGATTTGCCAGGGGGGTGCAGTCACGAGCTGAGCGAAGATATCATCATAGTCTGTCATGTTGTCTGGCCGCCGGTGCTGGTAAACGTCATGATACCAGTTGTACACCGAGTTGAACTGGGTGAGGGTAATGGTGTAGTTGTTGTTGAAGAGTATGAACGACACCCACCCTTTCTTCCATTCTCTGTCGGTGGCGATCAAGTCATTGGGCAACACATTGATGTCCAATGATGCCATGAACTCTGCCACGAGTTCCTTGTAAGTCGGCCACTCGCCAAAGAATGGCTGGCCATCGGCGTGGAACTCCAACTCGTCGGGCCTCCTGGTTGTGTGTCTCGCCTGCCCCTTCAAGACGTAGGCGAGATTGTCATTGAACCCCAGGTCGCGGACCATAGTCCGATCAACATAGCGCGTGGGCTCGATCTTTCTCTTCATCAGTTCCTCGTAGACCTTCTGGACCTCCACAGAAGGATGGACAATCCTTAGACAAGGAATAGATGCAGTAGGTGGAGGAATGAACTCGGGGATCTCCATAGGATCCGCCCGTGAAGAAGATGCACCGGCTGTACGCACCATCGTCGCCGAGAAAGAAGGAATAGAAGATGGAGCTTGGTGAAGGTCGGAGAAGACAATCTCTGCTCGGTGAAGGATTGGGGAAGATCACGCTCCTTGGATGCTCGTAGCCGGGCTCCGGTCGCACAACAATACGCACGACAGAAGTGGAGGGCAAAGGCTCTGAAGGTGTGACGTCATATGAAAACCATCCCTCTCTTTTATAACCATGGCCGGCGTTGCTGTGCACCCGTCAATACCATCGATGCGGGTCGATGGTATCGACACCTGTAGCACAATCCGATCTTCCGCTAATATCGACGGTCGTCGATAGCCTGATGTGGGGGGCTGGATCGATGACGCGTTGATACCATCGACGACTGTTGATGGTATTGACCCATCCCACGGATCGACTCTCTTGATGCAGCGATCACCGTTGATTTCCACTCGCAGATCAGTGACATGTCACGTCGATACCATCGACGCGAGTCGATAGTATCGACTCTGCTTAGGGCAAACACCCTCGTGAGGCCCGACCGCCACTTTCTGCCTGAAATCGGGTCGATACCATCAACGGGCCCGTCGATGGTATCGACTTCACTGAGATAAATTTCGTTTGAATATCTCCAGAGATATCGTGAGTATCGACAGCCATGTCGATACTATCGACCTCATTTTTGTGATCAACCTGTTGGTGGGCGATACCATCGACGAGGCCGTCAATAGTATCGACTCAGAGAAATTTTTGCAGCCGCCTATCTGTGCCCCTGTCGATACCATCGACACTCAGGTTGATAGTATCGACCCTGCCTCAGTCCTGCACATTGAACAAACAATCAAGGTATCTTGTTTACACTAAAAACAAAATCGAATCAAACTAACATACAAATGTGGAAGAAACTAAACAAAACTACCGATGGTTGGGTTGCCTCCCAACAAGTGCCCTTGTTTAACGTCTTAGGCTAGACGAAAGCAAGCTACTCATGCATCCGGAAGCACAATGAGTTTGATCTCATGCACTCTCCTCGTGTAATCTTCACCGAAGTACAACTTCAATCGCTGTCCATTAACTAAAAATGTTGTCTCTCCATCACGCACCATGATTGCTCCATGTGGCCTGACCTCCTCTACAGTGAAAGGTCCACTCCATCGGGATTTCAATTTCCTGGGATGCATCTTGAACCTTGAGTTGAACAAGAGCACACGATCTCCCTTCTTGAAGAAATACATCTGAATGTGCCGATCGTGAATCAGCTTTGTTCGCTCCTTGTAAATCTGCGAGCTTTCATATGCATTCATCCTCAACTCGTCAAGTTCATTTAGCTCTAACAAACATTTCTTTCATGCTTCATCATAGTTCAAATTCAGCTTTCTCAGCGCCCAATGCGCCTTATGCTCCAATTCCACCGGCAAATGGCAGGCTCGACCATAAGCCAACCTAAAAGACGTAGTGCCTATAGGTGTCTTAAATGCGGTCCTATACGCCCACAAAGTGTCTGGTAGCAAGGTACTCAAGTTTGTTCTCGTCGAAGCCACAATGTGCTCCAATATCTTCTTAATCTCTCTATTAGAGACTTCCACTCGCCCCTGTGTCTGCGGGTGGTATGGGGTACCAATGTTGTGCTTTACCCCGTACTTTCTCAACAATGTCGCGAACTTCTGATTTCGGAAATGTGTACCTCCATCACTTATAATCATTCTTGGTACACCAAACCTGCAGAAAATGTATTCTTTGACAAGCCTGCACATGCACTACAGTGGCATCATTAGTCCTAGTGGGTATTGCCTCTACCCATTTTGATACATAGTCAATAGCTAAAAGAATGTACAAGTTAGAGTTGGAGGACACAAATGGTCCCATAAAATCAATACCCCATAGATCGAACACCTCGACCTCTTGAAATACATTGAGGGGCATCTCCTGTCACTTTGAAATGTTACCTGCCTGTTGGCAGGAATCGCATTACCGCACATAGTCATATGCGTCCCAGAACAAAGTAAGCCAGTAAAGGCCGCTCTCAAGTACTTTGGCCGCCGTTCTGGAACTAGCATGGTGGCCACCAATCGGTAGAGTATGGCAGTGATGAAGGACACTTTCATATTCCACCTCCGATACACACCTGCGCAACACACCGTCCTTGTACTGCTTCAACAGAATAGGGTCATCCCAGAAATAATATCGCAAAGAATGGAAAATTTTCTTTTTCCTTTGGTATGTCCAATCATCTGGGATAATTTTGCAAGCAAGATAATTAACAATATAAGAAAACCAAGGATCTTTAGATTTCACAGATAGAAGTTGTTCATCAGGAAATGTCTCGGTAATGGGTATATGCACATCCTTCTCATCTACCCTTTACAACCTAGACAAATGGTCTGCAACCACATTTTCTATTCCCGCCTTATCTTTGATTTCAATATCAAATTCTTGTAACAGTAAGATCCACCTAATCAGTCTAGGTTTGGCATCTTTCTTTTCCATCAAATACTTTATGGCAGCGTGGTCCGTCCATACCACGACTTTAGATCCAACAAGATATTGCCGAAATTTTTCAAAAGAAAAAATGATGGCAAGAAGCTCTTTTTCAGTTGTCGTGTAATTCAGTTGTGTTGCATTTAATGTTTTGGATGCATAGAAAATCACAGCGGGCTTATTGTCCACACGTTGTCCTAAAACAGCCCCTACTATGAAATCTGATGCATCACACATCAATTCAAACGATTTTGTCCAGTCCGGTGTTTGCACAACCGGAGCAGAAATTAATTTTTCTTTAAGCACATTAAACACATTTAAACACTTTTCGTTAAAATCAAACACAACATCCTTCTCCAACAACTCAGATAATGGTTTGGCGATTTTTGAGAAATCTTTTATAAAGCGGTGATAAAAACCGACGTGACCTAGAAAACTCTGTACCCCTTTCACCGAATTCGGTGGGGTTAATTTGGAAATAACCTCAATTTTCACTGGATCTACCTCCAACCCTTTTCTAGACACTTTATGTCCAAGCACGATCCCTTCGCTAACCATCATATGGCATTTCTTCCAATTGAGAACCAAATGTGTGTCCTCACATCGTTGCAAAATCTTATCCAAATTGTATAAACATTCATCAAAAGACGCACCATAGACAGAGAAATCGTCCATAAAGACTTCCAAACAACGTTCAACCATATCGGAAAAAATGGCAAGCATGCAACGCTAAAAGGTTGCTGGTGTGTTACACAATCCAAAGGGCATACGGCGGTATGCAAATATTCTGTAAGGACAAGTGAAGGTGGACTTCTCTTGGTCCTTAGGATCAATGGAAATCTAATTGTAGCCCGAATAACCATCGAGAAAACAAAAATGAGATTGATCTGCCAATCGCTCTAAAATCTGATCAATGAATGGGAGAGGAAAATGATCCTTAAGCGTAGCAGCATTCAATCTATGGTAGTCTATACATACACGCCACCCGGTTACCAGACAGGTCATGACTGGCTCATTCAACAAATTATGTGTAACAGTAATTCCCCCCTTTTTAGGGACTACCTGTGTAGGACTCACCCACGTTGAGTTAGATATAGCATAGATGATACCTGCAGAAAGGAGCTTGATCACCTCCTTCTTGATGACCTCTATCATGCTAGGATTCAGTCGGCGTTGTGGCTGAATTACAGGTTTGGCTTCCTCCTCGAGTCGGATCTTGTGCTGGCACAGTGTAGGGGAAATCTCCTTGATGTCCGCAACCGACCACCCGAATGCACCTCAGTGGTTCTTCACCACGATCAACAGTTGATCCTCCTCCTCGGCACTCATATATGCCGAAATGATCACTGGCAGCTTCTCACCCTCAGCTAGAAATGCATATTTCAAATGAGGTGGCAGTGGCTTCAATTCTAAATCTGGCAGGCTGATCAAGGATGACTGAAGTGGTGGTGGGAGTTCTCCAAGGTCTTCATAGTACCAAGCGTAGAAACACGACAACACCTAAAGCATCTTGGCACATTCTTGTAGTGACTTGCTTCTCATCCAATCATGTGTTATATTAACTAGGCAGGCTTCAAGAGGTAGTTCTGGATATGCATTGAAGACAGAACTTGCTATGACCTCATCTTCAGTAGAAGGAGGGATGTCCTCCTCTTCATCATCTGGAAAACCCACAGCCTTGGTGAGAGAAACGACTTTAGTTTGTTCTATAATGTCCACAGCTAGTGTCCCTTTCTCCACCTTAGTCATCACATGAGCCATATCTAGAAATAGCTTACCTAGACAAATAGAAATATTATGATCAAAGTGCTTCATCATGCGGCATTGCTCATTAGCTTTTGACTGCGTTGTGCTGGAGGGCATGACCATCTCAAACCGATCATCAGCGATGCCCAAGGTCAAACGACCTCTCCCCATCTCAAGTATCATGTCAGCAGTGGATTGGAAGGGTCGTCCAAGGAGTAACTCATTACCCTGTTCATCTTGCATTTCCATTACGACAAAATCTGTTGGAAATACAAACCAATCAACTTTAACTAACACATCTTTGCAAATACCAAATGGCTTCACCACGGAATTATCCGCCAACTATATTGTCATATTGCTCAGCCTTGATTCTTTCAGTCCCAGCTTCTTGAATGTAGAGAGAGGCATCAGGTTGATACTTGCCCCTGAATCACACAGTGCTTCGCCGAATTTCACTTTACCAATATAGCATGAAATATTGAAGCAGCCTGGATCCTGCCTTTTAGGTGGTAATTTGCCCATGATGAAAGCACTCACCTATTCCTTGACAACCACAACCTCAGTATCAGGGATCTTCCTCTTCTTTGTAATGATGTCTTTTAGAAACTTGTCGTAAGAGGGAATTTGCTCTATTTCTTCTAGAAGTGGAATATTAACAGAAAGCTTCCTAAAGCTATCTAGAAATTTCTTGAACTGAGCATCTACTTTCTTGGCTTTCACGCTATTGGGATATGGGACTGGGACATTCTGTGCCCTCTGATGTGGCGACACATATGGTGTCCTCTTCTCTGTCTCCTCCTCAGCAATTACGGGTTCTGTTGCAACATCCTCTACCATATCCTCAACTAGCTCGGTGATTGGGATTTGAACCTCCTCAGTGACCTCACCTGTGGTTTCTGGCTGGGGTGTGCTTGGTTCATCGGCCATGGGGTTTAAAATCTTCTTACCGCTTCGTAGCAAAATTGTCTTAGCCTGTTGATTTCCTCCTGGAATGTTTGTATTACCTGGAAAGCCTTACTGCGTTGGCTTCTTCAAATTTGCTATTTCAACTGCCATCTGTGCCAAGGATGTCTCTATCGTCCTCATATGAGCACCATGTCTTTGTAGAGTCTGCCCGAATTGATTCATGAATTCCCCTTGTTGCTTGATCTGCTGGCCAAAAGTGTTCATTAGTTCTTGATTCTGCTTTATTACTTGATTGATCAACTCATTGCTCTTATCCTCTGGTGTCGGTTGGGGTTTTGCGTCGGGGTCCTGCAAGAAATTATTTGGGTCCTTCCAGGAAAATTTCTTGTCTTTCCTCCATGAATAATCGTTGTTTCTGTACCCCTACTGCTGGCACATGAATTTTACTTGAGCTTCATCCTCGGATTCAGTATCTTCTTTTGCAAGTAGTTTCTTGGCAAGAAGGTCCATCTTCTCATTTAGCTCTTTGATGTCCTTTGACTCACCTATGGCCCGAAGATGCTCTACGGCGTCTCTATCGCCCCAAGATTGCTTCTTAGTCATGTTCTTCAAAATTTCCCAACACCTCGTGCCTGTGTTGTTTAAGAAGAAGCCAGAATCCGCAGAGTCTAAGTTACTTCTATCATGCTCAGAGAGAGAAAAATAGAAGATTTTAACCTGCTTCTCCTTGTCAAGCCCATGATGTGGGCACCTCCTTAGCATGATCTGAAACCGTTCCCAAGTCTCGGAGTAAGTCTCTCCTGCTTTCTGACTAAAATTATGAATTTTTCTAATCATATCATTTGTCTTCTCGGGCGGAAAGAACCTTTCAAAGAACACTTCCACCATGTGGTTCCATGATTCCACATACTCATCATCAAGATTATGTAGCCATTATCGTGCATTTCCCGCCAGAGAGCTGGGAACAGCTTCAAGTACAACGTCTCCGGTGGAAACCTGTCTATCTTGATCATATCACAGTTCTCCACGAACTGGCTTATATGAGTCACCGGATCTTCATTTTTAAGCCCGTGAAATGCATTTGATTTGACCAAATTTATTAGTGCAGGATCAATTTTATAGGTAGGAATATTGATTGCTTGCTTCTTTATTGGCCCCTTTGAAGCGGATGAGGAAGAAGCTTTTATTTTCACCCATATCGTCTGCTCTTCTACCACAGCTTCTTGTTCTGAGTCAGAATCTATTTCGTCCGGTTGGTCTTGAATATAGTTCTGCTCGTCGTCTGGTCCCGGCAGTGGAACCTCTGGTGATTGCTGTGTGTAGTCGGTGCTACACGTCCTCACCATGCACCAATACCTGTAAGATGATAATTTTAGTTCAGTACCGTGCTAGACGATTACAATAATATGAAAGATAAAACTATGAATTTCACAAATGATAATAAAATAACAAAATAAAAATGTGGCTTAGAATGGCCGCTTGCAGCACTCGTAGTACCGACAACTGTCGTGTCCCCGACAACGGCGCCAAAAACTTGACACGCTTTTTTAGTGCGTATAATGCAAGTGCATGCGTCAATGTAGTACATGCCCTTGTGAGGCCTGAGTCAAACTTAGGGACACTAAATTATCGGTAGACTACTACTAACTACTCGCAATCAGCTAGACCAAATAAAAGGTTATGAGAGTTGTTTTAAAAATAAAAGAAAATAAAATAAAACAAAACAATTGATTAAATTTTTAGTTTAATCAATTCAAATGGAGATCTTTAGGATTGCAGTTTCACTGCGGGTTTTCATTGTATGAATTTCCATATAGTTACTCAGGTTCATCTCTCAATCCGGGTAGTGGCCTGTAGTCAGAATTATCCACTGCCGTGGTACAATTCACTACCTGAGTCTAGGTTGGTTCTACCGTTGTAGTAACTTATACCCTAAACTAGGTGCATTAGAATCGACCTCTGGGTTTCCACCATTAACCTTACATCACCTTGTTTAAGGGATTTATTAATTAATGTAAATTTCGTCTATTTTCAACTGTTAATTCTTCTTTCATAGTAATTAAAGGCATAAGATTATCATTATGGTGATCAAGCATAACAATATAATTGAGAAAACAAAATCATACCACGGATTTAAGAGATAAATTATGAATTACTATGATAAAAATGTCATATAATGCTTCCCCGGGCTACTTCCGGTCCTAAAGATAAAGGGGATTAGCCCCGCATGTTCATCTCAGAGCAAAATGTGGTTGAAGAAAGGGGAAATATGGAGAAAAACGTGAATAAGTAATGAAACCCCTGAACGGAGAAGATCCAAGCGTTCCTCGGCGTAGAATGCGCGATCTATAGCCTTTTGGTGGTGGAAAACGTCTTCTTCGGCTTCCGGAACGGTTGGGGCATGCTTTTGGGCTCCGTTCTTCTCTCCTCACCTTCTCGGGACGTGTGCAACGGCTAATGACATGATATCCTACTCTTGGTCGCCGTCATTAGGTATAATCACCGAGTTAGGTTACAAAAATATCACAACCGTTGGATTAGAGCCGATCTGAAACAAACTCTGATCTGACGGTGTCGATACCATCGACGCGGGTCGATGGTATCGACCCCTCGCAATATTGGCAAGCCTTCTTTTATTTCTTCGTTGCTCCTGATGCTGACTCGATACCATCGACGAGGGTCGATGGTATCGACACCCTTAGGCGTCAGTTTTATCCCTTTTCCGTCGCTGAAGCTACACGTGTCGATAGTATCGACTGAATGATCACCAGCAACCTGATGGAATGTCGCTACCATCGACTTCCCTGTCGATTGTATCGAATTTGTGCTGCTCCTTGCGGCTGCCTGCCTGTGGCTGTGTCGATAGTATCGATAGCCGTCGATGGTATCGACAGCTGCAGATATGAGTTTTTCCTGAAATTGCAAAACAAAACCACATAAGCCGAGATAAAACCTATTATTGTAATCATTTATGCTCAAAACAATAAAATAAGAGAGATTTGACACTGAGAAGGATCATAGACTAAAGTAAGTGAATTATGCAATATTAACCACCGAAATGACCAATAAACACATAAAACACAAGTAAAACAAGTCTATAAATGTGACTCAAAATCATCGCATCATGCACGAAGAAAATTCTTATTTCCCCATTGGTGAACCAATTTGTCATATCAAAAATTAAATGTATAGTTTTGTAGGATTTATTAGATATGCATATTAACATTTTATCGTTCACATCACATGCAACATCACAAAATAGAATCAAATCAAATCTTATTGTATTGATTTAGATCCTAATACATCATTCATTAACATGGCTCAGATGCCAACGTTGGGAAATGGAGGTCAAAACACATTGAGAACTACAAAAATTATATGTTCCCATGAGCAGATTTTGTCAACAATAGTGTATCAAGAAGAAGGGGTATAAGATATACCTTGTTGTGGAGAAGGTCCAATGACTTTCTCACATGGGGATGTGCATCGCTTACAATGATCCATGAAGAAATGTTAATGACATCCTCCCAATGCAGTTGTAAAGTGCCGACATCTTTATTAATCCACATGGAAGACATTAACTCTGTGCATGATACTTGAGCCGATGCGAAAGAAGAAACTTTTTTCTTGGCAACTTGCTAGCTTCACACACTACCTCCTTCTCTCTCTCCCTTGAGGTAGAGATGGATAGGGTTCACATGTCAAACCATGTAACCCAAAATGTATCCATCATGTCATTTTAAATAGGAGAGGGTAAATAATACTGTTTCTAAAAAGAAATCGAGAAACAAAAAGCCAATGGTTGTGTATGAGAGATTGTTCATGGACAACCAATTAATCTATTGGTCATTCTAATTTATATACTAGACATCATCATAATGTTGTGAAATTAATCATTGCATTGATTGATCTTCTCCAATCGACTGTATGGGATGATCTTATCCAATTTATTGACTATACTTTCCAATCATTCATCTAGACTGATCTTGTATGGTCCATCAACTAGACTTTCTAATTGATCATATGGGATTCCAAACAATCTATGATGGTTCTGATTGTTTGTCTAAACCTTTTAGTAATAAATTTAACTTGTATCCGCGATTATACTCCTCTTACATGTGAATCATATGCATGTGAGCATATAGGCTCCATGTCATGCTAGTTACGACGTATGTAATCTTATGAAAACTTTATAAACAAGTAGTGGTATCTAGAACACATTATTTCTGCCCAAGTTATTGGATAAGTTGGAAAACACCTTCAACCTTATATGCTATGAAGAGTGTTACAATGACCAAATAATTCTTTTGTCTTTGATATCTAGATTGAATTAATGGCACATAATCATCATCCTCTTATTATCTAAATTTTGTTCCTTAATCAAGAGAAGACTATATGAGATATATATGGGATCAATATCAAATATTAACTCACATGAGCATAGCCAAAAATTTAACAGTCTTACTCATTAAGTGATTGGGTACCACTCAAAATAGGAGGAACAAATTCCATCTATGTTACTCACAATAATCCACATTTGTCACAATGCACACAAGTACTACTTGTATGATAATCCTTATTTAAGGACACATTGGGTAGTGTTAAAGTACAACGAACAACATGTGATCCTTATAGTGACTTCATGCCTAAGTACCAAAAATCACCACTTTTACATAAGATATGATTATGACTGCCATTTCTGGCTTCCAAGTATCATACTTAAAGTGGATATGTCAGACACACTTGTTCATTAACAAGTACATATGTGTTGTATTGATATCAAACATTGTTACCGATGAGACATAGCCATAAGTCAAAACACATAATAGTTGTATGTGGTATTTTCATCCTAGTTTCCCTAATAATATCTAGCTAGGGACTTAGACGAGAACAAATACTCTAGCATACACATGATCCCATATCCACATTGTCAACCCAAGATCTCATGTCATGCAACCATACATTCTTTGGACATGATTATGTTCAATCATTATTTCATACTAAAGTAAACATAATAAATAGAAGTGACTTTGTATATGCCATTATCATCCTCATATGACTAGCCTTAGGCCAAAAAACCAATCGTCTCCCACATGTCAAATTTGAGCTATTAAATGAAAACCGCCTAAAATTGCATCATGAATCACTATATAAATTAATCTTAGGAGTTTGGTTCGTGGAGTAGGTGATTAACCTACAACTCAAATTTGAGCTATTGAAGTGTCAAATATAGTTTTACTCTCACCCTAATAGCTGATGTGCCGCCATTCTTCGACTCCCAACAATTCAACTGATGTGTTAATTACTTTGTTTATTAAATCAGAACCATCTAAAAGTTTAAATATATTATATGAATACAATTATCATACATACAACTAAACTTTCATGCAATTTAGGCTTGCCAATAAAATACCATATAACAAGTACTACAGTTGTATAATCCAGCCTATATAGTATGGTCGGATGAATATTCTAAGAAAACTCAGCTAAAAATGTCAATAAATGGATGAAAGCTAAGTAGTCATCATAGTGGAGTTATCCAATATACATAATCTATTTGCAACAATCTAAATTACCAATAAAATACTAAAAGTCATTCACTTTACTACTACATTTATCACTAAATTTCTCATTACATTTCTGATTAACATGCTTAAGTTTCATAGAAATTAATGAATTGAGCTTCATCAGCCTAAAAATATTATATTCAAATTTCTTGACAAATCATAGATATATCTGACTATGTATATGAATAAATAGAACAATCATCTATATTTAATATTGAAATCACATAAAACACTGGGAAATGGAACTCAAATTCTCATAACCCTCAATTACCTCTTAAGTTGGGTAGGGTCGTAACAAGAGACTATGGTTGTTTTCAATTAATTCATTTGGTGATTATCGATCATAGGATTTCTGAATTGTATCATTGTAATTGATCGTTGATCTAATCAAAAGTCTCGTAGTATGCTTGTAATGACCCATTTTCAAATTAGTCATCTAATTAGGGTTTACTTGGATGATTGTTTGCTTAACTAAGTTGATCATTGTTTAAAGCTTGATTAGTGATGATACTTAATTTTTGATGTTTTAAATATAATGAGAAGGTTTAATCATACTTTGATTCGCATAATTAGGGTTAAGATTTGGAAACCCTAATCAGCCCAAATTAGGGTTTTGATGACATATGCAAATAGAATTTGATAAGTATAGTGTCTCACTAAATGATTTTTAGTAATTTATATGTAACTCTGATTTAATTAAATTTTTTATATTATTTTTATATATCAAATGTGAACACTATTGAAAAATATCAGAATTTTTGAAGAATGTTATGACCTATTTGTCGGTCTAGTTTCAAACTCAACTGACCATATTTTCAGATTGATATAGCAGTGTGGTAATTGAATTTTATCTTTTTATTGGTATATCCAATTGATCTCAAATTTTAAATGTAGTTTGAAAACTCAATTATAGACATAATATTAAATTAAAATAATTTTTAGATGATTTTTGATCTCTACATAGAGGGGTGTCGGTCGAGTTCTGTGAAGGACAAACTCGACCGACCATGCTGCTGACTGCAATATAGCAATGTAGTATCTTATTTTTAATTATTTATTGGTAACTCAAAATGATCTTAAAATTTTACTGTTTCTTATAAACTAAATTTAAGACATTTTTTAAAAGTTTCATAATTTTTGTATGAGGTTTTAGTTTTGAAAAGTGTGGTGTCGGTCGATTTTATAACTCAGCCGACCAACCAGTCTGAGCAAAATAAAAATATAATGAAGGGCTTGTTTGCAATTGTTATAAGCACCTCAATTCATCTATATGACTAACCTAAAACATAAGGAGCTCTCATAACTAGTCATTCCTATCAAAAAAAATGAAATTCTTGAGAGAGAGGAGAACTAGGGTTTTGAGAAGAGAAAGTGGTGGAGATGTTGACCTAGGGTTTCTCTATCCAAGATATGATGAAATCAAGTAAGTTTAGCTTCTTTCCATAGCATTTCATGGTGAATCTTCTCTCACATGTCAAGATTCCATCCCTACTCTTATTTGATTCAAAATTACATCAAATCTCCCCCTTTTATCACTCTTTCTCTTGTAATCCCCATTTCTAGGGTTTCTGAGTTGAGAGGAGAAAGAATTGGATTCTTTTATGAGAGTTTGACTGGGTTTCCAAAAATTCAGAGTTTGACCTACGAATTTCAGGTGCTTGGTACCTGAGGTGAGTGTTTTTATCCCTCCTAAGCTTTGTATTCATGTTGAAAGAGTAATTCTGTCCGGCTAAAACATTCAGAAACCTTTTTTGTATATGTATGTGATTGGAATTGATTCGGTAAAGATATTGGGAGATCCAATTCTACTGATTTTGATTATTTCTCATTGATTGGAACTTGATTAGTTTCTGATATATTGATTGAGGATCCATGGGTAATCTTATGGGTAGATGACTATGCTATTTCATGTGAATTTTGCCTAAAAATCAGCCCAATGTCCGATATGCTTGAAATTGAATTGACATGTATAAAATCATATTTAAATTGTATTAGATTTTATTATACAAGTGTATTGTGGAATATTAATGGAATTGAAGGACCACATATCTTGATTAGGATTTGTGTTGAGGAAGTGAATCAAATGAGTCAATTAATCAATGTATACTTATGATGGATGAATGAAATGTGTGAAAATGGAAACTAGGGTTTCCATGTTTGTGAATAACCCTAATGAACCCTTGAGTCATGATTGGATTATTGAATGATATGATTATTATGATATGTTGAACTAAGAAATGACTTCTTGGCAACCCTAAAAGTTTATTATTAAAACGATTATGAGTGATAAAGCTAGAACTTGTATGTGATGTTGTAAACGTGATCAAATGCTGAAGTTGAAAGTATTAATATTTCAATTGAATATGATGAGTCTTACTAATATCATCTAAGTCTAATGCATTTGTTTTAGTATAATAAAGAATGATCATTGTTGATTATGGGAATGACATTAGTAGTCAATGACACGGTACACTTATCTAAATATAAGAGACAATATGAACAAGATGTACTTAATGGTGATTGTAAGATAAAGACGAAACTATTTTTTTTTTGAATAGGTAATATATTGCTCATCAAAAAACCATATAGGAAAAACCTATACTATACAGGGGTGTGTTAACTACAAAACCCCCAATGGCTTATAGTATCCAAGTCTAACCCTTTACAAATGTAGGGATTGATCTTGCACAGTAGATTAAGGTTCTCAACCAAAACATCAAAAATGCAGAATTTGTCCCTGTCAAGGCCTCCATGCACTCTTGAATTTCATTCCTGCCAAATGAGATAAACGATCGCAGTAAGGCCTAAACCTCCAAAGGCCATCATGCATTTATTACCCTTAGATAAAGACGAAACTAATGAAGATAGTATGATGAAGTATTTTATCTTTTATTTTAATTACATGTGGCTTAACCCAAACTAAATGAAATATACTAAGAACTGTACTTTGATAAATGTTATGTAGAAGAGAAGCATTGTATGTAAAGTGAATCAAGAAATATTGGTCTAGATAATGTAATGAACATGAAATGAAAGAAGTTGAGACTACTGAGTATAAAATGATAAAAAAAGATAAGAATTAGTAGATGATTCTAAGAATGTTACTCTCACCCTAAAATGATGAGTTTGATGATGCTAGTGAATGACAATCTCAAATGGGGGATTAAGAGATGCACATAACTATAGTTGAATTCAACTAAAAGATGAAAGTCAAGTATTTGAATAGATTTACAAGAATGTGTTCTTGAATTGTGAATTGTACTCTGAGAATGGACTAATAGTACAAACTTCAATTGATAGTCAACATGTGTTGATTAGTAAACCCATATGAAGAATGTGAAATAAAAGAAGAAGAGAACTAAGTCTGTTATGGATGTATAAGCATGAAATTATTGGCATTTATTTAGATTGGATGGAACAAGAATATGTTGTATGATAAATCTATTCTGAGTATTAGGAATGATACTTGATATCTATATGCTTTTATTGTTGCTAGTTCTAATGCCTCTGCTAATATTTTTTTAGAACTGTGATATACAATGAATTGATAAGATTTATGTTGAAATTAAATTTAATATGCACTCATTACATTGAGAAATCCTGATAAGGGTAAATGTTGCATAATGAGATTATGTTTAGGGCTGAAAGCCCACTGATGATGATAAAACCTTGATGGGGTAAATGATGGACAATAAGATTATGTCTCGGGCTGAAGGCCCACTATTGATGATTGCTATGGGATGAAGTAGAAGATAGAAATAATCATATGTGTTGTAATATACATATTTATTTATACTTCTTGCTTTGATCATTGTCCTTATTGATAAACTTAATCTGTTTCATGTTATTCTAGTTATGCGAGAATACACATATATGATATATGATGTTTTGAATTCTTTTAAGATGAGTAAAAGAGATTAATAACAAGTGAAATGATGGAACATCTAGTTAGGTGCCCTAAACACCGTGAGTTTCCCCCGAGGACCAGACCAGGGAAACAAAACAGATCTCCTTGTAGTAATTGATGAATTATGAGAAGGATTTCCGGAATGTGGATCGAGACCTTAAAGGTTAGACCACCAGGATTTAGGAGTGAGTCATCTGGAATGGCTCATGCCCTAAATCCTTGTTGTGAAAGTCTATGTACAGATGGAATAGACTTTAATGAAATGAAATATGTGAAATGTGAAATGAAAAATACATGAAATACTGTGATATGTGATATACTATTTTGTTGGTTCCTATATCGTGTACCCGAGATGAGGATGTGAGCCTCTTTAGGCAACCCTGAGGTGGCCATGGTATGTTGTTGATATCTTAGGGTGGCCGGCTACACCCTAAGACAGTGACAGTGAGTCGTTGATACGAGAATCAGGCGTGACAACTTCTACTTGGTGAGGTACAAGCCAAGTAGTTCCAGGGCAAATGAATAAAAGATGATAAGTCGTGTAGAATATGATTTGAATGGTTGTTACATTCCTTGTACTGCTACTTGATAATTTGTCATTGTTGATTATGCTTCTTGTTGTGGAAAGTGATCATGTTTCTATACACATTTTCATATTATGACATGTCATGTTGACAAGTTGTAAATGATGGGATTTATATCCATTATGAATATGAGTTGGATTACTTGCTATTTGATAGTATTGTTTGGTAGATATGTATTATGTGTACTTCAACTTCAGGACTGCATGATGTGTTCCTGGTCCAGCTGGTGGAGTGTCACAAAGATAATGTTATTATTATGTATTGATTTAAAATGCTTAGAACTTGACTTAATTCTCATTCAGTATGATTCTTAATCTGAACTAAGAAGTATCTATTGATTTGTTCATAGACATACTTTAAAAGATGTTTCAAAGTTGTAATTGGTTTAAGTGATTACCTTATATGTTGGATTAAATTACCATTGCAAGATAGATTTGACTTATGATAGAACCATCTGCTGAACGTTTTAATATCTGCATGTTTCTATTAAGTTTATTATACTTAATCTGATGTTGATGCATGTACCTAGCTTGAGTGGGAGGCATCCACTCACTGGGGCTCTATATGAGTCTCAGGAGGTTGTTTCAAATGTTTTTAGGTATAATGCTATCCAGCGGAGAGGTTGTGACAAAGAAGATATAAATAACATAATCTAGATAGATTAGAATGTCCATGTACTCTCTCTTTCCCGGGATGAGTTGTAGACTAAGTTTGTTCATCAATGTACATGTATCTGATGTAAACTCAACCACATATAAGAACAAGATTTGATTCTAGTTTTAATGGAGTTGAATAAGATTTATGATATCTAAATGTGATGTCCTTGATGTGACAATGATTTATGAATTTGTGAAAAAAGAAAAAAAAAAGAAATATTTATCTGTGTTTTTCGTATATTGTTTATTCGCCTTTGTCGAGAATTCATTATTTTATTTCATAATCTGGGTTTAGACTTTGGGATTTTCTCTAATGGTTGGTATTTATGTTGATCAAAAGAGTGGGTCCCGACAATGTTGGATGTTTTGAGCACTAAATTGAATCATCTCTATGTATCCTGACGTCCATCGACAAGCACTCGTAGAACAGTGCTGTTTGTATTACTTTCACTCACACCATTAAAACTTTAGTGCCATCCGACTAGATCACAATAAATATAATAATGACTATACTTCATTGCTAAATCTGTTCCGATTTTATTCACATATCATAATTTGATTTGTTATAAATTAAATTAGTATCTAACATGATTTGCATTCAACAACCAATTCAGGTGGACCAAAGATGGAGCATAAACAATAACAACTTATGTTTAATAGGTACAATGAGTGGAGCACGGATAAACTCATGGTAGTTTCAATCAAGTTATTTAATTTAATATTGGATAAAAGGTCAATGATTTAATAAAAAAATATCTGATACAACTTTAGAAAGAGTAACATGATAGTACAATAAGATGTAGTTAACCTTACGAACAATTACATGAGTAAATAAGTTCTTATGGAAAATTTATTTATACTTATTTCTTGTATGCTCTCTTCATCATATATCATTAGTGTTTTATATGCTTGCACAATGCTAAATTTCATCTATCTTGCTTCTTAGACTTTTGGGTCTTGTATTAAGTTGCCATCCACGAGCCAAGAACCCATCATCGAGTTTATGCCTACCCATCTCTTTTTTACCTTTTTCTTGAGAAAGAGCATGATGATCAACCATATTACTAATGTGGTGAACTATTATGAAATAATTAAGTTGCTTAAAATCGATATTAGTAGTTGTAAAATAACACTAGTTAATATGTTTGAGTTTTGTATGCCCTTGGATATATTGTTGTGATTGTTCATGTAGTAAGACACTTTTAAAAGTATGATTTTTTATGAACATATGTCAGTTATTTCAAAGCATATTTTTGATGTATTGACAATCAACTGTTTTGTTAAACCTAGTTTACTTAACACCAATGTATTTGTGAAGCTCTAGTTAATTTACAAAATTCTTTTCCCCGCTTGATTATGCATTATAAGTTTTTTATTAAGTATGAAGAGAAACACGATTTTGATGTTTTGCTAATATATTGTTATGTTGAACCAATCTTACTCATTGCCAATGTATTTGCGGTTCTCTTATTGATGTAATTTTTTTGTCCCCATTTGATGACATGTTTAAAGTTTTTTTATTAAGTTTAAAGAGAATTTATGCCACAAGTAGTACCTCTCCTAATGACCTTAGAGGTTGGGGTGTTACATGAACCTTGATTATAGACCAACATCTAAAGGCTTATTCTACAAACACTAAAAACTTATCTCTATATACGGGTGAGAGGAAATAGTTTCAAAACAAATGTAACCCAATTTTCTTAGTGGATAATACCATGTTGTCTGTAATATATTAATCATTCATAAGAGTGTCTTAAACTATATAAAAATAACAAAAAGAGAGAGAAAAGAAGAAAGTGAGGAATTGTTAAAAATACTATGTTGTGTTGTTGGGATTGTGATAATGATAAAATGTGATTTTTAAAAAAGAAGTGTCATAAATGGTGAGAGGAAAGTGAATTAAGAAGAACATACCATTTTGAAAATGCTATGATCTAACCAATTAGAATTTTAGAAAAGATTTAGATGATTGTGAATTAGCGAAACACGTCCTCCAATTTATTGTAGTATAAAATAATAACTCGTTCCAATAAGATATGTACTCATAAATTTCCCTTTATTTTGGAGCAATACTATGTACTATGAATTACATCCACGCCGTACATTGTGTTCGTTTGATTTTATTTTACTTTTTGAGATATACAATTTAAGTACTTAGTGCTCACCAGCTTGTTGTGTTGGCACATGTAATCAAAACGGTCTCAAATCACAGTGCTGCAAAATGAAAGTAACCTGGACCACATCGCATCATATCGACATGCTTCGAATATGTATGTTTAAAATAAAATTAATCAAAACTACAAGTTTTTTATAACTCTATTTCTTTTCCCAAAAAGTTGGTCATATAAATTTTAATTATATTAAGAACGTCCAAATAAGTTGGGTAGCTGAC
This sequence comes from Alisma plantago-aquatica, assembly GCA_963693085.1. Taxonomy (NCBI): domain Eukaryota; kingdom Viridiplantae; phylum Streptophyta; class Magnoliopsida; order Alismatales; family Alismataceae; genus Alisma; species Alisma plantago-aquatica. The sequence continues at coordinate 1,367,856,503 of OY856409.1, read as the reverse complement.
AATTATCTGTACATTTCGGCTCCGTATATTCCCCGACCGGAATATGTTTATCCTTCTCCCCAACTCCTGGCAGACTAGTCTGCGCTGCATTTTGATCTTCTGCTCAACAAATGCAGCTTCTAACTTGCACCACCACCGCTCCATTGCCGCAACGCAACCCGTACCAGCGGCCAAGGCGGTTCGGCCGCAGGGAAATTTTCCTCGACGGTGCGTCCACAGTCTGTTCTTGTCCAAATGTTGACCCGCTTGGGAACTGCGGCGGATTATCCCACACCAAAGCCTTGTCAAGGTTGGCTTCCCCCCTCTCTGTTCGATATCCTTTTCAGTAACTAATGAATGACGCTTATCCTGTTTGCAGAAATGATTTGTCTGAAATGTTATGCAAAGTCTCCCTTTCATCTACGAGACGGGGGCTGCTGCTTGCGAACGCTGCTTTTGCTCTGACTGCATTTCCTCAACTCCAAGGTATCCAGGTTGGGCTTGTTCATGTTTTCCAGGGCTTCTGATATTAAACTTTGCTTAATGTACCGTACACAGCTTCTGTTTTTATCTGTAGTAGTAGTATATTGCCCGTGTCCAGTCGTTGTATTTCTAAGTGGTGGAGAGTGAATATGAGGCCCTTGTATACGAGACTAACTTTTTTCTGGGTGGGGGTGGGAGTGGGAATGGGAGCAAAGTTCATCAATCTATAAAGCCCAAGTGCATTCTTGCTTGTCACCTCGACCGCACAGTGCTGAAGGGAGGCTGCCTCTGACGTCAATAACACAGACTAGGCCTTACTGTAAATGAAAGGAATCCGCCCCTTGCATTAGGGCTGTCAAATTCAACAATCGTGAAAGCGTCTCGAGCTCCATATTGTGATATGTTTATATACCTGTTGTGATTGTATCGATGTTCATTTTACACTATACAGTTTATCGTTTATTTTTTGAGCTGGGTCTGGTTCAATTTGAAATCCAAGTTAGATTCAGTTCAAGATACAACTTTAGTTGTAAGCATGCATGACTTGTTTTTCTAATATAATATTTAGTTTATTAGATTGAAATAATCCTAAAAGGCAGTGTCATATTTTTTTAACTAAAATAATGACCTCATTTTGGTATCAAAATTATTTGATCGGGTCAAAAACATGTCAAATTAGTAAAAATAATGAACTAGTTAGGTTCGGGTCAATTGGGTCAGAAATGCTATAAAAATGTGGGAGTCATATAGGTATGTTTTTAAATCAAAATATGTTAAGACCAACTTATCTTTTCGGGTGAGCTTCTCGGCTCACAGTTCAGGTTGGGCATTGACAACCATTCTTTTTGTCAGTGAAGGTTGGAGCACTACATTGAAGAAATTTAAGATTTCAACTAATATATACCTAGTTGGCATTGTCTAAAATAGAAAACCAATCCGTAATATAAATTTGGTCACTTGGGTTTGATTTATTTTGGGGGTCACTTGGGTTTGATTGTCAAAGGCTCAAAGCTGCTAATTAACAAGTACTATCAGTGTATTACTTGTTTATTGTCTATCAACTTTGCATGTTACTTATGTATGCATCATTGTGTTCTCTGAAAGGAAACTAAATTGAATCCAATATTATGTATAGCAACTTCTAAGTACCACATCAAGCCTGATATGAATCTTTTATGTATTGTTGACTCAAGGTCAATTAGGTCAATGTTGACTCACGTCTAAATTGACTAAACCCGTGTTTTGATGATGACCAACCATTCCACATATTGGCGTCTAATGTCTCTACTTGAGTGATTTCAGATTAGGTATAGACACACTCCAAATGCCCTAACTTGTGCATATCAAATTGGAGAAAAGACAAGTCAAAGTCAATACAAGTGCACGTTTTTGTAATATGATGTAAATCCATTAGAATCATGTTGTAAATCACTTGTAATGATTGTATGACTTGTAATTAAGCTTAGAAAAAATCCGGAGCACTTAGATCGAATGTTTAAACACTCAAAAGCCATTTTCCAAAATTCACATCAGGCTGTTCATCGGTCGAGTTGTGTGAGTTGCATACTCGACCGATCCTGATTGGATCTTGAAAATGACTTTTGATCGGTCGAGTTTACACTACACAGAACTCGACCGATGGAGTACCGGACCAATTCGATTTTCATTGGTCGGTCGAGTTTCCCCAGGACAAACTCGACCGATGGTCTGAATATCGGCTTTGTCTTTTGCTCTATCGGTCGAGTTACCCTTATCGAAACTCGACCGATTGCACTGTACGGAAAAGTGCAGAAAAGTGCTTCTAGCCGTTGTGGAGTTGCAACAAGTGAAAATATATCCGTTGCAAGCCACAAAACGGCTAGTTTTTGTTCTCAAGTGTTCTCAAAGGCTAAGAGGCATCCCCAACTATAAATAGGACCCCTTGGGCTTCATTCCAAGGTTGAGCATTCAATACAAACTCTATGTGAGGTTCCTATTCTATAGTTGAGTGCTTCCTACAACCTCCCCCCCCTCTCTCTCTAAGCTTAATCACTTGCTACATCCATTAGAGTGAGTAGGAGATTTGTAAGAGAGCTAGTCCTATATGTATATCTCGTGAGGCTCTCACTTCCACCACCTCCCCATCTCTCATTTCAATCATGAAGATGAACGTTCTCTCTCTTGGCTAAGAGAGGTGAAGAAGAACAAGGGAAGGCGTCCCTTGGTGAAGATCAAGGCTGAAGACTTGGAGCAAGAGTGGATAAGCCCTTGGTGAAGGCAGAAGACTCCTTGCTCAAGTGGGTAAGTCCTTGGTGGAAGCTTCTCCGAGTGAAGGTGAAGTCAAAGGCGGAAGATCCAAGAAGAGTGGGTAATCCCTGCGAGGCTGAAGACTTGTGCAAGAGTAGGTAAATCCTTGGAAGAAGGCGGAAGACTCCTTGCAAAGTGGGTAAGTCCTTAGTAAGGTTGAAGACTCTTTGTATTGGATAGGTAAGTCCTTTGTTTGGTCATGTATTGTAAGTTTTATGAATGAATATAAGAATGCAATGGTTAGGAAATCCTAGAGGTTGACCTCTTTAGGTAAGTGGACTGACATACTTCTAGTTTGAAGTGTGGAACCACTCTAAATAGCTTATCTACTTAGTGTTTGCTCAATCTCTCTCATCCTTGCTATGCATGTTTTAGTTGCACTCAAATTACCTATTTAACAACCTTATCTTATCGTATATCTTGAAGGTCTAATGAATTTTGTTGAAGTGCATTCAGCTCTATTCACCCCCCTCTAGGGCATCTAATCATCCATCTAGGATCCAACAATTGGTATCAGAGCGGGTCTTCTCCAAGCATACTTCAACAAGTAGGAGAAGATGAGTGACTACCAAGGAGGGAGATACTTGATCAGCCTACCAATCTTTGATGAGAGCAATTTCCTCTATTGGAGAAGAATGCTTCAATTCTACATCCAAGGATCAAGTCTTGAGATGTGGCAAATGGTGAACATCCCATACATGCTACCAAAGACAAAGATTGAAGAATGGGATGAAGCTACCTTAAAGAAAGCAACCTTAAATGCTAGAGCCATGCACATCCTCTATGCCTCCATGACCCTCACTGAGTTCAATCGGATTTCTTTATGTGAAACAGCCTATGAGGTATGGAGAAAGCTATGCATCACTTATGAAGGGACATATCAAGTGAAGGAAAGCAAAGTCTACATGCTCAAAGGGCCGCTTGAGAACTTCAAGATGGGAAAGGAGGAGAGGATAGCCAACATGTACTCAAAGCTCAACACCATTGTGAATGGTCTTGCTGTTCTAGGACATCCTATGTCTAGTGGAGAGATCAACTCAAAGATCCTTAGAACTCTCCCCAAGAGGTGGGAACCCAAGGTGACTTCCATTTAAGAAGTAAGGTCCCTTAAGGATGTCCCTATCGAAGAACTCATTGGAAATCTACAAGCACATGAAGCCACACTTGACAAGAGGGAGGAAGTAGAAAGACAAGAGAAGAAAGAGCTAAAGAGAATGAAGAGGGTTGAAATGAAGGCTCAAATTGAAGCTATCATGGAACAAGTCTCTCCATCCTCTCAAGCTAAAGAAGATGCAATGTACTCCAAGGGGAAACTCTACAAAGGCAAGTCCTCATCCATCCGGTGCCTCAAGTGTGGAAAGAAGGGTCATTTCAAGATAGATTGCCCACAAGTTATGAAGACCCATCATCACAAGAAAAGAGAAGATAAGTGCCACTCAAGCTCAAGTGACTCCTCCAACTCAAGCTCAAGTGAAGAATCAAGTGAAGAGTCAAGTGGTAGCTCAAGCTCTAGTGATGAAGGAGAATGCCATTTTGCTCTTATAGCATCAACAAGTAAGGACTCAAGTGAGGTAAGTCGTTAAGTGGATTCTGAAGTGGAGAATGCCATTTTGCTCTTATAGCACTAGACCAGACATCGCTTATGCAGTTAGTGTGGTTAGTCGTTAAGTGGATTCTGAGGTATTTGAAGGAAACTTCAAATACTTGTTTAGTCTTTTGTGGAGCTCAAGTCATCTCGACAGGGTATGTGGACTCAGATTATGCAAGCGACCTCGACAAGAGGAGATCTCTCACAGGTTACATGTTCACGGTGGGATCTACAACTGTTAGTTGGAAAGCCACTCTACAAAGTACTACTGCCTTATCTACTATTGAAGCAAAGTACATGGCGGCAATGGAATTCGTGAAGGAGGCTTTATGGCTCAAAGGCTTGATGAATCAATTGGGCATGGTTCAAGAACAAGTTATTATTCATTGTGACAGTTAAAGTGCTATACATCTTAGCAAAGATCAAATGTTCCACGAGAAAACGAAGCACACTGATGTCAAGTATCACTTCATTAGAGAAGTCACATCTGAAGGCGAGATTCAAATAAAGAAGATTGGTACGTCTGAGAATCCAGCCGACATGATGACAAAGACTCTTTCGTTAGCTAAGTTTGAGCTTTGCTCAAAATTCGCTGGTCTTCTTTCTACCTGAGTTTTTCCCATGCATGGCATGTGGAAGAGATGGTATTATTAATCAGTTTCTGATATTGGAGAATATTGCAAGTGCTTTTCTACTTCCATCATTTTCGAGTTGAAGACAAGGTGGAGTTTGTTGAGAGAGTGTCTTAGACTCTCTAGAAAAGCTTCCTTGATAAACCGGACGTCTACACCAAGCCTCAACATCTTTAAGATGCGCTTTAAGGACTTATAGGTGTATTTACGGTCGTTACTTTAGACCATGTATGGTCTGCTTGGATTGTATTTGTATTCACGATCTAGCCGGACCATATACAGTCCAACGCTGGACTGTAATTGTTGCTGAAATGGAAATACAATCAGTGTTATGGACCATATATAGTCCACTCAGATCGTAAACGCGATCGGAAAACAACCTAATCACTTTGGGACTTTAGATATGGGTCATGTTCTTATAAATATACCCCCCCCCAACTTGTCCTAAACATGAAGAGCAACAAAGAGACATCAAGAGACGTTTTTCGAAGACCTAAAGCCACAGACGGACCTAGGGCTCTCCTTAGGGTTTCACGCCTCCAAGAGCTCCTCCCTAAGCAACCGTCTTCTTCCACGGTTGGCTTTCGAGTGTAAAAGGGGATTGGGTTCTTCTTCTCTCTTTTGTAATCATCATCTCTATAATCTCTCTATCAATAATATAATCTCCGCCAGTGGATGTAGGCTCGCACATTGGGAACTTGTTGAACCACTATAAATATTGTCTTTGTGGTTGCTTGCTTGTTTGTTGTTGATCTTCGTCGTATGTATTCGGTTTGGACGATCTCACACTTCCTCATCTCCACAACATGCTCGTTAGGCCTTGTTGTTCGGGTCTCTCATCAACACCATATCCCAACAGGTTCACTTAGATAGGAAGGAAGAATAAATAAACTGTTTTGCCCCTTTGTTTTTTAATATAAAGAAGAACGAAATGCGTCTTTTTTAAGAGAGAGAAGGGGTGGAAGGAGAGGCGAAAGGTGGAGGAAGAGGCCTCAGGCCATGGTATTGCTGCTACTTGGCACCTGGCCGCGACAACGCCGCTGCTTCTGTTACTGATCTTGGAGGAAGAAATGATGTTGCCTGCTGTTGCCACTGTATCCGGAGGCAGCATGGCAGGTACTTGCTGCTGTGGCTTCCACTGGCTCTGTTTGATGTTGCTGCTCCTATGGTTGACGGGTGGTGTTGCCGTTGCCGCTGCTCCTATGGTTTGGCGAGTGGTGTTGCAGCTACCGCTGCTGGGCTCCTTGCCTAGTGGCTTTGAGGAGAGAGAGGGGAGGAGAAGAAAGAGATGAGATTAGGGTTAGAAGCGTTTTCTATCTAGAGCAAATTGCTCGATACCATATAAACTTTTTTACTGGTCGTTCTCATTAGTCAAAAATAGAGTACATTCTCTCCTATATAATTATAGGAGAGTAGAGAGATATGTGGATGCACTTAAGTGGGTAAATGGATCTTCACTTCACTGTACCAACTACCAAGTATAAAAGAACTACAAGGCAAATAATAAACACACAAGCTCATGCCCACAAGCCACTTATACTAACAAGAACAAAGATTGCAACTCAACCATTAATCACTCACAGTCTAAGAAGCACGGACACATACACATTGATTTAAAAAAAATTAGGACACTAACACCCAAAACATAAGATATTTATTAATCATGGAAGTGATAGCAATATACGGGATACATGAAACCATTTTTTTTAAGTCGATGATATCAATTCATTAGGGTTCTTGTTGTTGATGTTGAACTATGAAGCACCCAGTGAAATGAAAAATGGCCCGAGCTGCCTCTTAAGCTGCCCAGCCCACTGGCCGCTTAAAAAACACCTTAAGGGCCGACTAATCGTTTTGAAAAAAAGCGTCCCCTTAACCTGCTTTTCTGCCTACTTTTTGCTCTTTTTTTAAATACTATACTAATCCTGTAACATTGAGTAAATCACATGGTCCAAGTATTATTAACTATAATGTATCAAACTTATATACATTAAATGTTCTATGATCAACCATAGTTCTATTTTCGAGTGCATACTTTGTATTTAAGCCGTAATAATAGGGTACTGTTATAATGTGTCCAAGTAAAATTGCATGTTGTTAATATATATCTTGTTTTATTTATGTTATGTTATTTTCCATTATATCTGGACCTTCCTGTAATTGTTACATTACTATAAATAGAAGGGTGCACACATTGTGCAACCCTAAACTCTCCAAATCTCTTTTGTCTTTTACATGGTACCAGAGCAGGGCTGATCCAGCCGCCACCTCCCTCCCTCCCTCCCTCTCCTTCTCCCCCCCGCCGAGCGCCGCCCCACCCTCCCCGCTCGCGTCACCGTCCCTAGCCCGCGCCGCCGCCGGTCCCACCCCCTGGCACCGGCCGCCGCGTGCCGCCAGCGAGCGCCGGGCAGCGCCGGCGCTGCCTTGCCGCGGTAGGCGTGCCGCCGGGTGGCACCGCACCGCTGGGTCGGTTTGCCGCCGGGGTAGAGTGCCACCAGGCTCCGTAGCCGCAGAGACAACACATCTTCGGGTCCCGTGGTTTGATCGGTTGTTGAGGAGCTTGTCCGGACTGTTTTCTGCCTGCCCGTGTAGGCCTTTGTGCCACCGGGTTTCTTGCTGCGCTCTGACGTAGCCTGTATGTGAGGGGATATCCTCGTTCGGTTGGTTTCTGCCTGCTGCTGCCTACTTGAAGACGTAGGCAGCCTATTGCCTGTTCGTGCCTACTTGTGCCTGTGTACCTGTTTGCTTCCTTATGGCGTCCTCCAGTGATGATGCACGTCGTCAAGTCACGACAGTGAAACTTGATGGGCGCAATTACCAGTACTGGGTATGTTCCATGGTGATTTACGCCAAATCCCAGGGAAAATACTCACATCTGACGTGTGCTGGTCTGGCACAACCTACTGCCAATGCTGATTCTAAGGACGTGAAGGCTTATGATGACTGGGTCAAGGATGACTCCACCGTGATGACATGGATTCTCAACATCAGTGAGCTGAGGATCAATGTCACCTTGCTACGTCTGCCTACGACGAAGGAGATGTGGGATCAACTCGTCGGTACATATTCACATAGCCAGAACCCCAAGAAGGTGTTTGACATCACCAAGCAGCTTGGTCGTCTACACTTTACAGGGTCGGATATTGCAGACTACTTCTCCGAGTTTACTGGTCTGTGGGGGGAGCTGGAGACTTTCCACCCCTCGTCTACTGATCTGGCCACCATGAAGCGTCAGCGTCAAGAGCTGCAATTAGTACAGTTCCTGTGTGGGTTACCAGAGTCGTACGCGGGTGTTGTCGACCAGATCCTTGCTAGTGACCCGCTTCCATCTTTGCATAGTGCAGATCAGAGACTTCAACGTCTACCTTCTACCTCGTCTGCTCTGCCTACTGAGTCTGGAGACTCCACTGCACTTGCTGCCATGTCAGGCCCTGGTCGTAGCCGTGGCCGTGGCAGGTCTTCTGACAGCCGTCCTCTTGGTGCAGGACGGGGACGAGCGTCTTCTGGACGTGGCACTTCTGCGACTGCGTCTTCCAGTGTTGCGCGTCCTCAGACTGGGCAGCGTCTTTGCACCTTCTGTGGCAGGTCGAACCATATAGAAGAAAAATACTGGGAAAAGTATGGTAAACCTGCGTGGGCCAATGCGGCCAGTGACACCACTGCTACTTCAGAGACTGCTACCCAGCCTGTTGTGTCTGATGACTCGGTTACTACTACTGCAAACTACATTCATGCTGAGGTGGAGCGCCTGCTGCGTGAGGGTACTGGTTCCTCTTCTGCTGCTACGCCAAGTGGAGCCCATGTTGCGACCTACTCGGGTTGTGATACTACCTTCCTCAATACTCCATCCTCTAGTGCTGGTAATACAAAATGGGTTATCGATTCGGACGCATCGTCGCACATTTCTAGGAAACAAGCATTATTTAGAAATTTATTTAAACCAACCACTACTTCTTCTGTGATGCTTGCCGATGGCTCTAAGTCTGCGGTTTTTGGAATTGGATACATTGTGTCTAAGTTTCTTCTGAAGTCTTCTTTATATGTGCCTCGTTTTCCGCTGAATTTATTATCTGTGAGCAAGATATTACGCAGTCTGAACTGTAGTCTGACATTTATACCTGGTTCGTGTGTTTTTCAGGACCTTCGCACGAGGATGAAGATTGGTGGGGGGCATGAAGGATCTGATAGCCTTTTTTATCTGGATGATCTGCCAAAAGTGGACAAGGTTGCGTTGGCTTCTACTGTATCTGCTTTATCTGCATCAGTCTCAGCATTACAATGGCACTACCGTCTTGGACATCCATCTTCTGAAAAACTGAGACATGTTATTTCTAGTGTTGGCCCTCGTAAATTTCAGTGTGAATCATGTCAGTTAGGGAAACAGACTAGGGCTGTTTACCCTAAACGCCCTCAGATTAGTAGCAAAAACCTTTTTGATCTTGTTCATGCTGATGTATGGGGTCCATGTAATGTGCTGAATTTGTCTGGCTAAAAATATTTTTTACTATTTATTGATGATTTTTCTTGGACCACTTGGTTATTTCTGATGAAGAGTAGGTCTGAAGTGTTGTCTACTATTAAATTCTTTTTTGCTGAGGTGAAAACACAATATGCAATGCCTATTAAAGTTTTTCGTACTGATAATGCACTTGAGTTTGTCCAAAAAGATGTTGCACGGTTTTGTCAGTCTGTTGGTACTTTACATCAAGCTTCATGTGCATATACACCACAACAAAATGGAGTAGCTGAGAGGAAAAATAGACACTTGTTAGAGGTTGCTCGAACTATTATGATGCACTATCATGTACCTAGATCATTCTGGCCTGAAGCAATATTGACTGCTTGTTTCTTGATTAATCGGATGCCTTCCTCTGTGATTGGAAATAAAGTACCTGTCCAAATTCTGCAACCTAATGCACCTTTATTTCCTGTACCTCCTCGGATTTTTGGCTGTACGTGTTTTGTGAGATTGCTTGGTCTGACTTATGATAAATTATCTCTGTGTGCTGAGAAATGTATCTTCTTAGGGTATTCTCGTATACAAAAAGGATATAGATGCTATAGTCCTACTGCAAAGAAATGGTTTATCTGCAGTGATGTTGTCTTCTTTGAGGATACCCCCTACTACTCTACTAGAGGAGATAATCTGCAGCCTGATATTATTGCTTCTCCTTTGCCTATTACTACTGAATGTGTGTCTGAAAATTCTGATCAAGTGCTCCCTGAGCGTACGATACCACCTCTTCTTGTTTATCAGCACAGGAACAAAACTCCACCTGAACAAGACCCCCCCACTCAACACCAATCTTCTCCTCCAGAAGGTCCTGCCACACCTGAGGTAATTTCAGATCTGGATGTACCTATTGCTCTTAGAAAGGGCACTCGTTCTTGCACTTCTCATAATATTGCTAACCATGTATCTACTGCACATCTGAGTATTCATGCTAGCAAGTTTGTCTCTGCTTTATCTGCTCTCACTATTCCGAAAAATACTCATGAGGCCTTGCAAAGTACAGCCTGGACTTCTGCTATGCAAGAGGAGATGCTTGCTCTTACTGACAGACACACTTGGGAGTTGGTGGATCCACCTCCTCAATGTAAGCCTGTAGGTTGCAGATGGGTATATGCTGTAAAATATCAACCTGATGGTACTATAGAACGACTGAAGGCACGCTTGGTTGTAAAAGGGTATACATAGACTTATGGTATTGATTACTTTAAAACTTTTTCTCCTGTTGCCCGCCTTAATTCAGTCAGAATTCTTCTTTCTGTTGCTATTAATCTGGACTGGCCTCTGCTGCATTAGATGTTAAAAATGCTTTCTTGTATGGTGATCTGCAAGAGGAAGTTTATATGGAGCAACCCCCTAGGTTTGTTGCTCAGGGGGAGTCACACAAAGTTTGCAGGTTGAAGAAGTCTATTTATGGGCTCAAACAGAGCCCTCGTGCATGGTTTGATAAATTAAGCAATATTCTGATTGATTTTGGCTTTGTGAGATCTCAAGTGGATCATTCTTTCTTCACTAAGAAGACTTCTACTGGCATTGTGATTCTTATTGTCTATGTGGATGATATTGTTCTTTCTAGCAGTGACTCTATTGCTATTCGGGCTACTAAAGCCCATCTCTGCAAGCACTTTGCTACTAAAGACTTGGGTAAACTGCGATATTTTCTGGGCATAGAGGTATCCAGAACCTCTAATGCACTTGTGTTGTCTCAGAGGAAATATGTTCTAGATCTTCTACAGGAGACTGGTATGCTTGGAGCTAGACCTGGTGACACTCCTCTAGATCCCAATGTCAATTGGGATGATGATTTGTCTCCATCCTTTGCTGATACTAAAAAGTACAAGAGATTGATTGGTAAAATGATATATCTGACTGTGACTAGAGCTGACATATCTACTTCTGTGGGACTTCTTAGCAGGTACCTCGATAAACCCAGACAGTGCCACTGGGATGCACTGTCATATTCTGCGATATCTGAAAAAGTCTCCTGGCAAGGGACTTCATTACAAGAAAAATGGGCACTGTTCTCTGGAAGGGTATTCTGATTCTGACTATGCAGGGAGTCGGATTGACAGAAAATCCACCTCTGGCTACTGTACCTATGTTGGAGGCAATCTAGTCACATGGAGATCCAAAAAACAAAATGTGGTTGCGCGATCTAGTGCTGAAGCTGAATATAGGGCGATGGCCCATACTGCTTGTGAACTTCTTTGGGTACGCTCTCTTCTGAAAGACTTCGGTGTTGAGTCTTCTTCTGCTATACCCATGCACTGTGATAATAAGGCTGCTATCTTTATTGCCAACAATCCTGTCTATCATGAGCGCACCAAGCATATCGAGGTCGACTGTCATTTTATTCGGGAATCTATTCTTACTGGCAAGATCTGCACACCTTTTACACGACCTGAAGACCAAGTTGCTGATATCTTCACCAAGCTACTGCCTAAGAAGCATTTCTGCACTTTGATGGACAAGTTGGGCATGATCGACATCTATGCTCCAACTTGAGGGGGAGTGTTAATATATATCTTGTTTTATTTATGTTATGTTATTTTCCATTATATCTGGACCTTCCTGTAATTGTTACATTACTATAAATAGAAGGGTGCACACATTGTGCAACCCTAAGCTCTCCAAATCTCTTGTCTTTTACACATGTAACTATTCTCTAATTTGTAATGCATACTTTGATTAAATGTACTGCTGTAAAGGATGACTAATTGATGATATGTAAATATAACAATAAGTTAGTAAGATATCTATGATATGTCTCTTGTTTATTGTTTAGCTAGCAAAATTGTTTTGTGTCATGACAAGTCATTTGTTTACTAATAGCTATAATCATACCTTTAAAAATATTATAGCTACAATCATTGTTTAGAGTAGTGTTATAAACTATTTGGGTGTTTTATATTTTTGGGTAGAGTGTTTATATATATATATATATATACATGTAAATATTCCAAAAAGTACAATATACATATACATATGAGTCATCTTGTATAAAATTATATAGGAAATTGAAACTCGCTTTTGCAAAAATCGTCCGCTTACCGCTTAACCAGTCACAAGGTATCGTCCGCACGTTTACCGCTTAACACTTTTATATAACATTGGAAGCACCAATACAAATACAAACATAGTACATGTAGAAAAATAGACACATGATACCAAAAAATTAGAAAATATATGATAAAGATACAACAATGGATATGTCATATTTTTATTTTATTTTTAAACTAATCATCATCATCATCATCATCATCTAAGCCATAGTCCCAACTATGTTGGGGTCGGCTACATGGATCCTTCATTTCCATTCAGCTCTATCATGGGCCATATTCTGGTTGAGATGTAAAGATTCAAAATCTCTCTTTATAAGCTCATCCCATGTTAATTTAGGTCTTCCTCTTCTATTTATTGTGCTTGACTCAATAGCATTGCTTCGTATAGGCACATTAGTCGGTCTGCGTTGCACATGTCCGTACCATCTGAGTCGGCCCTCGCACAACTTGTCCTCAATGCTCGCCACCCCCACTTTATTCTTGATATAGTCATTTCTCAAGCGATCTTTTCTTGTCTTCCCACACATCCATCTCAGCATACACATTTCAACCACGTTCATCTTGTTGAGACATTATTTCTTCACCGCCCAACATTCACTCCCATAGAGCATGGCTGGCCGTATAGCTGTTCTATAAAATTTAATTTTTAATTTGAGAGGGATCTTCCAATCACTTAATACTCCAGTTGCACTCCTCCATTTCAACCATCCTGCAGTGATCATGTGACAAACGTCATTTTGGACATCCCCATCTATTTGAATAATAGAACCCAAGTAACAAAATTTATCACATTTTGGTATATCTACTCCGTCCAACTTGACTCCACCATTCACAGTGCGGGCTTGGCGGAAATTGGAATACATATACTCAGTTTTGCTCCTGCTAATCATCAATCCATTTGATTCCAATCAAGGAACAAGGTGACCGATACCGACGTCGTTTCGACAACTTGGAAATAGGTATTTACCGGTATACCGACAGATGCAATCCTGACTGTTTCGACGCCAAAATGAACGAATTGATTCATGAAATTTTACAAGTGTAATCTCTACACCTAAATGCATCGTTTTATGCAATAAAATTCTACATTGGGTGTGTAGGGGGTGTCCACATGTGGGAGGTAAGGAATCTGTCCTGTTTCTTTGAGATTTCGATGACAAAATGTAGGCACAAGCCGCAAACTTAAATACACACAATTATGCAATAATATACAATTTACAACATATGAATAACATATTTACTTACAACTCACATCAACTGTATGTTGAGTGGCGCGCTGGTTCTCCATACAGTGATGGGTTGATATTACTGAGATATTGCGGCCATGACATGTGCATCCTATAAAGGTGGTTGTATGTAGTCACATGCTCCTCATACACATCATTATTTGCAAATTGTAAGAAGTTCCGTGTTGCTCATTCATGTGCAATACTGTATGTGTATAATACTCCTTTGTATTATATTCACATTGTTAATATATGTGTTGTCTTATTTCTGTTATGTTATTTTCCATTATATCTGGACCTTTCTGTAATTGTTACATTACTATAAATAGAAGGGTGCACACGTTGTGCAACCCTAAGCTCTCAAAATCTCATTGTCTTTCACATGGTATCAGAGCGGGCCGATCCACCTTAAACCTAATCCCTCTCTCTCTCCACCAACCCTAGCCGCTGCCACACTCTGAAATCTCCTTTTTTCCGCCGCTATAGTACTGCTACAGTAGTGCCGCCGCTATAGTAACGCCGTCCACCCCTCCGCAGCCCTCGATCTACCTCTAATCCCCTAATAACCTCCATCCTTGTGGCCTAATCCACCACAGGCCCCTCCGTCTAGCTCCGTTTCTCTTTCCGAAATCTCCGGACAGCCTCGGTAACTTTCCAGTTCTGGCACGTTGACGGCGTAACGGGCTTCATCCTCTCTGTCTGCCTGCGCCTCATGGTGGAGTGACTGATCCTCCATGTTGGCGTAGGTTTTTTCTCTTCTCTGTTGCCCCTGCGTGGTTTTTTTTACGATCCATGCGTGGATCTTCTACCTTCTACTACTAGTCCATGTGTTGGACTTCTGCCTCTGACTGCTGACTTCTACTGCCTGTGCCTGACTGCTACTGCCTGCCTGTACCTCTACGTCTACATCTGTTTCTTCCTGATGGCGTCTACTCATGAAGATCTGCGACGTCAGGTGACAACTGTGAAGCTGGATGGGCGAAACTACCAGCACTGGGTGTGCTCTATGCAGATATATGTTAAATCACAAGGAAAAATGTCGCACCTGACGCGAGATCCACCACCCGTGCCTCCTGCCACAGCCGATTCGAAGGATGTGAAATCCTATGATGATTGGGTGAAGGACGACTCCACAGTCATGACATGGATTCTGAATAGTAGTGAGACCAAGATTAGTGTCACACTATTGTACATGCAGACGGCAAAGCAAATGTGGGATCAACTTGCCAGCACATATTCACACAGTCAAAATCCAAAGGTGTTTGATATCAACAAGCAACTCAGCCGTCTGCATTTCTCTGGTTCTGATCTGACGGATTATTTTTCTGCTTTCAAGGGATTGTGGGGGGAGTTGGAAGCCTACCATCCCTTGTCTACTGATCTGGCTACTATGCAACGACAGCGACAGGAGTTGCAAGTAGCGCAGTTCCTCTGTGGCTTACCTGATTCCTATGATGGGGTGGTGGATCAGATTCTCGCCAGTGATCCGCTGCCTACTCTTCAGACTGCCTTTCATAGACTACAACGCTTGCTTGCATCGTCATCTGAGACTCCTACTGATACTGGGGATTCGACTGCTTTTGCTGCGATGTCTGGTCGTGGTCGTGGCCATGGACGCGGTCGTTCATATGATGCTCGTCCTCCTCTTGGTACTGGCAGAGGGAGGAATTCTGCCGGTCGTGGAGCATCCTCTGGATCTACTATTGCTACTTCTCGTCCTTAGACTGGCCAACGCTTCTGCAACTTCTGTGGCCGGTCTAATCATGTTGAAGACAATTGCTGGGAAAAGTATGGCAAACCTGCATGGGCCAATGCGGCCAGTGGCACTACTGCTACTTTAGAGACACCTACCCAACCTGTTCTGTCTGATGACTCGGGTACTGCCACTGCGGATTACATTCGTGCTGAGGTGGAGCGCCTACTACGTGAGCGTACTGGCTCCTCTTCTACTACCACTACAAGTGGAGCCCATGCTGCGACCTACTCGGGTTGTGATATTGCCTTCCTCAGTACTCCATCTTCTAGTGCTGGTAAATACAAAATGGGTTATCGATTCGGGCGCATCGTCTCACATTTCTAGAAATCGAGCTTTATTTAGAAATTTATGTAGACCAGCTACTGTTCTTCTGTCATGCTTGCTGATGGTTCTAAGTCTGTAGTTTCTGGGGTTGGAGACATTGTATCTAAGTTTCTTCTGAAGTCGGCTTTATATGTGCCTCATTTTCCGCTGAATTTATTATATGTTAGCAAAATCTTACGCAGCCTGCAATGTAGCCTGACCTTTATACCTGGTTTGTGTGTTTTTCAGGACCTTCGCACGAGGACGAAGATTGGTGGGGGGCATGAAGGATCTGATGGCCTCTTTTATCTGGATGATCTGCCAAGACTGGACAAGGTTGCATTGGCTTCTACTTTATCGACATTATCTGCATCAGTCTCTGCATTACAATGGCACTACCGTCTTGGACACCCTTCTTTTGAAAAACTGAGACATGTTATTTCTAGTGTTGGCACTCATAAGTTTCAGTGTGACTCATGTCAGTTAGGGAAACAGACTAGGGCTGTTTACCCTAAACGTCCTCATATTAGTAGCAAAAACATTTTTGATCTTGTTCATGCTGATGTATGGGGTCCTTGTAATGTGCCTATTTGTCTGGCTACAAATATTTTTTACTATTTATTGATGATTTTTCTCGGACCACTTGGTTGTTTCTGTTGAAAAGTAGGTCTGAAGTGTCGTCTACTATTAAATTCTTTGCTGAGGTGAAAACACAATATGCTATGCCTGTTAAAGTTTTTCGTACTGATAATGCACTTGAGTTTGTCCAAAAAGATGTTGCTATGTTTTGTCGGTCTGTTGGTACTTTACATCAAACTTCATGTGCATATACACCACAACAAAATGGAGTAGCTGAGAGGAAAAATAGACATTTGTTAGAAGTTGCTAGAACCATTATGTTGCACTATCATGTACCCAGATCGTTCTGGCCTGAAGCAATATTGACTGCTCGTTTCTTGATTAATCGGATGCCTTCCTCTGTGATTGGAAATAAAGTACCTGTCCAAGTTCTGCAACCTCATTCACCTTTATTTACTGTACCTCCTCGAATTTTTGGCTGTACGTGCTTTGTGAGATTGCTTGGTTCTACTCATGATAAATTATCTCCTCGTGCTGAGAAATGTATTTTCTTAGGGTATTCTCGTACACAAAAAGGATATAGATGCTATAGTCCTACTGCAAAGAAATGGTTCATCAACAGTGATGTTGTCTTCTTTGAGGATACCCCATACTACTCCACTAGAGGAGATACTCTGCAGCCTGATATTATTGCTTCTCCTCTGCCTATTACTACTTAATGTGTGTCTGAAAATTCTGATCAAGTGCCATCTAAGAGTACGACACCACCTCTTCATGTTTATCAGCGCAGGAACAGAACACCACCTGAACAAGATCCCCCTACTCAACACCAATCTCCTCCTCCAGAAGGTCCTGCCACACCTGAGGTAATTTCTGACATGGATTTACCTATTGTTCTTAGAAAGGGAACTCGTTCCTGCACTTCTAATAACATTGCTAACCATGTATCTACTGCACATCTGAGTGTTCATGCTAGCAATTTTGTCTCTGCTTTATCTGCTGTCAATATTCTGAAAAATACTCATGATTCCTTGCAAAGTACATCCTGGACTTCTGCTATGCAAGAAGAGTTGCGTGCTCTTACTGACAGACACACCTGGGAGTTGGTGGATCCTCCTCCTCAATGTAAGCCTGTAGGTTGCAGATGGGTATATGCTGTTAAATATCAACCTGATGGTACTATAGAACGACTGAAGGCACGCTTGGTTGCAAAGGGGTATACCCAGACTTATGGTATTGATTACTTTGAAACTTTTTCACCTGTTGCCCGCCTTAATTCAGTCAGAATTCTCCTTTCTGTTGCTATTAATCTAGACTGGCCTCTGCTGCAATTAGATGTCAAAAATGCCTTCTTGTATGGTGATCTACAAGAGGAAGTTTATATGGAGCAACCCCCTGGGTTTGTTGCTCAGGGGGAGTCACACAAAGTCTGCAGGTTGAGGAAGTCTATTTATGGGTTCAAACAGAGTCCTCGTGCCTGGTTTGATGAATTGAGCAAAATTCTGATTGAGTTTGGCTTTCTGAGATCTCAAGTCCTGGATGTACTTTGCAGATGGGTATATGCTGTTAAATATCAACCTGATGGTACTATAGAACGGCTGAAGGCACGCTTGGTTGCAAAGGGGTATACACAGACTTATGGTATTGATTACTTTGAAACTTTTTCACCTGTTGCCCGCCTTAATTCAGTCATAATTCTCCTTTCTGTTGCTATTAATCTAGACTGGCCTCTGCTGCAATTAGATGTCAAAAATGCCTTCTTGTATGGTGATCTGCAAGAGGAAGTTTATATGGAGCAACCCCCTGGGTTTGTTGCTCAGGGGGAGTCACACAAAGTCTGCAGGTTGAGGAAGTCTATTTATGGGCTCAAACAGAGTCCTCGTGCCTGTTTTCATAAATTGAGCAAAATTCTGATTGAGTTTGTTACTCTTTAGTATAACATCTTCCACTAAACATAAATAAGTAACTAATTATATCAATACTAATTGTAATATGCTTAGATAAATTGTATGATAATAGTAATAGTGTTGTAAGTAGGTAGATCTAGTGATAATATTGCAGATCTATATAATACACTTATAGATGTACGTATGTTCGCGTAAACATATAAAAATTTGGAGTAATACTAGGCTTTGGCGGGAAAAGACACTTTTTTTAGGTGAAAGTGGAAGAAAAAAGTAGGAAAAAGAGATGGAGAGGTTGCTAATGGTAGAAATAAAAGAGATTAGCTAGAATTACCTTGATTTGGTTGGTATTAGCTCCAATCGCCAAAAATCATCCAAATGCACCTTTTCTCCTCCCAATAAGTAACAACAACCATTCTCGCAAAAAACGGTATACCCGTCGGTATACCGCCGGTTTCGGTCGGTACAGTGAAGTTAGTAGTGCATTTTGCACCGAAACCATCGAAAGATGGCGGAATTGGCGGTATACATGTCGGTATTATCGGTATTTGCGATCCTATCGGTACACACGCATGTTTCTGCGTCGGTATCCGTCGATATCGGTATTTTAGTCGAAATACCGCCGATACCGACGGAACTTCATTCCTTGATTCCAATGCCTTTTTCCAACGTTCAACTTTATCATTCAATCCATCTTTAGTTTCGTCAATCAAAACAATATCATCAACAAATAACACACTAAGGAATATCATCTTGAAAATTCTTTGTCAGCTCATCCATAACAAGAACGAACATATATGGGATGTGTGTGGGTCCTTGGTGTACCCCAACTATTATAGGAAAAGTTGGTGTCTCTCCTCCTGGAGTCTTCACACTTGCAGTAGAGCTATCATACATGTCTTTGACTGCCGACAAGGAGTGGCTCAAGTGGTCAAGCACAATGTCCCCTAACAAGGGGATCCAGGTTTGAATCACAGTTATTGCCTTGATTAACCACCGTCTCGGGAGTTCGGCCTTCACCACAGGCGTGGGAGAGGGCAGGAGAAATCTCTCTCTTAATCCCATACATGTCTTTGATCAAGTCAATGTATTGGATTGGCTGACCCTTTTTCTTCAAAACCATCCACAACACTTCTCTGGGTACTCGATTATAAGCCTTTTCCAAATCAATAAACACCATATGAAGATCTCTTTTGCTTTCTCTATACTTCTCCATAAGTCTCCTTATCAGAAAAATAACATTTGTTGTTGATCTTTCAGGCATGAAAACAAATTGGTTGTTTGATATCTACGTTATAGATCTTAGCCTCTGCTCAATAATCCTCTCCCAAAGCTTCATTGTGTGACTCATCAGCTTGATACCTCTGTAGTTTGTGCAGCTCGGAACATCACCTTTGTTCTTGTAGATGGGGACTATAGTACTATTTCTCCACTCATCTGACATCTTCTTTGTCTTCATGATCTTGTTAAAGAGCTTTGTTAACCACATAACTCCTTCACCCCCCATACTCTTCCATACATCAATGGGAATACCGTCTGGTCCGCACGCCTTTCTCATTTTCATCTTCTTCAAAGCGTTCTTGACCTCAAATGGTGAAATTCGTCGTGTGTAAATGATATCTCTTGTATTCATGTCACACGAGTCTCTAACATTATTTGCAGTATCTCCATTGAAAAGCTTATGGAAGTAATTTCTCCACTGGTTCTTGATATCGTCGTCCTTCACCAACACCATGCCATCTTCATTCTTGATGCATTTTACTTGACTCAAGTCTCTTCCTTTTCTTTACTTATACGAGCCATTTTATATATATCTTTTCCCCCTTTTCTTGTGTCCAGCTTCTAATAAATATCATCAAAGTATCTAGACCTTGCCTCCTGAACAACCTTTTTAACTTCTTTCTTTGCTTGCTTGTATCTTTGGAATGTTGCATCATCTCGAGATGCGGGCAAGCTCCTATAGATTCATCCTTTTCAGTTTAATAGCCTCATGTACTTCAACATTCCACCACCAAGTCTCTTTCTGTGGAGGCCCACAACCTTTGGACTCCCCCAAAACCTCTTTGGAAATTTTTGTTATGCAGGAGCTCGTGTTTATCTTTAAAATAATAAGATACCAAATTTTATTCATAAAACTAAACTTAAGACAATCTAATATATATATATATATATATATATATATATATATATATATAGAGAGAGAGAGAGAGAGAGAGAGAGAGAGAGAGAGAGAGAGAGAGAGTCAGGCTAGAATACACTCGAGTGTACGGATCGCACGAATACACTCAAGTGTGTTTGCATATCAAGACTATTTTTTGCAAAATGTAAACTGTTGATCTTCACCGTCATACTATAACTAGGCTACATACAAATTTTGAACCCATTTGGATGAGTGTAAGTCAGTCATCCAAGGGCAACAAAATCAACGCGCGAAACTAATTTGAAATGTATAATTTTTGCGGTCTTCATAACATGAGCTATACATATCCAAATGTGCTCAAATTTTGCGTATGAGTTGTTCACGAGATGTTTAAGAAGATCAACGGATTAGATTTAAAAAAAAAATGTTGCATCATAAAAAACTACTTGAGTGTATTCCGCTCCGGATACACTCGAGTGTATTCTAGCCTGACTCTCTCTCTCTCTCTCTATATATATATATATATATATATAAAGAATAGGGACTATCTTAGGCATGACATGTTTCAATCTTTGTTTGTTCTCATGCACTTCACTTAGGCGTTTGATAATGTTTTGGGCAAATCTTGACCCCAAGTCATGGAATCTTTAGTATATGATCCCTTTCACTCTTTGTTGCAATAGTAACAAGATTCACTATTGCTACCCTTTAATGCTTCCAGTATTGTTTTCACATATTTCTACATAGGTCCATAATCATCACACAATTGAGAGGCTCACGTCCTATACTAAGAAAGATAAAGGTTATATGAAACGGATAGAAAGACTAGTTCATACTGGATATTAAAGCCAAATTATGGATAGAGATTAAATAATTCTTGTTTCCTTTTTGTATTCTTACCCTATATTATAGAAAATGCTGCATCCTATATCTGTATACATGCTTCATAGGTATGTAATTGGGGTGAGAGGGAGATGCAGAAGATGAAAAGATAAAGAAGAAAGGAAGAGTGGAAGTGAGGGAAGAGGTTGAAGATGCCAATTTTTAGGATAATGGATCTTAAAAGTTTGCTATATTGCCTATGGATTTTAGCTGTTGTTATTTGTGTATCTCGGAGTCCATTGTGTATGTTTGGTAATGTGAGTGCAGATCCATCATCTGGCTCTGTTGTCTCTATTGCCTCTTGTTCGTGCAATTATATGCACACCAAGAATCGTTGTTTATCCATGCAATATTATGTACATTGACTACTACTACTGACCAGAACTCTTTGGACTCTACTACTACTTGGGACCCGACTATATCTGGCCTGCTTGACGACATCTATGATTGAGTTGATAAATGCTGCTCCTACCTAGTTGTTGTATTGCTGGTTTATTCAGACGAAGCTCTACTTTGACATTTGTTCGTACTTTGTACACGCACCTACTATTCTTAAAATTATATGTTTGAGGAGGTGACTGAAAACTCAATTTGCAAAAATCTTATTCACCATATTAATCTGCCGAAAAATACCCTCAGGTTTGTGGGTTGATATATGATTTACGGGCCACCCTCGGGGCTTGGAGTTGTCTTCAAACCCCATTCGATGAATAACATGCCACATGTGATGTTTAGGTTCTCTATCAGCATGTCTTGGACCGACAACATCCATCGACTCACCCCTTGATGTGTGTCCCTACAACTTAGCACACCTCTTCCAAGGTCGACCATGGTAGTATGATCGCTCGTTGCGTACAACATGACAGCTCTGACAGCACATACTCGTTTCAATTTTTTGGTGGTCTCTTCTTTTAGCATACTCAGTCGGTCACCCCATTGTGGCCCTCTTCAGGCCACATGCCCCTTGTGGCAACATGAATTTGCGTTCAAGAGTTGCCACTTGACTTGCTAAAGGCCCGTCTTTCTAAGTCGGGAGAAATTGATGTAGGACAACTTGCATGTTCGACTCATCACCAGGCTTGGCATCCCCCGTGAGAGCCTGACTTAACCGATTATTAGTTGTTTAGTTTATAAGCAAGAACCTATTAGTTATTTTCAGGGATAGTTCTAAGTTATAAGTTGTACTAGTTCAATTGAGTTTGTTGTTTGATTTGGTTATTAGTTATGAAGTTGTCACTCATTAGGGTTTTAGTTAGTTTATTATATATATAGGTGATAGCGTGTATGTTTGGATAGCTTGATTTATGCAGTTGATTATTGTTCGGAACTTGGTTCCCCAACCCAGCTGCTTTAGATGTTATGAACATTTTGAATGAAAATAGCCAGACTGGTATAAGGACCACTTCTAGAGTAACGTTGTTGAGCTAGACAAAGTTCAAAGAGGAAGTGACATGCCCAATTAACCTGAGAAGAGCTGATAAAGAGAGATATAAAATTCATACTTCTTTTTGAATATATTACCTAAAGGCCAAAACAAAGCTGAATGATAAAGAAGGATCATGTAGCCTACCCCAACATGGTTGGGTTTGAGGCTTAAAGGATGATGCAGGCTTAGGTCCAGGGTTGGACTGAGCCCGTACAATTGCTACCAACCTACTAATTCTCATCCTCAATCTCTGTATATATCTAGTTGATGAGCTTTACAATCACTTAGCACATCAGCAGTCAGTTAGGCCATAGGTGTTGGGCTTGGTTCACTCAAATTCAGTTGTAAGAGTGTATTAGAAGTGTGGAAATAAACATCCTGTGCAACTAACTAACCAGAAGTGTGAATATGAAAATAAGTGGTGTCTTTGCTAGGAGGTCGTGATCTGCACCTGAACTCTATGTTTTATCCTCAAGAATTCTACACTACTTGGTATATGATTATGGTCTTGATTGGATTTCAAACTTTACGATTGTGGAAGTCATGATATCTCAATAATATGATAATGGCAAACTCACATTTTGGGAATGATTTATACATAACATAGGTCCCGAGATTGTAACTTGGCCTGAAACATATTGAAAAAATGAGCCCAGGGATTCCTTGGTGCTCGCATAACTATACACTTGGTGGTAGAAGGTCATAAGCATGTGGATCCTGTCCAACTGCTACTATATTCTCATTTGATCATTATTGAACCTTAAATTTTACTTAAGGAACATCCTATGTTATAAGTTTTTGCTATTTGCAATGATTTGTTATGATGTTTCTTTTCAGGCTTTATGGTTTATGGTCTGAAGATGTGTTTTAAACAGTATACTATGTCAATATATGGGCACCAATAGTTGATTCTGCAATATACTATGTTTGCGTATGGAAATGCTTGGTTGTTGATTGTATCAAATTTCTGCAGGCTTGTCTTTTCCTAATTGCGATAATATTTGTAATCTGTGTCTTGTATCTGATATATATTTAACAGTGGCTTTGTCCATGTTATATCCTTCTCTTAGTTAATTGAAAAGGAAGCTGCTTCAATGTTAAAATCAATGACTGTTATGAAAATAGCCATCTTTCACATGTCAAGTTTAATTCAGCATTTTCATTGTGTAGCTCAAGCTTTGGGAGACTCATCTGTGTCAATTGAAGACGTAGCCCCAGCCATATATCCACCAGGCAAACTCTTTCCGTCAGAGGTTTAATAAAATTTTTCCATTTACTCTTCTGTTCTAATTTGTTGCCTATAATAGTTATGACAACACGTAAAATACATCTACACAGGAGAGAATTGCCAAACTTTTTGATGTTAACACGTATTCTGTTGTTAACATCTTTGATGTTACATTACGACCTCAACTAAATGTAACCGGAGTTGTTGAGGTATGAATTACACAAATTGGTTTGTCTTTTTTAAATCTTGGTAAACACATTTTTCTTAATGCCTAAAATTTGACAAGCTAACCTTATGGGTTCAGTTAATGTGAATTTCATGTACGGCTATTTTTCATCAAGGGCTGCAAAAGCAATAGCTAAAAAATGTCCTTTATATAGGTTCCTGAAGGAAATGGTTCTGGAGTTGTATGGGATGAGAAAGGACACATTGTAACAAATTATCATGGTAAGCTATACAGGACGATCATATGATTTTATTTACATCTTTAATTGGCCGTTCCATAATTATCGTTCATAAAGCTTCCTTGTCTGTAAAATGTATCTAAGGTTTCATGCAAATAATTTGATGATTTCAATGAATTCGAATCCAACTTATTATCTTTCGAACGTCTGGCTAACATAACTCAAGGATAATTAGTTTTGCTAACTGGATAAGATTATCCATTGAAGGATTAACAGTACACAGCGATATTACTCCAGTTCTGAAGAAAAGGCATAATGGATTAACAGTACACAGCGATATTACTCCAGTTCTGAAGAAAAGGCATACTTGATGCTAGTTTTTAATCACACTGTTGTATCTGAGAATTTGAGCTGTTAGCTCTAAAGCTATTGGTGTACTGTAATATCTTTTCCCAGAACTGTAGTAAATTTTTTATCTTCAAAAGTTATAATTTTGGCCTCAGAAAGTTGAATTGGTGGTTATGAATGTGTAGATGGTATGGTAGCATTGTCCTCTGTGAATCCTTTGCACTCGGACATCATTATGAATCTGATATGGCTATGAGTAATGGTTTCTAATTTAAGAACTACTCTGTTGTCTATATAATCAGCCTGCTAAATTCTTTAAGAAATTCCTTTGATAGTTATGTGAGTGAGACCAATCTGGTTGTTATTTCTACGAACATAGCATATGTTGTAATAAGAATTTGTTGTTCAGATGCTCCCTTGGTAAGAGAGGCTGCAGAATGTACAAACCAGCACACCGAAAACAAGTTTGCCACAAAATCTCATGGCAACTGGTACTTAACTTGACTTTGCCAAATGTAGAAGTATAACTTTATACAAACTTCGGGATAGGTAACCGATTGAACTTCTATGCAAATTGTTTCGTGTGGAAATTTGTTGGAAAATATAAAATCTTGCTAATGAGCATTTTTTTAGTCATGAGAACTTAAACTGCTTTTTTTATAGACCGGGAGGGGGTCCAACCTATCATAGGTGCGCAAAGAGGTTGTTGCTTTGTTACCCTCCTATAGTGCCCCAATGGTATTTGAACCCATGACCTACGCCACAACCAACAACATGCTTTATCAGCTTAGCTAGCTGTTTGATGCAAAATCTTGCTAATAAGCATAATCTACAACCTTAATAACGTCGTAAGTTCGTGACATATTTTTACAAACAAGGGGAACCATGTTTCTGGGGATAGTAAAACCTATTTTGTAACAAATCAATAAATGCTACATCTGACCATATTATATTTGAAAATTTTCCAAATATGCTAGTGGGAATTGGCATTTACGTGATTTCCCGAAAGCACAAGTATACCCGTAAAGAAACTTTCAGGGAGCTAGTGAATGAAACCTATATAGAAATTTATTTTGCGTGGAACTTTTTTGGAAAATTTAATACTTGCTGATAAACGTATTCTACAGGTCTTAACCAACGTCTTAACACATTTGAACATACTAGTTAAAAGGGAACCATGATCTAGAATATAGTAAAACCAGATTCAATAATCATATCAACATTCAAATCTCATCTGACAATAACCTAAGGTTGGGTATTTATAGCTATTAACAAGTAATTGTAATAAATCTGAGCAATTCTGCACAATAGTGTAACATAAACATTAAATATAAAATAGAATACTAAAACACAATATCTAGACACATCCTTTTAATTAAATAAGATAAAAAAGATAGAGATGACCAACGAAACACATACACGTTTCTAGACACAGATACGGACATGGACACAAAAACGGACACGGGACATACCAATTTTCTAAAATATAGACATGAACATGACATTAGATGAGGGGATTTTTTAAATATATACATATATGTGCGTGTATGGATTGGAAATTGATTTTAAGTTTGTCAAGATTCATGTATCTATATATGTATAATCTTATATGCATATTTTATATGTATCTTCGTGTGTGCAGTAGAACAACACAAAGTAGAAAACCAAACTTGTGTTTTCTGTAAATATAGTAGATTACAAAATAGATAAATGAGTTCCGATTACTCAATAAATCAATTTATTTGACTATAGTGTGATTCATAATAACTAATTCAGCTCAAATTTTACATATTGATTTTTTTGAACATATTTGTTTGCAACTTTGATTAAATCTCAGCTCTATGCTACATTTTATCAGTGACATGCCATAAGTAGTAGCTGCATATTCAACATTTGCACTCTGAAATAGGCTATTGCAGTTGCAGCTGTTGCACAAATGTGTCCAGGGAGTGTCCGTAGCAGTGTCTGGGCTGCAGAAAAAGACGAAAATGGACTGAACAAGTCCCAGCAGAGTCCAAAATGTTTTGGGCATGGTTATCAAAACCGGACCGAACTGGCCGGTTCAACCGGTTGAACCGGGAACCGGTGGTCTGACCGGTTCGGTTAGGCTCCAGACCCGTAAATAGCTCTTAACTGGCCAAAAACCGGTGAACCGGCCGGTCCAACCGGAGAACCGGCGACTCGGCCCGGTTCCAGCTACCCGGCCGGTTTTCCCCCATCTACTACTTTAGCCCCTCGTGGCTTGCACGCGCCGGATTTTAACAATACCCCCCGACTCCCCCGACTCCCGACCCCCGACCCCGCGTGACCTAAACCCTGAACCAGAGCAGCCTCCGCTCTGCGGCTCGAAGCTGGTTCCTCTCCGGTGCTGCACGGCAGCCCCTGCTGCTTATTCCGACTCCAGCTGCTCCGTCTTCATCTCTGGCTGCTCCGTCCCCGTCTCCGGCCGCCATAGTTTTTGCCCTGATTGGAGCTCCGCCTGCTAGAGCTGCTGCCGCCCAGAGAAGGGGCTGCTGCCGCCCAGAGAAGGCGGCGACGGTGCTGCGCAGAGCTCCTCCATGCTTGCTGGCGCCACCACGACCACAACCCAGGTGCGTTTCTACTTCTCCTCTTCTATTCTCTCCTTTCCGCCCCTAATCCCTCCTCCTTTCTTCCACTGTACGCTTCCTCCTCCCTTTCCTATAGGTCATCCATGACCTTTTCTCTTTCTCTTTCTTCTCCAAGCCTTCTTCCTATAGTCCTTCTCTTTTTTTTGCTCTTCCTTCTCCGGTTCTCCCCCATTCGTTTCCCCTAACCTTCATTTCTCATTTTCTCTTCCTGTTTTGCTGTACCTCATCCCCTCCCTCGTTTGGGATTGTTGGTACTTGTTGTTCACAAATTCCCTTCTTCTCTCCACGTTTTCTTCTTAATTTTATATTGCTAAGTGCTAAATTGCTAAGTTCTATCTATACTACTGTCTTCTAATTGTCTCCTATATCTCTCCCTCTATTGCTAGCTGCTGAATCGGTGGTGACTGCACCTGCTGCTATCAAAATTTGTGATTGCAATTGCAATCTATTGGCAATCGTGGTACCAGTTCTTCTCCCTCACTCCTACTATTTTCTGCCAAAATGGATTGTGTATTTTATTGTTCAAGTATTCAATTTCGAATTGGTTTGCTGCTGCTTTGCTCTATCACCTACTAATAAGTTGAATTGTATTGTCTTGCAATATGTTTTATTTTTATTGTTCACTGTATTGTGACTATTGTCCTGCTATGTTTTTTATCTTTAACTTGCTAACTAGATGTGGTTTGTAATGAAATTATTGTAGACATCACAGATCACACTTTAGAGTTTAGATGTCTTCCCCTCAACCTCCTTCTAGAGAGGCGAATGCAGCCTCAGTGCGAGGGAAGTCAGATCCCACTTGGAAGCATGTTGTGGAGAAAATTGATGTTGAAGGGAAAAAGACTTGGACTTGCCTTCATTGTACTAGTATTTTTAGGGGGGGTGGTATTCATCGGTTGAAACAACATTTGGCCGGAATGGGAGGACAGATTCACACATGCAAAGGTGTATCACATGATGTGCGGGAACAGATGAAAGCACTATTGAAAGGGCATGAGGAGAAAAAGAAGCAGGCAGCAGACCGTAATGAGGAGATCAATCCATTTGCAGCAGCACAGTCAAAATGTTGATGATCTTCAAGTCTTGGATACTCTTTCTAGGGTTTCTTCTAAATCTTCTGCTTCTGTGACTGATAAAGGGAAGGGTCAACTTCACGATTACTTTGCTCCAAGAACCACTCCCGGGTCACAACCTTCTATTAAATCTACGTTTCTTACAACTGAGATAAAGGAGCATGTGCACTCTTTAGTGGCGGATTGGTTCTATGACACAGGTATCCCTTTTAATGCAATCAATTCTCCATTATTTCAAAAAATGGTAGATGGCATTGCAGTTGCAGGCCCAGGTATCAAGGCACCCTCATATCATGATCTCCGACTTAATCTTCTAGCAAAGTCGAAGAAGGAGATATCCCTATTTGTAGATTCATTTAGGGCTACGTGGGAAGAATATGGGTGCACTCTTATGGCAGATGGATGGCTAGATAAAAGGAGCAGAAACCTGATTAATTTCTTGGTGTATTGCCCTAAGGGAACCATTTTCTTGAAATCGGTGAATGCTAGTGAGATTGTGAAGACCGGAGAGAACCTGTTCAATCTTTACAAAGAAGTGATAGATTGGGTTGGCCCTAAAAATGTGGTGCATATAGTAAGTGATAATGCTTCCAATTATGTCCTATGTGGTAAACTGATTGAAATTGCTTATCCCTCTATATATTGGTCTCCATGTGCTGCGCATTGTATGGATCTAATTTTGAAGGATATGGCTGATCTGGTACAAGTAAAGTCTGTTGTGAGTAAGGCTATGAAGATCTCTACATTTATTTACAACCATATATATGTTCTACACATGTTTAGGAGACCAGGATGGGTAGAAATCATACGCCCTGGGCCAACAAGGTTTGCCACACAATTTTTGGCAATGCAGAGTGTCCTTTCACACAAGCTGGACTTGCAAAGTGTGTTCTTGAGCAAAGAATTCAACGATTCCAGATACTGCAATGACAAAGGTAAAATCATCCAAGATATCATTGTTGATAAATCTTTTTGGAGTGAGTGTGCTATTATAGTTCGTAGTACTGCCCCTCTAGTCCGTGTATTGCGTATTGTTGATTCTGATGAGAGACCGGCTATGGGCTACTTGTATGAGTCCATGGACAGGGCAAAAGAGGCAATTAGAAAAGCATGTGGGGGAAATAAGAGATTGTATGAGCCTTATTGGGATATTGTTGATAAAAGGTGGGATAAGCAATTGCATAAAAATATACATGCTGCAGGTTATTGGTTGAATCCAAAGCTCAAATACAACAAAGCCACATTCTCCAAGCATCCTGAGATCACTAGTGGTTTGTATGATGTGATTGAAAAAATGTGCCAAGGCAATGATAGTTTACTTCCAAAGTTTACTAGAGAGATGAGCATATTTGAAAACCAGGAGATGAACTTTGGAAGGAGATTGGCACAATCATCAATTGATACTGAACTTCCTCATAATTGGTGGCATCTTTTTGGTGGAGATACTCCTAACTTGCAAAAGGTTGCTGTTAGGGTTTTGAGCCAAACTTGTTCCTCTTCTGGTTGTGAAAGGAACTGGAGTGCATTTGATCACATCCATTCAAAAAGAAGGAATAAGTTGGAACATGAGAGGCTCAATTCCCTTGTTTATGTTAGAACCAACCTGAGATTGAAGCATAAGTAAGTATTGTGCAAATTATTTTTATAGATATTCTTGCAATCCTAATTACTTAGTACTTAACATATATCATTTTTGTTATAAATGTCTAGGCGTATTCTGAAGGATCAAAATGTTGACCCAATTGACATTGATTCTATTGATGTCACTGATGATTGGGTATTGGAAGAAGAGGAGGAAGCACCAGTGCTTGATGATAATGAGAGGCAAGAGTTGTTCACTGAGATTGCAATGCCTCAAAATAAGAGGAAGAGGACAAACAATGAAGTTGGTGTAGAAGTTGAAGGTACAAATTGTACATGACATTGACTTCAAAACTAACTCCATCTATCTAGCTTAGTAATGGCTCTAATTAATAATTATGTTCCCAAAAATAGATGTGGAACTAGGAGATGATATTGGTGATGAAGATCAAGGTGACGATGATGAAGAGAATGAAGATGCTGATTACATGCCATAATTCACAATGATGGAGATGGATATGATTTAGTTATTTATGTTACCATTTTGAGTTTTGTACTATGGAGTATGAACTGTGTGTGTGGCTCAGTTGTTAGTTGTTACTTGTTAGCTACCATGCTTCTTTATGTGGAATCATATGATCAACTAGTAGTCTAGTACTTATTAATTGTTATGAGTTGTGGCAATTCTGAACATGATATTGCTATCTATTGTATCTTAAACCTTAAAATTTGGTTGAAGGATTATGAATGGTTTACTTGATTTATTTATTGATTTAGTTTGTTGATGTTCTTACTTCTTTTAATATTTTGTAGTTAGCAACTAAGTACTTTGTAGTTGTATTATTGATAATTTGATATAGGAATTTAGTAAAGTAGTCAATTATATAACCTATGAGCATACATGCTATTATTCTTATTTCATTTGTATACTTTCCATAAAGTTCATATATGTTTTGGTTATTTAAATTAAATATGACATCATGATGACGTCACCGGTTGAACCGGTTCGACCACCGGTTGAACCAGTGAATCGAGAACCGGAGGCCTCACCGGTTCACTCACCGGTTCGGTTCTGAAAACTATGGTTTTGGGCCGTGTCTGCGAAGTGTCTGTGTCCAAAACGTGTCCGACACAGACACGGGAACTGTCTAGAAACTATGAAGCACATATACAGATATGAGTTTGGATATGGGTACGACTACGATACATGCATATGACAATTCATGAAAATATAGGATATGTGTCCAGCGTAGATACGCCATGTTTTAATGTTCATGTTAAAATTTTAACAAAAAGTACAAATTTATTTTTACAAAGATTAAGGCAATCCAATTTCATTCTCAAATCACAATATATCAGGGGGATTTTAGAGTTGGGGAGTCACATGGTTTTGGGATTTTTAGGGATCACATGAGTGGGGTGCTCCCTTGGCTGCTAAATGGGCTGGATGTATCCAGGCTGTATCGAGGTCGGATCCTGCTAATAAAAGCTGGATACGGATTAAGGAGTATCTGGTACATATTAGAGAGTACCTAGAGAGTATCCATATCAAATATGTATTCAGTACTGGTAGGACACCTATTTTGGAGTATTAGTGCTTCATAGGGGGAGATAAAAGGCAGGGGATGCAACATTTACCTTTAGAGGAGATAAAATAGATATTGTCTACTTACAAATCCAGGATAAAACACAATGGATTTAGTCACCAAAACAAGAGGCATGTTAACCAACAATACTTAACTAAGGCCTTTCATAGAATGTGGAGGACATGATCGTGCATAAAACTTGCACCTCATAAAGGGAGAGGATCCACAAGTACCATGTAAAGGTAAATGAACTAGTTTGTAAAAAAGAACAAGTAAAAATCCATGATGAGACATGGAAATTCGTTTAATAAGAGAAATCCCAAAAAACAGAGGTAGAAACAAGAAAGAGAAGGAAGATGACATTTAACAAGGGGAATGGTGACTAACCTCGACTTGATTTCAAGGGAGCAACTCTGATAGCCTTGCTGCTAGCTGCTACTTAGCAGAGAGGGTTGAGATAGGAGCTGGTGTCATGCGCTAATTGAGCTAGGCCATATCTAAATATTTTTCCAGTTCTATACCAGCTAGATATGGTTGTCGGCTACATATCGTGGAGTATCCACGGAGTATTGGTGTCCAATACATATTTGTTATGGGTACAACACCTGTTTTGGAGTACCCGTGCTTCATATTCTAGAAGTGTTCGTGCTTCCTAGGAGATGACATAGGACCTAATCAATCTCTCCCGGGGATGTGCAAATTGTCAAGGTTTTCAATCTTGGATGCGTTTTGGGACAAACATACTTGGTATCTAATCGATCCACCCCCTGGCAAGAGTATTCTTAAGTGCTAGTGTGTCTTTTCGATCAATCACTAGACAATTCCAAAGAGCGACTTAAGACACAGTTGGTTGCCGAAGTATATAGTCAAACTTTTGGCATCTACTTTTTTGAGACGTTCTCTCCGGTTACCAGGATTGCCTCGGTCTATATTCCATGGAAAGAGGTATCGACGATAAGGTCGGTATATTGACCGGTATACCGATATCGATGGCATCGGTCATCGGTTCATACAAACCTGTCGTTGGCATTGCAATTGTCGGTAAACCGGTGGGCTTATCGGTAAAACCGCCAGATATCGGCGAATATCGGGGTTACCCTGCAAAATGTCCCACTTAAGGGCGATGCCGGCGGTATGCTGCCCCGACATATCGCTATTTGCAAACTTGCATCTGCTGCTGCTGCTGGAGTGCAGAAAGCTGGAGATTTTGGGCGATTTCTTTCCTTAGAGCTCAAATCAGCCCTAATCAAGGTATGTTTTCTTAATTTCTTTCATTTCTCATCATTTCCAACCCCTGCCCTTCCTATTTCCTTCTATTTTCACCATAGAAGTTCTCCAAAATTCTCTAAATACACCCAATCCTAGATCTGCTCCAAAAAACTTAGGATTAATGCTATTTAACAATACATCTATGATTATATTATGTAGATCTACTAATGTATCACTAGATCTACTACTGTTCATTAATATTATCATATAATTTCAGTAACTATTATTAAATTCGTAATAATACAATAAGTACTATTAATAATAGGTATCCAACTTTGGTTTAGTAGAAGAAGTTGTACCAAATACTAATATGAACATATACAAACAAAAACATAGTAAAAATATTTTTATTTTTCATTTTTCATTTATTAAAAATGCTGAAAATAAAATAAATTACATTTTTTGTTTTTCTTTTTTTTTCTACAGAAATGTGTGTTAGTGTTATATAAGATGGAATGAGTAACTTGTAACACATCACTTGCCTTAATACTAGATAAATATTAGATTTTATAATTTTTAAAACAATTTCAGACTTTTATTTTTTTATTTAACCCTTTTTTCTTGTTAATAAAAATCTTATTAAATATTGTGTTTGATTCGATAATTACATTTAACATTTATACACTTAAAGTATTGTGTTTGATTCTATAATACATAAAATAGATTAATTTCTTGCAACTTAATGGGCCATTGATTTCATACACCTATTTTTGTTTGTCTTTGTCTTTTTGCAATGTTGATTTTTGAGAAAATGTCTTCAAACGATGGTGAGGGTGCTGGGGCTGGTAATGTTGGACTTAAGGATGTGGATTTGGCAATGATGGTGGTAATCGTAGTCAACGCTCTCCAAAATTTCCTCCAACTGTTGATCCTCAAAATGATAACCAACCTTATGTTACTAGGGCTGCACCTCCACCAGAACATGAATATCCCATGCCTAAAAAAACATTTCAAAGGAGAAAAACTCGAACTGGGAAAGATTACAACGGTGCACCTCCACCACATGCCACAATGCTCACAACTACAAGCCCCTAGCCCTACCCATCCAATCCACAACCACAATATCAGAGTCAAAGTGATTATTATTCTGATCTTGCTGATTCAATGGATAGCATGAGCATATCTGACTCTCAATCTCAACATTCATTCACAAATATGTTATTTGGGCAGACACTTCCATACCCATCTTAGTCCCATCCATACCCATCTCAGTCCCAACATGGGTATTCTGGATATCAAGTTGAACCACTACCAAGATTACAATTAGAAGTAGGTTTGGGATATCACGAAGCATACTCTATCCGAAGCCCTTATGGGTGCTTTTGGGTGAACACCGAAGCACACTCTAGTGATGGAGGGCAAACATGGAGTGGTGGGCATACAGTATATTCTAATATCCCTAGATGCATGTCTGCGCTGATCTCTTTTTCATCTTGATATCAAAAATTCGTTTCTACATGACGATCTATCTAAAGAAGTATACATGCAGTAACCATAGGTGTTTGTTGTCGAGGGGGAATATTCTCACAAAGTCTAGGTTTAATCGCTCCTTATATGGACTAAAGCAATCCTAGCAGGCCCCATTTAACAAGTTATGCACTGTACTCGAACATCTGGACTTCAAGAGGTCTGCTAGTGATCATTCACTATTTGTCTCTCACTCACCTTGGTGAACATATCCTTCTTGTATATTTTGATGATATCGCAAGAAGTGATACTGAGGGAATCTCTGTTCTGAAGCAATCTCTACTGTCTTATTTCACGCTAAGGATCTGGGAAGTATTTGATGCTTCATCAATATAGGGTACTTAGATCCGATTCAAGAATCAACCTCTCATAGAGATGAAGGAAACATGGATGACAGTTGTCAAACCAATCTCTTATCGTATGGACTACAATGTGAAGCCTTAAATTGAGGGGGAGTTATTCCTTGATCTGGAGATATATTTGCACATTGCTGGGACATTGATTTATTCGAAAATCACTCGACCAAATACCTCTTCGAAGTTCTGTTATCAGCCAACACATGAGCTCTCCTCTTCATGCTCACTGGTACAACATTTAATGCATCTTGCACTATCTAAAGAGTGCTCTAAGGAGAGGTTATTATATGAGCGACCTCTATAGAAGACTAAATTAGTCTTTTGATTTGTGGATATCGATCGGGCATATGAGATGCTCTTTTGTTTCTGTTAGGCAAGCATCATGTTGCATGGGGGAGCAAGAAGTAGTCAATCGTTGCTCG
Organism: Alisma plantago-aquatica; assembly: GCA_963693085.1. NCBI lineage: Eukaryota > Viridiplantae > Streptophyta > Magnoliopsida > Alismatales > Alismataceae > Alisma > Alisma plantago-aquatica. The sequence goes on along the minus strand of OY856409.1, from coordinate 1,367,821,404 downwards.
GTCAAGCACAAAGACAGAATGCACATCAATGACTCATGCATGATGTAACCTCTCTTGATTGGACAGTAACGGTTAGGGTACACAAGGTGTGCACCCCATATATTTATAAAGAGAACAATTACAGAGAGGTCCTCGTAGAATAGGAAAATAACAAACAGAAAATAAAGAGCTTAATTAAAACACTAGTTAACACTCCCCCTCAAGTTAAATCATAGATATCAATCATGCCCAACTTGTCCACAGGAGAGTAGAAATGTTTCTTGGCCTGCAGCTTTGTGAAGATATCAGCAACCTGATCTTCTGAGCGAGTGAAAGGAGTGCAGATGCGTCCAGTCAGAATAGATTCTCTGATGAAGTGGCGTCAACTTCAATGTGCTTAGTTCGCTCATGAAAAATAGGATTATTTGCAATAAAGATAGCTGCTTTATTATCACAGTGCATAGGAATAGGAGCAGAGGATACCACACCAAGTTCTTTTAGAAGAGATTGCACCCACAGAAGCTCACAAGCAGTATGAGCCATAGCACGATATTCAGCCTCAACACTGGATCTGGCAACCACATTTTGCTTTTTTCTCCTCCAAGTAACCAGATTACCCCCAACAAATGTGCAATAACCAGAAGTAGATTTTCTGTCTATCTTGCTACCAACATAGTCAAAATCCGAATAACCTTCAAGAGAGCAATGACCATGTTTTCTATAGAACATGTCTTTACCAGGAGAGTTCTTCAAATATCTCAGAATATGACACAATGCTTCCCAATGACACTGTTTAGGCTTATCAAGATATCTGCTAACAAGACTAACAACAATAGAAATATCAGCTCTAGTAACAATCAAATAAATCAATTTTCCCATCAGTCTTCTAAATCTTTTACTGTCAGGATACAAAGGAGATTCATCATCATCGCAATTCACATTGGGATCAAGAGGTGTGTTAGTAGCCGAGCTCCAAGCATGCCAGTCTCCTGTAGAAGATCAAGAACATACTTATGTTGTAATAGAACAAGAGCATTAGTAGTAAGAACAACTTTTGGCCAAAAATGTTTGGGAACATTAGAGTGTAACATTATAGTACGAGCAACTTCAAGTAAATGCCCATTCTTCCTCTCAGCCACTCCCTTCTGTTGGGGTGTATAAGCACAAAATGTCTGATGAATTGTCCCCACATAACTGCAAAATAACTCCACATTTTTTTGAACAAATTCCAATGCATTATCAGTACGCAGAATTTTAATCGGCATAGAATACTGAGTTTTAATTTCATCATTTTTTTTAATAGTTGGCAGAACTTGGGATCGATCTTTTAACAAAAATAACCAAGTAGCACAAGAGAAATAATCAATGAACAAAATAAAATATTTATTGCCAGATAAGCTTGGAATATGACAAGGACCCCATACATCAGCATGCACCAAATAAAAAATAGCTTTGCTACCAATATGAGTTTTTTTGGGAAATATAGATCTAGACTGTTTGCCTAATTGACAGGCCTCACATTGAAAACTATGCGGGCGAACACCAGAAATAACATGTTTTAACTTCTCAGCTGACGGATATCCAAGTTTGAAATGCCACTGTAATGCAGAAACAGAAGCTGAAAGTGCTGAAGCTAGAACTGAAGTGCCAATCTGTTTCAACTCATCTAAGTAATAGAGTCCATTAGGTCCTTCATGCCCCCCACCAATCTTCATCCTCGTGCGAAGGTCCTGAAAAACACAAGTACCCGGTGCAAATGTCAGACTGCAGTTAAGATTGCGGACAATTTTACTGACAGATAATAGATTCAGTGGAAAATTCGGCACATTTAAAGCAGAGTGCAGAAGAACGTGTGCAAAGATATCGCCAATTCCTGATACAACAGATTTAGAACCATCAACAAGCATAACAGTGGATCTGGAACAAGGTTTAGTCCGTTTATAAAACAGAGAACGGTTGCCAGAAATATGAGATGAGGCTCCAGAGTCAATCACCCATTTGGTATTACCAGCACTAGAAGGAGCACTCAAGAATGCAGAATCACAACCAGAGTAAATGGCCGCGTGAGCTCCAGATGTAGCAGCCGATGAAGAGGAAGCACCACTCCTCTCAAGCAGAAGACGTTCCACTTCGGAGCAAATGAACTCAGCAGTGGACTCAGTGAGGGAGCAACAGTGACCATCTGAGAAGTACCATCAGTCGCAGCATTGGCCCACGCAGGTGTGCCATGCTTCTTCCAACACTTGTCTTCAGTGTGGTTGGTGCGGCCACAGAAGTTACAGTACTGCTGAGCAGTGACACCTCCAGAAGAATCAGCAGACGAGCCACGACCAAGGGAACCCCGACCAGATGAGCCACATCCCCGTCGAAGAGCAGCAGAACGATTATCCGACGGTCGACCACGATCCCGACCACGACCACGGCCAGACATAGCAGCAAGAGCAGTGGGATCAACTATGTCGGAAGACACATCTGATGAGGAGGCCGGCAGGAGTTGGAGATGCTGAAAAGCACTCTCCAAAGTAGGTAGCAGATCGCTGGCTAGGATCTGGTCAAGTACCCCAGCATGAGTCCGGAAGACCGTAGAGGAACTGGACAACTTGGAGTTCCTGTCTTTAACGTTGCGTCGTGGCCAAGTCAGTGGATAAGGGGTGTAAATTCTCGAGCTCAGCCAATACACCCTTAAAGGTGGAGAAGTAGAAAACAATATCAGGTCCAATAAAGTGCAGACGTGACAGCTGTTTGTTCAGATCAAACACCTTTTTGGGATTTTTGCTGTGAGAATAGGTGTTGGCCAGTTGGTCCCACATCTCCTTTGTTGTCGGGAGACGAAGTAGAGTGACGTTGTTGCGAGTTTCGCTGCTGTTCAGAATCCACGTCATCACAGTTGAGTCATCCTTGACCCAGTCTTCATAGTGCTTTTTGTCCTTGGACTCGACAGTAGTAGGCAGAGCAGGAGGCAGATCATTAGCCAGATGAGAATGCTTGCCCTGTGACTTGGCAAAAATCTCCATGGCGGCAGGTGGGTGCCGCACCGGGCAGCTTGCAGGCGCTGTGCTGCAGGAGGCGGCGGCGAGCGGGTGGAGGGGGGGCGACGCCGCCGGCTGGAGGGAGAGAGAGGGAGGGAGAAGAGAGGTCCTTGTAGAATAGAAAAATTACAAGCAGAAAATAAAGAGCTTAATTAAAACACTAGTTAACAACCTCTAGTGGGTGCAATCCATTCTTGCTGAATTTGGGATCTCTAACTGGACACTAGCTATGCTGTATTGTGAAAACTAGTCCGTTCTACGTATTGCGAACAATCTAGTGTACCATGAGCACACAAAGCATTGAAGTGGATTGTCATTTTGTGCATGACCTTGCCAAAGGCAAGAAAATTATGATGTCACATGTGTGGACCGGGCATCAAATATCCTAATATTCTCACCAAACCACTACCTTCATCCCTATTCCAACATATGGTCAGTCCCAAGCTGGGTTTACACGTGTACTCTCCAACTTGAAGGGGGAATGTTCATATATGATATATTTGTAATTAGGCCTAGGCCCAAATTGTATTTCTTCTATTCCCTCAATTTGATATACTTAAGCAAAGGTCCATGTACCACTTAAGTATATCCATGTATCTCTTGACACTTCTATATATATGAGAGCATGTAATCTTTCTTGTTAACTATAGAAAGTATTATTAGTCAATTTAGTTAAAAGGTTCATTTGTAATTGTCAACGTACGGGAGACGGAGTCTGTGTGTGTTGCACAAGGCAACGTTAGAGACCCAATAGGGTTCTCCTCTCTATTTATAGTAAAGGGGAAATTACATGTAGGTACAACAGTAATATGAAATATGAAATAAACACAAAGTAAAGATATATTAACACTCCCCCTCAAGCTGGAGTGTACACATTGTGGATGCCCAGCTTGCCGCATAAATTCTGGAACACTGCTGGACCTAATGGCTTTGTCAAGATATCAGCTAGTTGATCTTCAGACTTGACATATGGCGTCACCACATTGCCATTCTTTATCTGATCTCTGATGAAATGACAGTCAACCTCTATATGCTTTGTGCGCTCATGAAAGACAGGATTCCTGGCAATATGTATAGCAGATTGATTGTCACACTTGAGAATCATGGGAGTTTGAATCAAAATCTTCAGCTCAGATAAGACAGATTTGATCCATTGCAGTTCACAGCATGCATGTGCCATAGCACGGTACTCAGCCTCAGTACTAGACCGTGCTACCACTTGTTGTTTCTTGCTTTTCCAAGTAATCAGATGATCACCAAGAAAGGTGCAGTAGCCAGATGTGGATCTTCTATCAACTTGATTACCAACCCAATCTGCATCTGCATAACCTGTGAGAGTCAAAGAAGATAGAGGACTCTTTGGTTTATAATAAGTGATCCCCTTTCCAGGAGCACTTTTCAGATATCTCAGAATCCTGCATACAGCTGTCCAATGTGACTGTCGTGGTGTGCTCATATGTTGACTTACTACTCCAACAGCAAAAGAAATATCAGGTCTTGTGACAGTTAGGTAAATCAACTTCCCAACTATTCTCCTGTAATGACCTGGATCTGAATATGCAGTATCATCGTCCACCTCCTTGATGTGATAATCCATAGGAGTGGATACGGGCTTAGAATCAGTCATACCCGTTTCCTGTAGCAAGTCAAGCACATACTTTCTCTGGGAGAGATTTATACCTGCATGGGATCTAAGAACCTCAATCCCTAGAAAGTATCTCAGCTTCCCCAGGTCCTTTGTGTGAAAGTGTTGCTGTAGTCCTTCCTTCACACGTGATATGCCTGTAGAATCGCTGCCAGTAATCACAATATCATCAACATAGACAACAATAATTATGGACCCACCAGAAGAATTTGAATAAAATAGAGAGTGATCAGTCATGGAACAAGAGAAGCCCATCTGTAAAACAACAACACTGAACTTGTCAAACCAAGCTCGAGGAGATTGCTTTAACCCATAGATAGCCTTCTTCAATTTGCAGACTTTCTGACACTCCCCCTGAGCAACAAAACCTGGTGGTTGCTCCATATACACCTCTTCTTGAAGATCTCCATGAAGAAAGGCGTTCTTGACATCCAGCTGGAAAAGAGGCCAATCAAAGGTAGTAGCTAGAGATATAAGGATCCGCACAGAATTGAGACGAGCAACTGGAGAAAAAGTCTCAAAGAAGTCCACTCCATATGTCTGTGTGTAGCCTTTTGCTACCAATCTGGCCTTCAACCGCTCAATCGATCCATCAGGGTTGTGTTTGACTGTAAAGACCCATCTACAACCCACAACTTTCTTTCCCGCAGGTAAAGTAACAAGATCCCATGTGCCATTGTCAATCAGAGCAGAGATTTCCACCTGCATTGCCTGCTGCCAGCCACTGTCCTTCAGAGCCTCTAAGTGGTGTCTTGGTATCTTAATGGAGTCCATCCCAACAGCAAATGCACGAGCTTGTGTAGATAAGTGCGACAAACAACATACATTTGATATGGGATGTCGAATAGTACATGAACGTATACCTTTCCGGACAGCAATAGGAAGATCAAGGTCAGAAGCCTCTGCAGGAATCTCGTGAGTAGAAGATGGCGAAGGAGGCTCATGGACTTGTGCCGCTACCTCATCTGGATCCTGTCTACCTCGCCTGTGATAAACCTGGGTATAGGGTTGAATGGTAGGTGGATCATGCGGTATGTCCTCAACAATGATAGGTGGCACTCCCTCACTTTGAATTGCGGGTGGCACTCCCTCACTCAATTGCTCCCCCTTGCTCATAGAATTTGCAAAATATGGACTGGATTCATGAAAGGTGACATCCTTAGAAACAAACATACGACGCAAACTCGGGCAATAACACTTGTAACCTTTACTCGTACCAGAGTAACCAAGAAACAAGGTTTTCAAGGACCTAGGAGAGAGTTTGTCTTGTTTGGGATCAAAGTTATGAACGAAGGATGTACAACCAAAAACCCGAAGCGGAACATGAAACAGTTTATCCATAGGGCGTAAGACAGAGAAGGGAGTGCGTCCATGCAAAACAGAAGAGGGCTGCCGATTAATCAAAAAACAGGCAGTGAGAAGAGCTTCAGACCAGAAACGTTTAGGCACATTGGATTCAAACATGATAGACCTAGTGATATCTAAAAGATGGCGATTCTTTCGCTCAGCAACACCATTCTGCATAGGAGTGTGAGGGCAAGAGGTGTGATGAATCATACCAACTGAACTGCAAAACTCATTCATCGCTTTCTGAACATACTCAAGGGCATTATCAGATTGAAAAATTTTGATATTGCAGTTAAATTGAACCTGAATTTGTTTATGAAAATGTTTGATAATGGAAAGCACAGATTCACGACTTTTTAAAAGATAAATCCATGTCATGCGAGAGTAATCGTCCACAAATGAAATGAAATAGCTAAAACCATTATAACTCTGGTTTTTAACAGGACCCCATACATCACTATGGACTAACTCAAACGGACTAGAAGCCCGATTATTGACACGAACAGGATAGGACAACCGATGATGCTTGCCCAACTGACAGGACTGACACTCTAAAGAGGACACATGAGCTAGATCTGGTTCCAACTTCTTCAAGCTTTCTAAGGAAGGATGGCCATATCTGCAATGCCACAGCAAGGGGGAACCACTCAGCATGGCGGAGGAAACTGGAGCAGGAGGTGGATGGCGAGGTAGATAATCACCAGGAAAGAGGTAGAGATCACCTTTCCTAGGCCCCCCACCAATCATCTTCAAACTCTTGAGATCCTGTAAAACAAAGCAAGAAGGCCCGAATGTTACTGTGCAGTTTACAGTGTCAATCAACTTGGCAACAGAAAGCAAATTGAATGGAAATTCAGGTACAAAATGAACAGATTTCAAATCAATATCTGGTGTAAGGGACACAGAACCACTAGCTACCACCTTCCTCACAGAACCATCTGCCAAGGTAACAGATGGGTGAGGAATATATGAGTCAAATGTGCGGAGCAATCGCCTCATACCAGTCATGTGCTGGGAGGCACCAGAGTCAACCACCCAGGGAGTTGCGGATCCAGAAGCCATAAAAGATGTAGCCTGATTACCCGCTGTAGATGCAAGATTTGCTGTAGAAGCAGATGAGGCGCCCATACTCCAATGTTGAGTGGCCTGAATAAACCTGTCATACTCCTCCTGAGTAAGTGTGATGCCAGAGGAACTCGAGCTCGCAGTAGTAGAGTCTGAAGTAGCACAGTTGGCAGCTCCAACAGGTGGGGCGGCAGGTCGCCCATGTTTCTTCCAGCATTTCTCGACGGTGTGTCCCGGTTTGTCACAGAAAGTGCATCGAGGACGAGTCCCACGTCCTCTGCCCAAGCCAGGCCTGTCAGCTGGTGTAGGTGCAGGTCGTCCTCCGCGAACTGCTGCAGCAATGGAGGCATGAGAATCTCCAGAAGGAACAACAAGAGTAGGATCAACTGACTCAAAGGTGGACTGCTGAATCTTAGAGAAAGCTTCGGCAAGGCTCGGTAAATTGTCGGATGCAAGTATCACACTTCTTGCTGAACCAAATGAGGAGCTAAGGCCAGATAGAAATTTAGCAGTGACAAGATCATCTCTATCTTTAATCTGCTCAGCAACTTTCACTGGATGATAGTAGCTCAACTCCTGGGAGATAGCTTGAATCACACCGAAATACTCTTCAAGGGATCTATCACCTTGTTTCTCTGCAAACAGACGATCATAGATCATAAACTGGCGAAGAGCATTCTTCTCCTGAGCATAGTGCTGCTTAACGGCATCCCAAATCTCCTTAGCGGTGGAGTAGAACATGAACCTAGAAGCAATAGAAGGTTCCATGCTACCCCATAGCCAAGTCTTCACTAGGCTGTCAAGACGTTTCCACTCGGCATAGTCTTTGTCAGTTATAGTGAGAGGTGCAGAATCAACAAACTTTGCCCGATCGCGCGATTCCAAGACAGTATGAACCGCATTCATCCATAGCAAAAAGTTCTTCCCATTGAGCTTGATAGGAATAGGCGAGACCTCATAATAGGTCTTGTTCTCCATGATGCAACTGGGATATGGGTGACGGAGTGATACACGTCACACAGAAGGCTGAGTGGACGGACAGATACACGTCCCGTGACGGAGAGATACACGTCACAACGGAAACAGAAAAGAGGATGCGTTACTGACGCATCGACAACCTTCAAACGAGAGGTTCCTAATCACACATGAAGGAGATGTGATTAGGAAGGCACTGTGGAAGAGACGAGACCTCCGGGTAGGGCTTTAGAGAGCCAATGGATCACCCGGAAGTCCTCAAACAGCAAGATTGTCCGCCAAAAACGAGCCGAAAAGTTGCTGGAAACTTTCCGAAAAACGTAGACGAAGCCCCGGTTCCAAGCGATTGAGCCTACGGTAGCATAGAGATGGCCACCGGAGGCCCAGCAGCAAGAGACGAGGTTGGAGACTCCTAGCCGGGCAAGATCTGCGTCACCGGCAGTCTCCCTGCGGCTGCCGCACGCCGGCGGCTAGCCGAGAAGCCGCCCGGGCAGCGGCGGCCTGAAGGAGAGGGCCGGCGGCGCCCTGTGGTGGAGAAGGGAGAGGGAGGGAGGGGTGTGGCGGCGCTAGGAGGGAGAGGAGCGGAAGCGGCGTCGGATCACGTTGCTCTTGATACCATGTCAACGTACGGGAGACGGAGTCTGTGTGTGTTGCACAAGGCAACATTAGAGACCCAATAGGGTTCTCCTCTCTATTTATAGTAAAGGGGAAATTACATGTAGGTACATCAGTAATATGAAATATGAAATAAACACAAAGTAAAGATATATTAACAGTAATATGGGCCTAATGTCTTGACCCATTACGGTTATGTCCACTTCCTTGTACTTGCCTCTTCTCTTATAGATAGGAGAGGGGTTTTCCCATCTATCAATATCAAATACACGAGGGGATTTTCCCATCTATCAATATCAAATACACGAGGGGATTTTCCCAACAAATCTCATTATTTAACATGGTATTAAAGCAACAATCCTAACCCTAGAAAGGAAAATAGAGAGCCTCTGCTTGTGGGCGACCACCATCTCTTCTTGAAATGGCCACCAGTCAGGCATCATTCTGACCTTCATGGTTGTTTTCTCTCTTCTTCTTTTTTGAACAGTTCCATTATTTCTATATGATGATCATCTCTACACTTCCTCGAGTCACATCGTCCAGGCGTCACTTATCTAAGTTTTCCAGGTCCTGTGTTGACACCTGTCATCCCAGCCATCACCAACCGACATCTCCCTTAAGTCTTCCCCGACTGCTCTCCTGTGGTCGCATCCTCCTGCTCATCTCTAAGGATTTATGTGCAGTCCTCGACGCTAGCAAGTTCATCCATATCCTCTACAACGAGCTGGCAAGTCTCTCCTCGCTTCACGGTCTTAAAGGTGTGATCTTTACAACCGTCATGTTGCAGCGAAGAGTGATACAACGTGTTGTTCATCCGCCACGAAGTGTCTCGCCATGATATGATTACACCAACAATTGTTGTGCTCAAGAAATTGGCAACACGACGTGTCACTTGATTGACACATCGTGCCCCACTCAGATTGGGCTCCTGCAACGACTGTCACACTCCAATAGGAGACACTGTGTAAGTCAATCGACACTGCATGTCAGCCTCAAGAGCAGCCATCATCCATATTCAACAATCAGCGACACGACTTTTCGGTTAGTATGCATGCCGTGTTGTTGCTAGGGTTTCTCCTACCCTGCGGCGGCAGACACAACATGTCATCATTCCACATGTCGTGTGACCGCTAGGGTTTTCTCCTACTGGGCCGACGGTGGACACGACGTGTCTAAAGTCATCAATTCTAGAAAAATTCCTACATGGCGTGTCATCCATCTCACACGACGTGTCAACAAACGACACGACGTGTCATCCGAGGCATACATGTTTGACATCAGGAAGTCCAGATGCATTTCGACACAACTTGTCCACTGTGTCACACGATGTGCCCATGGTCAAAAGGTTGGATCAACAAAACCAGGGGGAGATAAGTCAAACTTCCAACAACTACAACTACATCTCACTTAAAGATTCCATTCCCCACCCTCCCACCCCTCATGCGTATGCTTCTTTCCACGTCCATCGGGGAGGGTTCATGTGTTTTTTTTCCACCCCAACTAATTGTTCTCTTTGTAGTTGAAGTGCTGGGGGGACATAGGGGTAGGGGAAAGAGAGAGAGAGAGAATGAGGTGGGAGAGAGAGTATGGGAGATGATATATATTCTAGGCTATTTTGATCTTGATGGAGCTTTATATTCCTCAGCGCATCTATCTGCCAATGTCTTTGTGGCGCCTCATTCCTATTAAACATTGATCATCTTCAGCACCTCCGATATCTTTGTGGCACCTCATTCCTACTAAGACTCAGATATCTTTCACAGATTTTCAGTGCATCATTGGTCTATCTCTTTCCTAATGGAACTGTGCCTCTTCGTGTTTGTGTCACGATATGCACGTGGGTTGGTTGTCTGCAACTTATTCTAGTTGGCCACCACTTTCAGGCGACATTGAAGGATCTCAGTTACAACATTGATATGATTGGAACAAAGCTTGTTGCGCTTATTCCACTCTCTTGTTCTCTCTGGTGTTAGTATTGTGGCGATCTTGTTGCTTTTCAGACTTTCCAAAAGCTCGTCATTGTCTAACATGCAAATACTAAACCTGCAAGGTTGACGTTCATCCAAATTTTATCTTGGCTGAGTATCTTTGTTGATGTCTTCTCCAAGTTGCATCTATTGTTTCTCAAGTGTTGAGGTGGTACTTCTAGTGATCTACTTGGGTCTTTTCCTTGATGGCGCCTGTCATCCCCGTCAAGCCCCCAAGATTCAAGCTCTAGATTTATGGATCCAACACGACAATCATCAACACCTCATTTTATACATGTTTGTGCCACACTTTTTTGGTCTTATGTACTTTAGTCCAGTTGGCTACACTTCTCAAATGATTTGGAGATACCTCTACTACTACATCGTGGGATGTGTTGATTGCACTGCTTCCAATCACACATTCCTTTCCAGTGGAGATGGCATAGTCATGGTGTTTTGATCATCTGCTCGAGATTTATGGCGATTAGTTTTTGCTGTGGCGCTTGGATTCCATCTACTAGATGTTCTTCATTCCTGAAGCACTTAAGAAGATCTTTTTCGAAGCTCGAGTGTTTCCAGCCTGCTGAATAAAACTTCAAAGGAGGCATCATTAGATGTTCTTTTATTAGTTGGAGAGTAATGTTCAAGGGGGAGTGAAAATTCTTGAAAGTTCTTATGAGGAGAGTTTTTTATTTCTTATTTTTCACATCGTCTTATTGATTAAGTCTTGTATCTCCAACCTGAATATGTGTTTCACCCGTACTCTAGCCTGAGGGGGAGTGTTAGAAAGTATTATTATTTTGTTTCGTAAATAAATTCATTTTTAATATGGGCCTCAATGTCTTGGCCCATTAGGGTTACATCTGCTTCCTTGTACTTGCTTCCTCTCCTATACGTAGGAGAGGGGTTTTCCCATTTATCAATATCAAAATTCACATGGGATTTTCCCAACCAATCTGGTTATTTAACATTAATTAATGAAACATCACTCTAATGTCTTTTACAACATGAAGTAAATCTGAAGGTCCAAGAAAAATTAATTGCTGGGTGGACTGCACTCTGTCCCTCGCTGGACATGGATCACCTTAGCTCCCGGCCCTCACCTGTCCAAGTGTTGACCACTGTACAAACATATTAATTGGTGAAGGACCTTGTCCAAGTATACTGTTGACCACTGTACAAACATATTTAATGCACACCAGCATGCTCCCGTCCTTCACCTGTGATAAATTTATCAGCTAATACAGGAATTTGTATGAAGCGGCTGCAGTGAAAGGAGGAAGAGGCACCTAGTCGTCTAGGGTAAAATCGTCGAATGAACTGAGTAGGGTGGTTTAGGCATCTGATCGGCAAGAGAAGCTGTCGAGGCCTTACTGATGAGAAGCTGGGAATACTGGCGAGGAAGTAACGTACATTGGTGAAGGTTAAGGCCTATTTCGTAGGGTTTACCTTGAACTTAATACACTCTAATGCCAACTTCTTATCTGGTAGGGTGTAATTGGATGGAATTTGAGGAGTTGAAACCACACTTGACTACCCAGATTCCTTCAAAAGCTGGAAGTTTGTACCACACCCAAAATGGGTGCAGTTCAGTGCAGTATACGTGGTGGTAGCCTCTCCCTGCATACCTGATTCATCACGCATGAATAGTTCTGTGACTTTTAGTCGCAGCGATGACAACTTGACCGCTACATTTTGTTTGACGTCATACTTGAGCACAGAAACGGCAACTACTGCAACCAAACATTGCGAATAAAAACACCGACTTCACGCGGCATCAAATGAAACAAAATCGGAGGACCCAAAAAAGTTGATTATAGTTAGTCTGATCTTCAATCCATCAAACTACACCTGGTCAAGCAGCACCAAACATGGCCTTAATGGAGGGCAAATACGAGAATGGAACAAGTACAAGAAAGAAAGTTTTGTTCATCTGTTCTGTGGCGGAGCATTTTGAGGCATTGAGAACTCATTAGAAGTAACAAAGCCAAGGTTGCGGCATATGGGAATACAACTAGTGTTTGCTCGGAGAACTGGTTACTTGGGGGGGGGGGGAGGCAACCACAGATGCCTCCCAATCTCATCAGATCCTGTGGACCTGGTACTGACCACCTGACGGCGTGCTGGATAAATCATTCATACAATACTGGTTTGACATGGACAGCTAAAATCATTCTTAAATGATTCCCCCTTCACCCTACTATGGGAAGAATGACTGCATCTGGAACAAGACATCAAATGGCGTCTTCACAACAACGTCAGCTTACTACCTGATTATCCGAGAATGAGCAAAACCCACTGAAGGAGCTTGGAAACCAATATTGTATGCCAATCCCCCTAGAAGAGTCAAGAGGTTCCTATGGTGCTGCAGCACAACAACCTCCTAACGATCCAAATCAGATTGAGATGCCTGAGGACAATGCATGCCCAAGGTGTGGCATGATGGAAGAACAAAACCGACCCAAGGCAATGGATTTCATATAACCTAATGATGTAGGACAGGCACCGCTTCTATGCACTTATGAGTGCAGACGTCGCCGCTTTGTTAGTTAGGCTTTATTAGCTTACATTATTTTATTATGCATTTTCTTTGTTTTCGGCTTTTTTTAAAGTCAAAGTGATTTAGTCCCACGTTGGCTACTGCACCCATTTAGTATTTCTTTTAGAAGCCTATATGAAGGCTCTATTGCGTCTTTGTTTAAACACACTTGATGAAAAAGACTTATTTCCTTTAGTTATTTCAAATGCGTTTATTATTAATTCAGTAGATATACATTACTTAAAGAACTTAAGAACATTTCACACTGGAGTATTGCGTTTTCTGTTGCCTGCTATCATTCATGGAAACACAGAAATCAGTCATCTTTCAAGGATCCAGGAGATGTCTGAGCGTGCTATCCTACCTGATCCGAGGATAGACAGCGACCCGCACGGCATAGCAAGAAGAACGTCCAGGTTTGGCAACTGCCATTTGTGGACAAGTTGAAAATGAACGTGGATACGCAACAAAGACACAACATGATATACAAAGCACCAACTCAGTGCGCTGCAATGAATGGGGTCACTGGATCAGTGGCAACATGGTGAAACATACAAATGCGACCCGTTTGAAGGAAAATTGCTTGCAATATTGAGAGGCCTCTTCACTCTTCAGCTGCATGGTTTGGACCGCTACATACTAGAGACAGACTCCCAAATAGCCTACAGATGCGTAGTTGAACAGGAGCAATGGCTCGCCAACTACTGAAGTCTCTGTGCTAAAATCATAACACGGTTATCCCAGTTACCACACACCACAATCAAACATGTGAAACATGATGTTAACCGCCTAGCTGACTTGTTAGCAAAATGGGATCTTAATCACCCAGAAGAAAGCACGACTTTGTCTTCTTTCCCGGAAGTCTTACTGCAAACTTATATAACAGACACCCCCACTGTCTCAACAACCTCCGGGACTGTAGTGTAAATAACAATGACAATTCCTGCTGGAGGAAGGCGGGCTAAGTAGGCCGCCTCCTTGAATTCCAAAAAATAAATAAATAAAATAACATGAATAACTAGAGATCAAACATCGGGCCTTATCAGGCTCTCTCAAGGAATGCCTCTAAGTGGGCCAGATGTGCAACTTGTCCCACATCACTAATCCACAGTTCTCCCAAGTATCATTAACAAATATTTCCTACGAGAACAAAAAAATCATGAAAATGTATGATAACTTACACAATTAGATCTCAAAACACAAAGGATTATTTTGTTAGCCTTTATTATACAATAAGTATAGACTAATATACATGCAATATCATATTAATAGGTATGTAGTTTCTTAAAATTGGTATGTAATTACTTAATTTTGCTAGAAAACGTTAGCATTTCTTCATAAAATATAGTTTTGAAATGCATTATTTATCATTCCGTTCTAAATATTTTTTTAAGACTGCAATATATAAATACATGCACACACACATTTATGAACATACATATATGTTGTAAAGTAAAAGAAGGCTATGCGATATATTTGATAAGAGGAATCCCCTTCCTATATTTAGGATAAGGGGCAAGTGTATAGACTTTAGACAAAACCCTAATGGGCTAGGGGACACCTGGATCCATATACAAATAGACTCAAATAACTTAATTAACTAAGTTAACCAGATTCTCTAATAATATAGATACACATATGTATAAATATGTGAACCAAAGGAAGGAATTCTCCCCTAAGGATTAAAAATTGTGGAAGCCTGACACGCTGGGGTGGGCAATACAAGGGCAATGACGGTGGATCGCTGCGAACCCAGACCCCAAACTCCAGAACCCCTAGGCTTGACCCTTTTGCACACACATGTAGAACATGTGTGTATCTGTGTATGCACATATAATTTACTCAACTAGACTCCTTTTATATGTCACACACCACATAGGAAAAGGGACTAGTGAACTAATACATAAATCAAAGCAAAATCTAATTCACGTTTGTGGACAAAGCCATAAGGTTGACTATAGACAAACACACCAAATGACATGACGATATATCAAACTAATAGAAAATCCCTCAAACTGGAACACTTTGTAAATAAATCCTAGATTCTACAAAAACAACTTGGGGCCCCTTGTTTTCTTTAGCGTTGAACATGGCCAAATGACATTTTATCCTGCATCCTTGTAGTGTGATTTTTTCACTAATGTCTAGCCTCATGGTCAAATACATACATATGCGTGTATGTGTCAAGAAGTATATATATATATATATATATATATATATATATATATATATATATATATAAATGCATATATATACATGCACACACGCTACACACACAAAGGTTGGGAAATGTGTACCGTGCGGTACATGTAACTTACGTGTACCAACCATCAAAATGACACATGTAGAATATGTTAACTGAAGCTAACCATATGAATTGAATCAACATTGTCTACATTAGAGATATATATAAAAGATCACAACCATATCATGGGATATCACAATATATCATCCAACAGATTTTAGAATTTATGCAACTTATGGTTGATCTGAAAACATATATGTTCTCTCATTGGATGATCTACGAATATCAGATGGAGATGATTTATGCTACACATGGAATATCAAGCATATACATCATATCCATAAGGTTGGATTATTCTTTAGTGTTTTACAACAATATTATATTAAGATGGGTACATATAAGCTACATGTACTCAAGTAGATTATTTTTTTAGCATATATATGTATGTATTGTCCGCCTATGTTTTCGTACTTTTTGTGCAAATGTAGCCGGTCCCAAGCCCGGGTAAAGGAGGAGGGTTGGTGGTAGGTTGACAGCTAGCCATAAAACTTTGTCACTCTTTCTATGACATGGAGTTTTATAGAACTATACGGCCAGCCATGCTCTATGGGAGTGAATGTTGGGCGGTGAAGAAACAAGGTCTCAACAAGATGAACGTAGATGAAATGCGTATGCTGAGATGGATGTGTGGGAAGACAAGAAAAGATCGCTAGAGAAATGACTATGTCAATGACTATATCAGGAATAAAGTGGGGGTGGCGAGCATTGGGGACAAGCTGCGCGATGGCCGACTCAGATGATATGGACATGTACAACACAGACCGACAAATGCACCTATACGAAGTAATGCTATTGAGTCAAGCACAATAAATAGAAAAAGAGGAAGACCTAAATTAACATGGGATGAGCTTATAAAGAGAGATTTTGAATCTCTACATCTCAACCAGAGTATGGCCCATGATAGAGCTGAATGGAAAAGAAGGATCCATGTAGCTGACCCCAACATAGTTGGGACTGAGGCTTAGATGATGATGATGATATATATATGTATGTATTGTATATGTGTGTTGAGTTCAAATCAAGGTATCTCACCCATGGATATATACTTCCATGATTTTTTTCATTTGCACAAAAAGCGGCATGTGAAATGGCTGGTCTATTGATAGTCTAAGATTTGCATGGAAATGTCAGTATGTTTGTTGACAAACTAGTCAAGTCAATATAATCTTCCTCAAAATCATTGAATCAACAACCTTTCTACAGCCAAAACATAGTCATTTTGGGCTACTTTTCCTTTGATTTGACACTTTAGTGTTTTTTTTTTGCATTCAAAAGTCAACACATACCTATAAACTAGTAAATGGTTTAGGATTCAATCAATGGTTAACATTGTTTTTAATCCCATTTTAAGTGGTTAATCCATGAGTATCGTGGGTTGGAGATGTGCTTTTGTGTAAATATCACTATCCTAATTTCCATAAGTTGCATTGAGTTTCTATGATTACTATATTGTCAATATTTCCAACAAAATTTCTCTGAAAAGACCAGTATTTACTACAATTACCATCAAATTTTCCACAAATTTCATTACCACAGACATGAAACTCGAAATTGATGTGTCAGTACCATGTTCTCCCAGTGGGCCAGTAAATTAGGTTTTTAAATGCTAGGGCCCCTAATCTTGCACTCATTTCCCCAATGCACACGTTTAACCCTTTTAACCATAGTATTAAACATCCTCGACATCTGGCTACGCCCGTCGATGTTCGATGTTGATGTCAAAACCTGGTAAAACTTCCATGCTTATCGAAGTTGACACGAAGATGACGCCTTGCACATTTGCATGTGATTGTGTTTTTGTGCATGTGTAAACCTTTATGGATGGCCATATATAAACATATATTTTGTTTTTAAAATAGTTTGATGAAATATATCAATTTTCATCATGAAATCACTGTTTTTAGCTTAGCGTTTGTCAAAGATGCGTCAAAATTTAATTGTATAAATCCTCGAAGTTTCCTCGATGTTTGCACACACTTCGTCTTCCACACCTGTGGAAGTCGATGCCCGGTTCCATGCTTTTAACCCTCTTATTCACCTCTTAAATGACTTGGATTACTTCTTGTTTAAGTTGGGTCATTACTGAAAATTAGCTGATTAGGGCTTCCCTTGAGTTATTTATATAAACCTATGCCATGGGGGTAATGCCCTACATATTGAATTAGATGAATGAGTTTGGTTTTCGCAAAAGTGGTTTACATCACCTTGCTTATTTGAGAGAAATATTTCTCCCCCCTCTCCCACATGTTGTGGCGGAGGCCATCACCTTGCTTATTTATCACTGCATCTAGTGCTATACAATGCGTTGCTAAGTAGAGACGCTCCAACAAGTAAACTACAATGATTCATGTCAAAAATAGAGTATAATAGTTTGATGACTGTCTGTCAAACTACCTCAAACTTTCCTTCATCTGGGCTTGGGAATGGGTACATCTCTCACATGGGCAAACTTTTTTTGTGATCGAAAGACTTTCCCTTGGAACTTGCATTTCTCATAACTATAGAAGGGACCGAATCTTTGGATTGAAAGTTCCTTTGTATAGGGTCCTTGAGGTTTGAGATGAGAAATGTCTTCTTGACCATCACCAATTATGACTATAGCATGCACATCAACTATCATAAAAATAAAACCACTGAAATAATTCTAATGGAAGAACAATTGATCTACTACTTATCTCAGAAGACCACAATAGAACATTACGTTGCTGAATCTACTAAACCAAGCTCGCTGGGACCAATCTGGACCGTAGAGAGACTTCTACAGTCTATGAATCTAAAACCATTGAGTTTTGATGACTCCGGCAATGTTTTTGATTTTATGGAGATAGCTATGCCGAGTTCATCTATGCAGTCAATATCAAATGTTGTAATCCCATTTTCATAAAATGTCTGCAAACTCCATCATACATAACTTGCATGTGTCCAAATATTGTTAACATGTCTGAATATTGGCATTATCAAGGAATTGGCGGGAATTTTAGCATCTTACTGCTGAATAATTTTTTTTTAGTGTCAGAAACAATGATACACCCAGACCCTTACCTATTTCCTTGTTTCTATCTTAATCTCACTAAATCTTAGATCGATCTGGTTGGATCCATCCTATACTCATCGGTTATCACCGAATTCAATATTTCTAACATGTTTCTACCATTCTATCTCATAAACTTTCAGGATTTAGCATTTTAACAACGTTGAATACTGATTTGCATTTATGATAAGTTAATCAGGCGAATCCTGATTTCCTACCTAGAGTTAACCCAGTCAGCGTTAGTGCAGCTGGTAAGGCACGGTGTCCCCCTCCGGGGGGAGCCGGGTTCGAGCCACGCTATGGAGCGCTGGATTTATCACCCGCCAGTTATCCGGGCTATGGCTGGAAAAAGGATGCGGGCTCTGCCTAAGGCAGTGAAAAAATCCTTTTTTTTTCATTATATGTAGTTTTACAACAATATTCAAAGTGATTTATCTGTTATCATATTTTTTTATCACCGTATTGCATCAAGCCCACAACTTCATTTTCACGAGACTTCCTCGATGTTCACGTGTGTCTTGACACTTTTGTAGCAAAATCAGCACAAAAGCAATTCCAGATCCATCATAAGGTGCAGGTGATGTAAATGCCGTGTAAGCACAGCAATTAGATTGGTGATCACTGAAAAAATGTGTCACGCTATCTTGTAGTAACAAGAATGGAGAGCAGGATCCTGAAGAATAGGATAAATAAGTAGATAGTGTACAATGTATACTAACAATGCTAAATTCCCGAGTATAGGTGAAAGAATGGGTTGTTTATCGTATTAAACTAGGAATCTTCCTTGAACTCTGTGATAAGGAAATATTGATCTTGACCAATGAAAAACCCCCTAAAATAGGAGATTACACCTCTAGAAACCTTCGGGCATTTATCAACATATCTGGAACTTGTATTCAGATTATGGAAAAAAAGTCTAAATTTATATATTAACTGCAATAACTTGAGGCATGCTAGGATATTACTGACATATAATTTTTTATCTGTATAAATCCATTTTAATTTTTTTTCCTTTAGTGCCTTCAACATTACCTAGACAGCCATATAGTTAAACTTATTTGCTCGTCCTGGATCCTGGTCCTGACTATGTGATTAATAAATCCAACTACCAGTATTATCTGACGTTTTATTTTTTGAAGATGTAATTGTGTTATATTTGAAATGTACTAATATATGTGAATGTCTTATATTAAGTGGTCGGAAATGCTCTTTCAAGGAACCTGAGCCTTGGACAAGTTGTTGCACGTGTAAATGTTCTCGTCTCTGATGGGTGAGATTTTGTTTTATTGTTCAATCCAACAAATTCGAATATGATATCTTTAGAGATATACAATTCATTATCGGTTAGTCTTTTTTGCTATTTTTATTACAACTAATTTCTTCTTTGAAAGGTTACAAAAAACTTTTGAGGGTAAATTAGTTGGTGCTGACCGCTATAAAGATCTTGCTGTCTTAAAGGTATTTTTCACTCCAGTTTTTCTTCTTCACTTATTGTGTATTGTATTAACTAAATAAGGCTCACATAGCTGACAGTTAATGATCATGACAGAATGCTTAAAATAACACTCGAATTTGGTTTATACTTCCTGTGAGATGCCAGTACCTGTTGGTATATAATATATCGGTTTATAGAAGGCTGACATTTTATATGATATTCTGGAGAAACTGCCATTTAATTGACTATTGTATCCATATTAGGAAAGGATGAAATGGTTTTATTTAATACCTAATTTTGGCAACAAATATGCCTGTGAAATGTAGGGACAATTTCGTAAACTGTGCCCAAAAGCTTTGAAAGGTTGTGGTGGTAAAAGTTGTCCCCCCAAAAGCTATAATTTTATAGCCACTTAGAAGATGAAAGCCAAATTGAGAAAAAGAAAACGTATTTCTTACTTAAAAGTTATACCTATCAATCACGTAAGCTGTGGATATAGGAAGAGGATGGGAGAGAACTGATGAAGAGGCTTCTATCGTCGGGAAAAGGAAAAGAAGAGCTTGGATTAGGGGGGAATTAAATAATGAAAGGAAAACCTAGTTTTGCTATCCATGTTGATGCTTGAGCTCTATGGTCTTACTAATAATGAATAGACAATATAGACAGTGTGTTTGATACAAGAGATACCCTCTTTTTTCTTCAAAAATCGGCCTCGAATTTTGTCGAAGTTTGTGTCTAAACTTCCTCGAAGTTTCCACAAACTTCCACTTTCACACCTGGTGAAGTCGAAGTCCTGCACCTTGCTTCACGGAAACAAAGATATGCTCAGCTGGACTAATTCTATGTGTAGCGGTTGTTCAATGATCATGAGGAGGGTGTCATGAATAGGTCAGAAGGATTGGGTCTAGATCTTACTTCCCATTAAATGGAAAAGGAATTGCATGTGATTATATCTGACAACGACAGAGGAAAATGAAGTGACCACAGCCTGGACAAGAAACTGTAGACAGCAGCTTGGACTGGAGATTGCAATACTATAGCAGCATTGTATTAAGCATATCGTGGCACATGTTTTGTGACATTGGTATTGTAGTATACTAGGGTTGGTAATGTAAAAGGCATATTGTAGCAGATGTATTGTGGCATCATAGTAATCATACTGTAGTAGACATAAGTGTCGCAGCATATGGGGGACAAGCCCACTAGGTTTAGCAATCCTAAAGCTTCTAAACCAAATATGAGGAAGAGTCGATTTAACATATGTTGATTGCGTGCATTGACTTATATAGAGAGAGTATAAGTTGATAATTTACATAGAGATGCTCACACATGCATGTTTGTATACGCCTATTCTACATTATATAACACATGACATGCATATATAAACGTCATAAAAAGTAGATATACATATATAAACTATGTAAATATACCGAAAAATATGTGTAATCCAAATAAATTTACCTATATCTAAGACTTAAACAAAGCTAAAATTACCTAGGCGCCCTCTAGGCAGTCTAGGTGCCCAACCCTACAAACCACTGCTTAACCGTCATGACAAAATTGATTAGAAAGTATTCAATGAATATTGACATGCCTTTTCACCTTTCTTCATTCCCCGTTCAAGTAGGACAAAGCGTACGTGTACTAACATGGCTAGTCGTGTCTACAATGTCAAGATGTGTCTTGTATCAGCTGAAAGATCTAGAGGGGGGGGTGAATAGAGCTTTTTGGATAATTTAAAGTTAATTAAAACAATTAAAGCACTCAACCAAAGGAGGGGGAAATAAAGAAGGCACTTAAATGTAGAGTGGTTCCTACCTTTGAAATCAAAGGTAGTCAGTCCACTACCCAATTGTTTCCAATTGGGATTTTGAAAGCGATTTATTTTATTACCTCGCAAGGATGTTACATAAAATACAATCACCTTCCTAGACCTGTAAACAGATTGAATTCAAATCGGATATACATATATCCGATATCTGTATCCGATTTTTTTAGTTAATCCGATATCCGATCCGATATCCGTCGAATTTTATAAATACAAACCGAATTCGAATCCGAACGCAGATATTCGAATTCGAATAATACCCCAATTCGAAATTCCTTTTGAAAGCAAAACTACGAACTAACGTTTAATTTTTTTTGCATCACAACACATTTTCTTAACTCTGTTTTTCCGTACCTGAAGTTGAGTAACAAAAGTAAAAACTGAAATTCATTATTTATAGAACTTTTCCAGCACAACACTAGATGATAACTTCATATCTGACCCATATCTTCTTTAACTTGTTGATTGATCATGACATAGATATATAAAGCCATTTTTTACCTTACGCAAGATTACATAAATTCTTAACCTCCAACGAGTGATTCCCTTACTAGAGGCATAAACACCTAACAGCATAGTAACCGAATAAAACATTATTTTAACCGAATAAAATAGTTAGTGGCGTATTCCAATTCACATATTGACGCCAGCCTGGTAATGAATGTATGGAAATAATAACTAAGCATTCGCCCATATGCAATATGAACAGAACAAAGACCAAAAATAGAAGCTCCTTTCATTTTTTTATTTATAGATTTTTGTCCTGCATGTCTAGCAAAGGGAGTAGAGGAAGTACATTATTCAACAAAAAAAAACATATACAAACGATTACAGAATAATCAATCTCAACATCTATACACCCAATTGAATAAATAAAAGAGGTAGCTTGTCATCTTGTACTTCTTTGAAATCTTGAGCGAAAGGGTGTATATTTGATAAGGTCTTAGCCCTCTCCAAGCCACTCCAGCGAGATACTCCAAAATCCTTGACAATTCAGATAGTGCTTAGTACCTGCAAAATCGTAATAGTCTCAATAAGGTGCAAGCTCTTCTGTTTCAGGTCAAGAACATACATGCACATAGTATAAAAGTATCACATGGAGAAAAAAAAGCAAAAATGTGCAGCCATGTGATGGGAGATGATAATCGCAGAGGCACCACATTAGCTATAGTGATATTTAATGTTATATCAAAAGGGGTCGGTGAGTATATCGACAGTAATAGGTGGAAGTGTACACGTTATACTAAATATAGATGCAAAACCGTTTATGTTTGTAACAATAAAAAATCACTACTTTTGTTAGAAGAAGAAAAAAGAGTCAAATCTAATGTCTCTTTTTAAGTGATTTTTACCAAACATAACAAAAATGGACTTCAAAACTGATGGATGGGGGTGGAACGGAGAACCAAAAAAGTCAATGGGGTAAATTTTACTTACTGGAGCTTTGACGGCAGCTTCCAGCCACGCAACCGCAGATGACAAATTCTTCTCAGATCGCCACTATAGGCTTCTTGAACCACATAGTTACGTGCTTGCAGGATGCGATCACAACCATTGAACTCCGACTTCACTTGAAGATGTACCTGAAACCCCGTGTCTGTTGCGCCTGAGGGCTTCCCACTGCTGTGGTTTAGTGCTCGCGTAGCCGCTAGGGTTTGTGGTAAATCGAAAAGAGGGAGGACCGAGGATTGAGGGGAATAGTGAGTGAGGCGGAGGGCTTTTTATAGCTAGGTTAGTTTTTCTTTAAAAAGAATAAAATGAATGCGGATGGGGCACCGATAGCATTGGTCCGTTGAGCGCAGGGAATCTCGCCCACTGCCCGACATACGAAACACGGATAAAGGCAGATTTAACCGGATATATTGTCTAATACCAATGTCCTAAGGTTTTATATAGTTTTATCATGTATATGTTCAGATACAAATATTTTTCGGAGCGGATAGAGTATCAAATCCGATATCCAATCCGAAAATATCCAGATACCATATCCGGGTATCCGAATCCAAACAGACAGAATGCGAATTCAAATTTTTTTATTGAATTTCGGACTCGAATGTGAATCGAATGTGCAGATATCAAATATCCATTTATAGGTCTACACCTTCCACTCGAAGTAGCCTTCACCTTGAAGTAGCCTCAACCCCCTTGAAGTAGCCTTCTTGAAGTAACCACGAGCAATCCTTGCAGCAACCTTCACCACCTTGATGTAGCTCCACCACCTTGAGATAGCCTTTACCTAGAAGTAGCTCCAACCTCCTTTGAAGCAGCCTTCTTGAAGTAATCTCAAGAACACCTTGGAGCAGCCTTCACTTTGTTGAAGTAGCACCAAGCAACCTCCATTCTACAACCTCCAACCCTAGGAGTAGTCAAGGAGAACAAAATACAATATAGAAGAAATAGATTGGAAGGAAGAAAATACTTATCCAATGAAGTACAACGCTTTGATCTTATATCAAGCGTTTAGATCTCCTATCCACTTAGGATGGACGTGGCTATATGTGGTGGCTAGGAGATTGTAACTATATGACACAACTCTAGAGCACAAGGATGAAGATGGCAAGTGAATTCTAGCTTTGTTGCTCTCAATAGTGGATGCTCAAGTGTAGCTTAGATATTGTGTATGCAAGTGATGACTTTGAGTGTCCTAAGGCCTCTCCTATTTATAGGAATGGTTTACAAGTGATTAGGGACGTTGTAGGAAGTGTCTAGAGTGTTCTTAGTGCTTAACTAACCGTTATGTGTACATTAGTTGACTAGCAATTGCTAATTTGTTCGTGCTTGGAAAGAACAATCCAGAACCCTGCTCGGTCGACAATTTGGTCGACCGAACTGTGTGGGTTTAAGGCAAAAGTGTTGCAACGTCTATTTTCAACTCCCAACTACCAACTACTCAGTCTAACGGTCGCAAGCTTTAGACCGTTGCTTACTCGGTCGAGGTTATTTTTGACCGAAGACTATTTTAGAGCACAATTGTGTAAGTTGTTGAACAATGCTCACAATTTCGACCGAGATGATTCTCGGTCGACAAGAACTTCGTCCGAGAATGTCTCGGTCGACAATTTATTTGACCGAGGGTGTCCTTGTTTTAGACTTTTGAATCACCTACTAAGTGTGTGTTTCAATGTGTGTGGGTGACTCTAACTTTGGGGGAAATCTATCTAAGGGTTATAAGTGGGTAAGGAAGATCTAACGCTTGATTTACATGATGTCTAAGTACTTGTACATTATATTTTTGTACAAGTGCTTACATTTGAGTACAATCATGAGCATTTATACAATTAAGCACATTTGATCTTCAATTTGCATTTATCTTCATCTTCCCACTTGGTAGGATTTCCTTATTCCTTTGAACCCTGAAATACTTAAGTAGCACGTTAGATCTACAAGAATGAAATGTTTGTCATCATCAAAACAAAGGGTATATTAATGTCCAATTTAGCCAACATCAACATCTAAGAAATGTTTGATATAGACAGAGAACACAAAAGTGGTGTTTTTTTCTTGTCAAGACTAGTTATTAAGTCGATTGTCGTATGGGAGCCCAACGGAGTTTGTTCAAGCCTAGGATCGTGTCCACTTCTCCTATAAATAAAAATGTGAATTTGAAGGAAACTTTGATTGAAAACTTTTAATAATGTTATACCTCTATCTTATAATTGTTAACACAAAAGCACGATTCATGACTCTCTATCTCTAGCCCTAAGTAGGTTGATAATACAATGTGTTGCTTACAATGGTAAAACGTGCAATACACATACAAATACAATTCAAGTGTTGAACATTTGTGTTATCTACAATACACAACCAAATAGTAGTTACAAGACCCTCTCTAGGAAAGAATGGCAACAACAAACATAGGAGTTGATATTAGGAGTTGTGAAGAGGGTTGGAGGCGACACTTATGCCTTATACGGCCGTTAGGGCACTAGTTAGGATTATTGTTCTGGGTCGTCTCAACTTCGCCCCAACTTTGCCAACTTCGGGGAAACTTCGACAACTTCGGAGAAGTTGGCACGAAAATACATACAAAAAATTCAACTTCGACGAAACTTTGAAAAATTCGTCCTGAAGTTTGGATGAGGCCGAAGTATTGGGGATTCGACTTCGCCCATGGTCAAAGTTTGAAGTTTCAGCGAAACTTCGACGAAGTAACTTCGCCCAACTTTGCCGAAGTTTAGTTCCATGTCGTGAAGTTTGAATAGACCCTCATCTAATTAGATCCCCTGTCCCTCAATCAGATTGTTGTCTACTACTAAGGAAAAGGAGGCAATATCTGTTAGTCTACAAACAACTCTACACTAGGTCTTTGTGGCAAATTACTAGTACATTCATTTGATGCGGATTCGTGCCTCACAACACACTTTCTTGGTTGGTGAATCTCTTGTTCAGGAGATGGGATGCACGACACATGCCTTCTAGCATCACCATCCTAGGTTCTTGACTTTAGTGCCACATGTACTATACAACCACTTCTGGCTTGTTTCTAGCTGCACTTTTTCATGGTACATCTACCAGTTAGATGTTAAGAATGCATTTTTTATAGGCATAATGACGAGATATCGACGATATTTCGACCAAAATATCGACACCGACGCCATCAGATATGGAAACATGCTCGCATATTGATAGGCTCGCAAATATTGATACATCGATGGGTATGCCACTGATATCGCCATGTTTTAGTGGTTTTGGTGCAAAAGAAAGTGCATTTGGGTGATTTTTGGCAATTGGAGCTCAAATCAACCCAAATCGAGGTAAGTTTAACTAATCTCTTACATTTTCTACTATTTACAACCTCTCCATCTCTTTTTCCTTCTATTTTCTTCCACTTTCACCTAAAAAAAGATTTTCTACCTTTGAAACCTAGTACTATAATTTTGATATGTTTGATGCTAATTATACATACATCTATAAGTATAGTATGTAGATCTACAATATTATCGCTAGATCTATCTTATTACAATACTATTAATTACTATTATCATGCAATTTATCTAATCACTAGTACTATTACAATAAGTATTGTTATAATTAGTTACTTATTTATGTTTCGTAGAAGACGTTCTACTCAAGGAACCTATGTAAAAGAAAATATAGAGGAACTTTATATTTTTTAGTTTTTAGATGTAATAAAAATGGATGAAAATTAATTAAATTTTCAGTTATTTAATTTTCACTTTTACTCGGCGAAAAAGTATATATTTTTTCAAAGTGTATTTACCATTTCTATCATGTATTTACAATCTAGATCTTGTATTTTCTATTTGATGCTTTTAGCTACACCGCGGTACCTGCGGGTAATAGAAGCTTTTTATTCGCGCGGGAAAGAAAAACTTGTTACTTGCACGGGAAACGAAAGCTTGTTACTCGCATGGGAAACATAACTTTATCCTATATATATCTGTGTGTAATGTCTGTTGTTTTATGCTAATAATTGTAGTCAAGTATCTTTCTCTCTCTCTATGTATATTGGGGTTAGGAAGTGTGTAACGACCATGTAACTTATGTGTATCAGCCATTAAAATGGAATGTGTAAATTTCAAAATTAAATCTGACCGTGTAGATTGATTCAATATTGTTTGGATGAGAAGCTAGGAAACACAAACACTTCCCGGAGGCTACTGTGTCCGTGTCCAACATGGACACACCTTGGACACGTCTGGACATGTGGTGGACACGCCTTTGACGTGTCCACTTGTGAATTTTTTTTATTGAAGTGTTAGACACGGCTTGGACACTCCATGGACACATCCAAGACACACCATCCTTACCCACTTAAGCCTAAGCGTACGAAAAACGTCAAGCCTTATCCAAATCCCTGCCTCATGTCCTCCACTACTCCTTGCCCTACTAATTAGTTAAGCTTCAGTTGCTACAATAGGCAATCCGTTGACACCCTTCTTTAGATACTGTAGAAACCATCATCATCAATATCATCTCCACCAACTGCTACAACATTCAGGGACTGCCACATCATCCACGAGGAGAAAAGCAATCGGATTCATCACCTTCTCTTCAAGTGTAATGTAACTCTTCCTCCTCTTCCTACTTGTCCCCCTCTTCTTCTTCCCACTTTAAAGCTATAGTAGCTACCAAAATGTTCCTTCACCTCCTCTTTTTCCTGCTTTATGTTTGCTTCTCATCCCCCTTCTCTTATTTCATGTTGATCCTTCATGTCTCCTACTTATCTTACCACTCTTCCCCATACTCTTCTTCTTGCTCCTGAAGGTAAAGGTAGCAGAGTACTGCCCTCCCTACGTCCACTCTTTTTCTTGCTTCTCTACATCTACATCTCCCCTCCTCTTCTCTTTCCCATCCATCTTAAGTAGCTCTCCATTGTATTCCCCTTCCTTTTCTTCCCACTCGACCTCGAAGACACCTCCAATTTTCATCTCCTCCTCCGCCACCAACAACAACATTTTAAATAGCTTACAATTTTTTAGATATCGCGTTTTAAAAGGTAAATTTAATGTTAGGTTTTATTCACAGTAAATCTATGTATATGTATATGTCATTGTATTTATATTTGTATAAGTATGTATATCTATATGTCTGTATACGTATACATATGCATATGTATATGTGTGTATGACATGTCCAACGTCGTTTTTGTGTCCTATATTTTGAAAATCGCCGCGTCCCGTTTCCATGTCCATGCTTCCTATGACTATGAGAAGTGTTTAAATAATCACAACAATATATCATATAAATAAGGGATGTAGCTATATATATAGTGGCAAATTTGGGATTTGGCAATTTTTCAGATGGCCAGGTAGAATCGGAATTAGAAAAAATCGAGAAAATTTGATAAATTGCGGTCAAAGTTTGGTCAACTATTAAGAAATAATCGAGAATAATTTGGCTATATATGTATGTGGGGTTAAGAGAGAAAGGTTCCCCCCCTCTCCCACAACCTGTAGCGGTGGTCGAACGCCCATGGGGTATTAAATCAATAAATGATTGTTTGGTGGTTAGAACCTGAGTCTCTTCATCGTGGAACACCTGAATTCCCCAATGCGCGACCGACAAAGGATATGTTGAATGGAAGCGTCACAACATTCTAGTAAAAACTTGGCTATGGGGGAGTATGGAGCCTAGTATTACTGCTAGGTTCATGTTCTACTCCACAACGAAGGACATCTGGGATGATGTGAAGAAGCACTATTCTTAGGAGAAGAATGCTCTGCGACAATTTATGATATATGATCGTCTTTTTGCAGAACGACAGGGAGATAGGTCTTTGGAGGACTATTTTGGGACGATACAATCTATTGCCCAAGAGCTGAGTTTCTACCATCCTGTGACCACGCAAGAGCAAGTCAAGGATAGGGATGATCTTGTTACAACGAAGTTTCTTTCTGGGCTGAGTTCGTCTTTCTGTTCAGGACGAAGTGTGACTCTAGCAGCTGATAAACTTCCCAATTTGGAGGAAGCTTATTCCAGAATTCAATAATCAAATTTTGAGCCAGTTCGCTTGTCTGCAGCTCCTTCCTTTGGCGAGTCTTAGGCATTTGTTGCTACTGCAGTTAGAGGAGGACGTACAAGTGTTGGACGTGGAGGATCTACTAGGCCAAAGTGTACTTTCTGTGGTTGTCCAGGACATACTGTTGATAAATGTTAGAAGAAACATGGAAGACCCGCTGCGCCTCCTGTTGGGGCAGCTCACTTTTCTGGTAGTACTGAGTTGTCTGAGACTCCTACAACTACTGCTACTTCTGCTAGTGTTTCTGGAATTACTATCACTAGGGAAGAATATGACTCCTTTATTCGGTCCACTCAACATCTAAACATGGGAGCCTCTCCGTCTTCAGCTCACCTAGCATCTACCTCTGGTAATTCAACTTCTTCCTTCATGGCTTCCGGTTCTCCTTCTTCCTGGGTGGTAGATTCTGGAGCTTCACAACATATGACTGGTATGAGGAAATTGCTTCACTCCTTTGACTCATATATTCAATACCAGTCTGTGACATTAGCTGATGGTTCTGTGCGGAAAGTATTAGCAAATGGCTTTGTTTCCTTGACTCCTCAGATTGACCTCAAATCTGTGCATTATGTGCTTGAATTTCCATTCAATTTACTATCTGTTGCAAAATTGATTGATAATATAAAATGCACAGTGACGTTTGGTCCTTCTTGTTTTGTATTACAGGATCTCAAGAGTATGAGGATGAATGGTGGGGGCCCTAGGAAAGGTGATCTCTACCTCTTTCATGGTGCAAGTCTGCCTCGTCAAGTATCTACTGCACCAGCCCCTACTATTCTTTTGAGCGGTTCTCCTTTACCGTGGCACTACAGATATGGTCACCCTTCTCTGGAGAGTTTGCGGAAGCTAGAACCAGATTTATCACATGCGTCTACTATAGAGTGTCAGTCTTGTCGGTTAGGGAAGCATCATAGGATGTCTTACCCTAGTCGTGTCAATTAAAGGGCTCTTCGTCCCTTCGATCTTGTTTACTGTTAATATATCTTTCCTTTATGTTTATTTCATATTTCATATTACTGCTGTACCTACATGTAATTTTCCCTTTACTATAAATAAGAGAGGAGAACCCTATTGGGTTTCTCACGTTGCCTAGTGCAACACACAGATCCCGTCTCCCTTACGTTAACATGGTATCAAGAGCAACGTGATCCGACGCCGCTTCCGCTTCTCCCTCTCCTAGCGCCGCCGCATCCCCTCCCTCCCTCTCCCTTCTTCCCTACAGGGCGCCGCCGGCCCCTCTCTCTCCAGGCCGCCGCCGCCGCCCGTACGGCATCCCTGCTAGCCGCCGGCGTGCGGCAGCAGTGAGGCTCCCTCCCACTGCCGGCGCCGCTGCTCCTGGCCGGCTAGGGGGTTCTCCGCCTTCGTCTCTTGCCGCTGGGCCTCCGGTGGCTCTCTCTATGCTACCGTAGGCTCAGTAGCTCGGCACCGGGGCTTCGTCTACGTTTTTCGAAAAGTTTTCAGCAACTTTTCGGTTCGTTTTTGGAGGCCAACCTTGCTGTTTGGGGACTTCCGGTTGATCCAACGGCTCTCTAAAGCCCTACCCAGAGGTCTCGTCTCTTCCATCGTGCCTTCCTAATCACATCTTCTTCATGTGTGATT
This sequence comes from Alisma plantago-aquatica, assembly GCA_963693085.1. NCBI lineage: Eukaryota > Viridiplantae > Streptophyta > Magnoliopsida > Alismatales > Alismataceae > Alisma > Alisma plantago-aquatica. The sequence continues at coordinate 1,367,790,562 of OY856409.1, read as the reverse complement.
AGGAACATCCCGCTTGAAGGCTGTCGATGCGTCAGTAACGCATCCCTTATTCTGTTCTTGTTGTGACGTGTATCTCTCCGTCACGGGACGTGTATCTATCCGTCCACTCAGCCTTCTTTGTGACGTGTATCACTCCGTCACACATATCCCAGTTGCATTATGGAGAATAAGACCTATTATGGAGAGGTCTCGCCTATTCCTATCAAGCTCAATGGGAAGAACTTTTTGCTATGGATGAATGCGGTTCATACTGTCTTAGAATCGCGAGATCGGGCAAAGTTCGTTGATTCTGCACCCCTCGCTAGCACTGACAAAGACTATGCCGAGTGGAAACGTCTTGACAGCCTAGTGAAGACTTGGCTATGGGGTAGCATGGAACCTTCTATCGCTTCCAGGTTCATGTTCTACTCTACAACTAAGGAGATCTGGGATGCCGTCAAGCAGCACTATGCTCAAGAGAAGAACGCTCTTCGCCAGTTTATGATCTATGATCGTCTGTTTGCAGAGAGACAGGGTGATAGACCACTTGAAGAGTATTTCGGTGTGATTCAAGCGCTCTCCCAGGAGTTGAGCTACTATCATCCAGTGAAGGTTGCTGAGCAGATTAAGGATAGAGATGATCTTGTCACTGCTAAATTTCTATCTGGACTTAGCCCCTCATTTGGTTCAGCAAGAAGTGTGATCCTTGCGTCAGATAAATTACCGAGCCTTGCAGAAACTTTCTCTAGGATTCAGCAGTCCACCTTTGAGTCAGTTGATCCTATTCCTGTTGTTCCTTCTGGAGATTCTCATGCATCTATTGCTGCAGCAGTACGAGGCGGACGACCTGCACCTACACCGTCTGACAGACCTGGCTTGGGCAGAGGACGTGGGACTCGTCCTAGATGTACTTTCTGTGACAAACCTAGGCACTCTGTCGAGAAATGCTGGAAGAAACATGGGAGACCTGCAGCCCCACCTGTTGGAGCTGCCAATTGTGCCACTTCAGACTCTACTGCTGTGAGCTCTAGTTCTTCTGGCATCACACTTACTCAGGAGGAATATGACAGATTTATTCAGGCAACTCAACATTGGAATATGGGCGCCTCATCTTCTTCTACAGCAACCCTTGCATCTACAACGGGTAATCAGGCTACATCTTTTATGGCTTCTGGATCCGCAAATCCCTGGGTGGTTGACTCTGGTGCCTCCTAGCACATGACTGGTATGAGGAGATTGCTCCGCACACTTGACTCTTATATTCCTCATCCATCTGTTACTTTGGCAGATGGTTCTGTGAGGAAGGTGGTAGCTAGTGGATCTGTGTCTCTTACACCAGATATTGATTTGAAATCTGTTCATTTTGTACCTGAATTTCCATTCAATTTGCTTTCTGTTGCCAAGTTGATTGACACTGTAAAATGCACAGTAACATTCGGGCCCTCTTGTTTTGTTTTACAGGATCTCAAGAGTTTGAAGATGATTGGTGGGGGGCCTAGGAAAGGTGATCTCTACCTCTTTCCTGGTGATTATCTACCTCGCCATCCACCTCCTGCTCCAGTTTCCTCCGCCATGCTGAGTGGTTCCCCCTTGCTGTGGCATTACAGATATGGACATCCATCCTTAGAAAGCTTGAAGAAGTTGGAACCCGATCTAGCTCATGTGTCTTCTCTAGAGTGTCAGTCGTGTCAGTTGGGCAAACATCATCGATTATCATATCCTGTTCGTGTTAATAATCGGGCTTCTAGTCCGTTTGAGTTAGTCCATAGTGATGTATGGGGTCCTGTTAAAAACCAGAGTTATAATGGTTTTAGCTATTTCATTTCCTTTGTGGACGATTACTCTCGCATGACATGGATTTATCTATTGAAAAGTCGTGAATCTGTGCTTTCCATTATCAAACATTTTCATAAACAAATTCAGGTTCAATTTAACTGCAATATCAAAATTTTTCAATCTGATAATGCCCTTGAATATGTTCAGAAAGCGATGAATGAGTTTTGCAGTTCGGTTGGTATGATTCATTACACATCTTGCCCTCACACTCCTATGCAGAATGGCGTTGCTGAGAGAAAGAATCGCCATCTTTTGGATATCACTAGATCTCTCATGTTTGAATCGAATGTGCCTAAACGTTTCTGGTCTGAAGCTCTTCTCACTGCTTGTTTTTTGATTAATCGGCAGCCCTCTTCTGTTTTGCATGGACGCACTCCCTTCTTTGTCTTACGCCCTATGGATAAACCGTTTCATGTTCCGCTTCGGGTTTTTGGTTGTACATCCTTCGTTCATAACTTTGATCCCAAACAAGACAAACTCTCTCCTAGGTCTTTGAAAACCTTGTTTCTTGGATACTCTGGTACGAGTAAAGGCTACAAGTGTTATTGCCCGAGTTTGCGCCGTATGTTTGTTTCTAAGGATGTCACCTTTCATGAAACCAGTCCATATTTTGCAAATTCTATGAGCAAGGGGGAGCAATTGAGTGAGGGAGTGCCACCCACACATGTGCCAAGTGAGGGAGTGCCACCTATCATTGTTGAGGAGATACCGCATGATCCACCTATCATTCAGCCATATAACCAGGTTTATCACAGGCGAGGTAGACAAGATCCAGATGAGGCAGCGACACAAGTCCATGAGCCTCCTCCGTCTTCTTCTACTCACGAGATTCCTGCAGAGGCTTCTGACCTTGATCTTCCTATTGCTGTCCGGAAAGGTACACGTTCATGTACTATTAGACATCCCATATCAAATGTATGTTGTTTGTCGCACTTATCTACACAGGCTCGTGCATTTGCTGTTGGGATGGACTCCATTACGATACCAAGAAATCACTTAGATGCTCTGAAGGACAGTGGTTGGCAGTAGGCAATGCAGGTGGAATTCTCTGCTCTGATTGACAATGGCACATGGGATCTTGTTCCTTTACCTGAGGGGAAGACAGTTGTGGGCTGTAGATGGGTTTTCACAGTCAAACACAACCCTGATGGATCTATTGAGCGGTTGAAGGCCAGATTGGTAGCAAAAGGCTACACACAGACATATGGAGTGGACTTCTTTGAGACCTTTTCTCCAGTTGCTCGTCTCAATTCTGTGTGGATCCTTATATCCCTAGCTACTACCTTTGACTGGCCTATTTTCCAGCTGGATGTCAAGAACGCCTTTCTTCATGGAGATCTTCAAGAAGAAGTGTACATGGAGCAACCACCAGGTTTTGTTGCTCAGGGGGAGTGTCAGAAAGTCTGCAAATTGAAGAAGGCTATCTATGGGCTAAAGCAATCTCCTCGAGCTTGGTTTGACAAGTTCAGTGCTGTTGTTTTACAGATGGGCTTCTCTCGTTCCATGACTGATCACTCTCTATTTTATTCAAACTCTTCTTGTGGGTCAATCATTATTGCTGTCTATGTTGATGATATTGTGATTACTGGCAGCGATTCTACAGGCATATCACGTGTGAAGGAAGGATTACAACGACACTTTCACACAAAAGACCTGGGGAAACTGAGATATTTTCTAGGGATTGAGGTTCTTAGATCCCATGCAGGTATAAATCTATCCCAGAGGAAGTATGTGCTTGACTTGCTACAGGAAACAGGTATGACTGATTCTAAGCCAGTATCCACTCCTATGGATTATCACATCAAGGAGATGGACGATGATACTGCATATTCAGATCCTAGACATTAGAGGAGAGTAGTTGGGAAGCTAATCTACCTAACTGTCACAAGACCTGATATTTCTTTTGCCGTTGGAGTAGTGAGTCAACATATGTGCACACCACGACAGTCACACTGGACAGTTGTATGCAGGATTCTGAGATATCTGAAAAGTGCTCCAGGAAAGGGGATCACTTATTATAAACCAAAGAGTCCTCCATCTTCTTTGACTCTCACAGGTTATGCAGATGCAGATTGGGCTGGTAATCAAGCTGATAGAAGATCCACATCTGGCTACTGCACTTTTCTTGGTGATCATCTGATCACTTGGAAAAGCAAGAAACAACAAGTGGTAGCACGGTCTAGTACTGAAGCTGAGTACCGTGCTATGGCACATGCATGCTGTGAACTACAATGGATCAAATCTGTCTTATCTGAACTGAAGATTTTGATTCAAACTCCCATGATTCTCAAGTGTGACAATCAATCTGCTATACATATTGCCAGGAATCCTGTCTTCCATGAGCGCACAAAGCATATAGAAGTTGACTGTCATTTCATCAGAGATCAGATAAAGAATGGCAATGTTGTGACGCCATATGTCAAGTCTGAAGATCAACTAGCTGATATCTTGACAAAGCCATTAGGTCCAGCAGTATTCCAGAATTTATGTGGCAAGCTGGGCATCCACAATGTGTACACTCCAGCTTGAGGGGGAGTGTTAATATATCTTTCCTTTATGTTTATTTCATATTTCATATTACTGATGTACCTACCTGTAATTTTCCCTTTACTATAAATAAGAGAGGAGAACCCTATTGGGTTTCTCACGTTGCCTAGTGCAACACACAGATCCCGTCTCCCTTACGTTAACATTCACAATGATGTCTGGGGTCCTGTAAAGGAGAGCAGTTTAATGGTTTCAGGTATTTTATTTCTTTTGTAGATGATTTTTCTCGCATGACATGGATTTATTTGTTGAAGAGTCGAGTGTCTGTGTTATCCATTGTCAAACATTTTCATCAAGAAATAAAGGTTCAGTTTGATTGCAATGTTAAAATTCTCCAATCTGATAATGCCTTGGAATATGTTCAACGTGCTATGGTTGATTTTTGTAGTTCTGTTGGAATGATACATCGTACACCTTGCCCTCATACACCCCAACAAAATGGGGTGGCTGAGAGGAAAAATCGTCATCTTCTTGCTATTTAGAAGGGATTGGCAGCACAACTTGTTGCCCGTCTCCCTTCTATTTCCTTGTAATCTCTATGAAAATTTGGATGCAAATATATGGTCGTTGATTCAGGGAAATTTGGTGCGCAACTCGTAATCCACTCTTTTTTTTCCGTCAAGCTAGGACTATTATGTTTCAGTCCAATGTTCCAAGGAGATTTTGGTCTGATGCTATATTAACTGCTTGTTTTCTTATTAACAGGCAGCCCTCCTCTGTACTCCAAGGGTGCACTCCATTCTCTATTTTACGCCCACATGATCAACCCTTTTCTTGTTCCTCTTAGAGTATTTGGTTGCACCTCCTTTGTTTATAACTTTGATCCTAAGGTTGACAAATTGTCTCCGCGGTCTATCAAGGCTCTCTTTCTTGGGTACTGCAATACCAGCAAGAGGTACAAATGTTATTTTCTGAGTCTTCGCCGCATGTTTGTGTCTAGGGATGCTACTTTTCATGAGTCCACTCCATATTTCTCTAGTGTTCCCAGTAATGGGGAGCAATTATGTGAGAGTGAGGGAGTGCCACCATCACAAATCAGTGAAGGAGTGCTACCACAACAAAGTGAGAGAGTGCCACCCGTCTTTTTTGAAGATACTATTCTCCAGGAGGGAGCATCTGACGATGTTCCTCCAATTCAACAGTACACTCAGGTATGTCACAGACGAGGCAGGCAAGATCCTGATGAGGCAGCGACTCCTGTCAATGTGCCTTCCCTTTTTCCTCTACTCAAGAGATTCTTGAAGGGACATCTGATCTTGATGTTCCAATTGCTCTCCGCAAAGGTACTCGCTCGTATACTATTCGTCGTTCTATTGCAGGTGTTTGTTGTTTGTCAAATCTGTCTAAGCAGACACACTCTTTTGCTCTTGGAATTGATTCTATGACTATTCCGAAGAATGATGTTGATGCAATGAAGGTTGATGGCTGGTTACATGCAATGAAATCTGAAATGTCTGCTCTTGCACAGAATAATACGTGGGAACTTACGGATTTACCTTTAGATAAAAATGTTGTGGGTTGCAGATGGGTCTTCACAGTTAAACACAATCCAAATGGTTCAGTAGAGAGTTTGAAGGCTAGACTGGTGGCGAAAGGATATACTCAGACATAAGGTGTTGAGTTCTTTGAGACCTTCTCACCAGTGGCTCGTCTTAATTCTTTGAGGATCCTTATTTCTCTGGCTACCACCTTTGATTGGCCACTATATTAGCTTGATGTCAAAAATGCCTTCCTACATGGTGATCTATAGGAAGAGGTGTACATGGAGCAACCTCCTGGCTTTGTTGCTCAGGGGGAGCGTTAAAAGGTGTGTAGACTGAAGAAGACTATTTATGGGTTGAAACAATCTCCTCGAGCTTGGTTTGACAAGTTCAATGCTATTGTATTACAAATGGGCTTCTCACGTTCTATGATTGATCACTCATTATTTTATTCTAATTCTTCTGCTGGGTCCATTATTATTTCCGTTTATGTGGATGATATTGTTATTACTGGCAATAATTCTATAGGCATATCAATGTTAAAGAAGGATTGCAGAAGCACTTTCACACAAAGGACCTAGGCAAAATGAGGTACTTTCTGGGCATTGAAGTTCTTAGATCTCATACAGACACGAATTTATCTCAAAGGAAATATGTGCTAGATCTACTTCATGAGACAGGCATGAGCGAGTCCAAGCCAGTATCCACTCCTATGGACTATCATGTGAAGGAGAGGACTGATGATACTGATTATCCTGATTCATGGTATTATAGGAAGATTGTGGGTAAGTTGATATATTTGACAGTTACCCATCCTGACATTTCCTTTGTTGTAGGAGTGGTGAGTCAGCACATGGGCTCACCCAAGCTGGCCCATTGGACAACAGTTTGTCGTATTCTCAGATATCTGAAAAGTGCACTTGGAAAGGGGATCACATATCTTAGACCTAAAGTTTCTCCATCTATTATTGTTCTTACTGGCTATGCAGATGCAGATTGGGCTGGTAATCAAAATGACAAAAGATCCACATCTGGATATTGTACCTTTCTAGGGAATCATCTTATTACCTGGAAAAGTAAGAAGCAGTACATCTTAGTACCTTTCTAGTACAGATCAGAATATAGAGCTATGGCTCATGCTTGTTGTGAACTACAATGGGTTCAATCCGTGCTAGTTGAATTGAAAATTCCTGTGATATCTCCTGTTGAGCTTAGATGTGGCAATCAAGCTGTTATTTATATTGCTAAGAATCCAATCTTCCATGAATGCACTAAGAACATAGAGGTTGACTGTCATTTTATCAGAGATCAAGTTAAGAATGGAAAGGTGGTGACTCCTCATGTCAAATCCGCAACTTGCTGATGTTCTTACAAAGCCATTGGGTCCAAAAATGTTTCAGAATCTTAGTAACAAGCTGGGCATACATGATGTGTATGCTTCATCTTGAGGGGGAGTGTTAATATAGCTATTTTATGTTTATTCTATTCCTATATGTAATTTACATTTACATTTACTGCTGGACCACCTTGTAATGTACCCTTCTCAATTATTAATAAAAGAGGGAGAGCGCTTTGCGGCTCCCTTACACGCTGCGTATCGCGGCACTGTAACCCGCAAATACCTTATGTAAAATATGGTTGTAAGTGTGTATGCACTTAAATTGGTTCGTGCTCATAACTATGTTTATTATGTTGAATTGTTGAAGTTGTCTCTTTATTGTTGTTTCGTGCTATTTGTTAGTGTAAATAAAGTAATATGATTCTGATGTGTGTAAAACAATTACAAATCACTCTTTTATAGGATGAGAGAGGAGGTAAAAGCCAAAAACAAGAGATATGGGATTAAAGGAAAAGTAAAAAAAAAGACAAGTCTAAGGCATAAATAGCATAAAGCAAATATATCAATAGTTAGTATTATTTTCAAAGGAATGCATAGGTTTAACTATGTAGAACATTCGCAAGACTTAATTTTATTTATTTGTTTTATTTTCTTGTTAGTGTCTTGTCTTCTGTTCCATATTGGTGAATCTGTATTAAGTGACTCCTATCCTACATAAGGAGGGTTCCTATGCTTATATTTGTTATCTCAATAATACAAACTTGTTCTCTTCACATGGTATTTGAGCAGTTCGACCCCCCAAGCTCTTCCATCCTAATGCTTCCTCATCACGCCGCTATCCATCCTTTCCCTTTTCTCTAGACGTTGTCGCCGCCCACCCTTCACAATCACGTTGTCCTACCATCTCCAATCTAACTGTTGTTCTTGCCCCTTTAACCGCTCATCAACTGCGCTCTGCACACCCCTTCTACTCATGATGTGCTACTTCCCTACGTTTCCTCTCCTCTCATTCCAAACACCCACAACTGCTCGCCCCAACCCCTTCTGTCCACCAACCCATTGACTTCACACTCGCTGCCATCCATCGACCCTCGCCACTCACCCAACTGCCGCCAACAACCCATCAACTTCCCGCTCTCCCCACCGCTACCAACAACCCATCGACCTCTCACTCTCCCTACTGCCGCCAACAACCGATCGACCTCCCACCCACCCCATTGCCCATTGACCTCCACCAGCCCATCAACCCCCACTTACCCATCGACGTCTCGCTTATCCATCGACCTCTATCAGCCCATCGACCTCCTACTTACCCATTGACCCCATCACCCATTGACCTCTACCTGCCCATCGACCTACCACTCACCTGTCTGCCCATTGACCTCCACCAGTCCATCGACCTCCCACTTACCCATCAACCTCCACCAGCCCATCGACCTTCATTAGCCCATTGACTTCCCACTTACCCATCGACCCCACTACCCATCGACCTCTACCAACTCATCGACCTCCCAGTTACTCATCGACCTCCACCATCCCATCGACCTCCCATGTTCCGCTCCTTCCATCCACCCCCTGTTCATCTACCCAAACCTTCATGCTGCAACCGCCCAACCGTCAGCTCAACCCATCATGTCCTTGCTACCATCAGCCACCCCTTCATCCACACGCCACCACTGCCCAATCCATTATTAATTTTTCCGCATATGCTCATAGCCTCATACATCCTGCCTTATTAATATACTGTTGATTGGTGTTTTCGGACTACTTCTGATCTAAAAGCACCTATACCGAGTTTTTCTTTCGATATAGGGACTTATTCCCTCCCTCCCACCTTCGTCACATGTCGATCTACTTAACGATGTGTCATCGGTGTCTTCATATATTTCTTGCACACTTCTACTTCTTGGGTGATGTTGCATACCATTCTTTCTAATCTTCTTCCTTGGTGACAATCTGCCCTTGACTCCATCATGGCCTCTTCAGATAACTTCAGAACTTTGTGTGTACTATTGTTAACTTGGATGATTCTGACTAACATATGTTGTTACTTTTGAGTTGTACATCAAGGCTCAAGGCCGGTAATCTCATCTTATTACTGATGCACCTGTTGCTCCCGCCACAATTGTCGATGAAAAAACTAAACAAGCTTACGACTTGTGGGTCAAGGACGACTCCGGTGTAATGGCCTAGATGGTGAACAATGCCAAACCCAAGATTAGTCAGTCTCTTCTTCGACTTTGAGCTGTTAAGGCCATGTGGGATCAATTATCCCATGTTTATTCTCATTAACAAAACCCTCAAAAGGTGTTTGAATCTTCGAACATCTGGCTAAAAGGAGTTCCATATTGGTACATTTGTTGAAGACTACTATGATTACTGTTGTGCCCTTGGGACGAGTTTGAGGTTTATCGAGTTTGCGGTTTATTATCCCCTGTCATCTGACAACACTGAGATTCAAAGATAGTGCAATGAACTCCAACTTGTCCAATTCGTTACCCGCTTGCCTACTTCCTTTGTGGGAGTAGTGGATCGGATTATGTATAATGATCCTCTACCTAAACTGCGGGATGTTTAAAAGAGAGTCCAACGTCTCCTATCTGTTTCTGCTTCTTGTATTGGTTCTCTCGGGATGTTATCTGTTGCTGCTCGTTTTGGTGATTCTGGCCGTGGCAGAGATCGTGCCGTGGTAGAGGTCGTGGTCATTTTGGCCCATCAGGACCTGAATGTGGCCAACCTCCTACTGGACCGAGATGTGGTTGACCTCCCTCTATTGCAACTTTTGTGGCCGCAATAATCACAATGAGGACTGCTGTTGGGTGAAACATGGCTACCCCAACACACCGGCCAATCAAGCTTCTACTAACTATATCGAGGATGAACCAGCCCAACCCTCCATTGCTTCTGCGGATTGGGTCCGAGCTGAATTTGAAAAACTTCTCCAAGAACGACTCCAACCTTCGACGTCGGCTCCACCTCGGATGGTGATTTTGTCTGTTTAGCTTCCTCAACTCCTTATGGTAAAAACAAACGGGTCATCGGCTCTGGTGCTTCTACCCATATTTCGTGCAATTCAAAATTATTTTCTAAATTGATTTTTTTTCTCGATTTGTGCGTGTCATCCTTGCGCAGGGGCCATGCTAATCTTCTCTGTATCGTTCTAATTTTTTCGGATTTTCTAAATTGATTGGTTTGTCTATTTCGCCTATGACTGTTGCTGATGGTACTCAAGCCTTAGTTCGTGGGGTTGGTAGTATTGGAACTACAAATAATTTCTTCCTCAGATCGGCTTCATATGTTCCTTACTTTTCTCTGAATCTTCTTTCAGTTAGTTAAATTGTCAAACAAATTCACCGTTTTATCATGTTTGACCTGAATGGATGCGTCTTTCAGGATCTCTACACGAGGATGAGGATTGGTGCGGGCCGTGAGGGGCCAGACAACTTATACTACCTTGATGCTCTGGAAACTACTGCTCTTCTATCTTTGGTTGTTTCGGGATTTCAATGGCACTACAGACTAGGACACCCATCCACATCCAAGCTCAAACATTTAATTCCTACTATATCTGACTGAAATTGTGTTTAAATGTGAAGCATGCCGGTTAGGAAAGCGAACTCGGTGTTTTTTCCTAGAAAAGCAACTTTCCTCAAAATTGGTGTTTGACATTGTTCATGCTGATATATGGGGACCTTGTTCTGTCACAAGTATGTCTGGATTTCATTACTTTATGACCTTTATTGATGACTTCTATAGGACTACTTCGTTGTTTTCACTTAAAGACATGGCCCGTGTTCTTGATACTATTACTCCTTTCTTTGCTGAAATTAAGACTCAATTTAATAAGCCTATCAAAATTTTCAGAATTGACAACGCCCTTAATTTTATGAAACAATCTGTCAGCATTTTTTGTAAAAACCTTGGTAATATTCATCAAGCCTCATGGTATTACACTCCACAGCAGAATGGGAATGCCGAATGTAAGAATCATGATCTACTTGAAATAGCTCTTACCCTTATGTTTCACTGTCATGTCCCTAAATCTTTTTGGGATGATGCTGTCTCTACCGCCTGTTTTCTAATAAATAGAATGCCCTCTTTTGTCTTAAACAACCACGTTCCTTATAGTGTGTTATACCCCAGAGCCCCACTTTTCTTTCTACCACCTAGAAATTTTGGCAATACTTATTTATACGGAATGTTCAAACTGGTTTACGTAAACTTGATCCTAGATCTACTAAGTGCATCTTCTTGGGGTACTCACTAACTCATAAGGGGTACTATTGTTATGACCTGGAAGCTAAAAAATGGTATGTTAGTGCAGATGTTGTTTTCTTTGAAGTTACATCATAATTTTCTATTATGGGTTCGACTCTATCTACGAAACTGCTTGTGGATACAACACTTCCTGTTACGGTTGAGCCAAACTCCTTAGACTATGTTGTTCCATCTACTGAGGTCCTCTCAAGGTTTACCAAAGACGTCGTAAGACTCCAACTCCCTCTATGGCCCCTCCCTAAATCAATCCCTCATTTTCGTCTGCAGATCACGACACCAATCATGTATAGTCTAATCTGAATACTCCAATTAGCATAAGAAATGGGGTGTGTTCTTGTACCCTACATCCTATCAACGATTTCTGATCTAATGCTAATCTTGGTTCAAGCTTTGCAAACTTTACTACTGCCCTTTCCACAATTTGCGTTCCTAAAACTGTGGTCGAGGCCCTAACACATCCTGTCTGGCTTTGTGCCATGGAAGTGGAAATGGAGGCTCTATACACAATACAAACTTGGGACTTAGTTGATGCTCCTGCTCATGTATTTCCAGTCGTCCGTCGTTGGGTCTTCCGTGAAGTATTAACCAGATGGCATGGTGGAAAAGCTTGTGTTGTTGCTAAAGGCTATAGACAAACTCATGGAGTGGATTATTTTGAGACCTTCTGGCCTGTAGCTTGACTTAGTTCAGTGTGAATTCTTATTTCTATTGCTGTCAATAAAAATTGGCATCTTTTTCAAGTTGACATCAAAAATGCTTTTTTATATGGTGATCTGCATGAAGAAGTGTTTATGGAGTAGCTTTCGGGATTTGTTTCTCAGGGGAAGTGTTCAAAAGAATGTCGTCTTAAGAAAGCAATTTATGGGCTCAAACAAAGCCCAACAGCGTGGTTAAATAAATTATGTCAGATTCTTGTTAAATTTGATTTTCGATGTTCGTAATCTGATCACTCTGTTTTTGCTATAAAAACTACTGTGGGACGTGTTATTCTGATCGTGTATGTGGATGATATCATCCTTTCCGAGAGTGATCATCAAGGTATCTAGGATACCAAGGAATATTTAAGAAAACACTTAATTACTAAAGATCTGGGAAAATTGCACTATTTTTTGGGGATTGAAGTATCACATTCTTCGTCTGGAGCATGTCTATCTCAGCGTGAGTATGTACTTGATCTACTACAAGAAACTGATATGTTGGTTGCCAAGCCAGTTAGTACACCTCTAGATCCCAATACCAATTGGGATGATGATTTCTCTCCTTACCCTAACAACAAGCAATATAGAAGACTTGTGGGCGAACTTATTTATCTGATGGTTACACGAGAAGATATCACTGCTGTTGTTGGACTTGTCAGTAGGTATCTTGATAAACCTCGACAATGTCATTTAGATGTTGTGTGCCACATTCTCAAATACTTAAAAAAACTCACCTGGAAAGGGTCTTCTACATAGGAACAATAGGCACTGCAAGATTTCTGGTTTCTATGACTTAGACGATGTTGGCAGTAGGGCTGATCGTTAATCTACTTTAGGTTACTGCACCTTTGTAGTTGGTAACTATAGAAATAATGTGTTATCTACTTATTCTGCTGTGTTTTCCTCCTACTGCTTTATTGTATTAGTCCCATATTGCTCGCTTGTATATGTGTCTCAACTCTCTGTAGCTATATAAGAGAGTACCCTGTAAACCTTTTTTACTCACTGAATAAACAACTCCTTTACTCTCTACATGGTATCAAGAGCAGGTTCTCCTTTTCCCCACCCATCAACCCACCCATGACGTGAGCATCCCCCCTGCCCGCCGCCCAGCCCTCCCTCCCCTCCCGCCGCCGCCCCTCCCTCTCCTTCCACCATCGCTGCCGCCCTCCTCCGTCCTCCCTCCCTCCCCACCGCCTCCTCTCCTCCCACCGCCTCCTCAACAACCCACTCCACCCGCAACATCCTTCCTCCTCCAGGCTTCTAGCCTTTCGGCCGCCTGCCACTAGTTTTTACCTCCCGTCTCCATCTACGTCCGGGTGCTCTTCGGATCTACGATCGGACATCCACTGTTCGGCTAAGTTGAGAGTCCTTTCGTCTCTCCATTCTATCTGCCTGCGCCTCATGAAGGAACGTTGAGTTTTCCTCATGACGGCGTAGGTTTCTCTATGCATATTCTGCCCGATACGGATTTTCTGATCTGACACGTCAGATCCCTGCTGCTGCTATCTGCCCTTTGTGGGTCTCTACTCTGCTACTGCACCAACTCCTGCCTCTGCTATGGCCTTCCCTGAGCCTCCACATTCCCTGTGTGTCACCACAGTGAAGCTCGACGGCGGCTCTAACTACCATCTCTGGTCGGCGTCCTTTGTTCTATATGTCAAAGCACAAGGACGGTATCACCACCTTACGGCAGAGCCTCCTGTTGTTCCTACTGCTGATTCGGATGACAAAACCAGACAAAGCTATGCCCAATGGTCCAAGGATGATTCCGGCGTCATGTCTTGGATCCTCAATAGTACCGAGCCTCGCATATGCCAATCTCTTCTCTGCCTTCATGATGCTAAGGCTATGTGGGATCAACTGTGCCATGTCTATTCTCATCAGGAGAATCCCAAGCGTGTCTTTGAAATTTTCAAAACTCTGGCGAAGGAGTTCTCTACTGATACTTCCATTGATGACTTCTACAATCAATGCTCGGCTCTATGGAATGAGTTTGAACTCTACCACCCTTTGACGACGGACATCAAAATTGCTCAGAAGCAGCGCACCGAACTGCAACTGGTGCAATATTTGGCTGCACTTCCTGCCTCTTTTTCTGGAGTGTTGACCAGATCTTGTCAAGTGACCCGCTGCCAACCCTTCGAGATGTTTTGAAACGTGTCCAACGCCTGCCGTCCATGACTCCTACACCTGCTGTTGAGCATCCTACGCTTATTGCTCGCTCTGTTGATTCTGGCCGTGGTCGTGGTCGCAGCCGTGGCCGTGGCGGTCGCCCTTCTTCTTCAGGAGGTTGATGCACATCTACTCCTGGACGTGGTACTGCTCCCGGCTCTCGTTACTGCAACTGGTGTGACCGGGACAATCATACTGAAGATCGCTGCTGGATTAAGCACGACAAGCCAACTTGGGCTAACCAGGCTGCTACAGAAACTGCTGCCGACTCTACCCCTGACACACATGCTGCTCCAACTAACACAGACTGGTTACGTTCGGAGTTCGAGAAGATGTTCTAGGAACGTCTCGCACAGATGCCATCCTCATCTACACCAGGAGCCTCTGCCATGCTTGCCTCTCCATCATCTGGTAACAAACAGTGGTGCATTGACTCAGGTGCATCTACTCATATGGCTGGTGATCTTCATCTTTTTTTGAGTCTCCATAAAACTACTCCTATATCATCTGTTACTGTTGCAAATGGATCCAAAACTGATGTTCATGGCACTGGCACGGTTCCGCTTTCACCAAAATTGCACTTGAATTCTATTTTATATATTCCAAAGTTTCCTGTTAATTTATTGTCCGTCAGTAAGATGATTAAACAACTCAAGTGCTCTATTAAATTTGATCCTTCTGGCTGTATTTTGAAGGATCTCCGCACGGAGATGAGGATTGGTTCGGGCCGTGAAGGACCAGATGGGCTGTATTATCTGGATGGACCTCCTACTGCTGCGGCTATGCTATCTACTTCAGTGACGGGATTACAGTGGCACTTTCGCCTGGGCCATCCATCTGCTGCCAAATTAAAGAATTTATTTCCTACTTTATCTGAGAATAATTTTTCCTGTGAAACTTGTGTTTTGGGCAAACAAACTCGGTATGTTTTTCCTGCTAAGAAAGTTATTGCTTCTAAAGAAATTTTTGACCTGGTTCATGCTGATATTTGGGGACCGTGCTCTGTATCCAGTCACTCAGGTGTGAAATATTTTGACCTTTATTGATGATTATTCTCGCACCACATGGTTGTTTTTGCTTAAAGGTCGGGATACTGTGTTAGATACTATTCACACCTTCTTTGTTGAAATTCACACTCAATTTAATCGACCTATTAAAATTTTTCGTACTGATAATGCACTGGAATTCATGTAACAATCTGTTACATCCTTTTATGCTGCCCAAGGAACCATACATCAGTCCACTTGCCCTTACACCCCTCAACAAAATGGCGTCGCTGAAAGAAAAAACCGTCACCTTCTTGAGGTTGCTCGCACCCTTCTCATACACTACAAAGTACCCCATCACTTCTGGCCTGAAGCTGTCTCTACGGCATGCTATCTTATCAATCGCATGCCTTCTTCTATTTTGAAAAATCAGGTCCCGTACGCCATTTTGTTTCCTGATAAACCCTTATTTTATCTGCCTCCTCGCATTTTTGGGAGTACTTGTTTTGTAAAACATCTTCGTCCTGGCCTCACCAAATTTGATGCTCGCTCAGTCAAATGTGTGTTTCTGGGATATTCCCGTACTCAGAAAGGCTACCGCTGTTTTGATCCTGTTAAAAAATAGTGGTTTGTTAGTGCGGATGTGACCTTTTTTGAGCATATGCCTTACTATTCTACTGATGGTGACAAATTGTCGGCTGATATTATGGCTACCACACCATTACCATTGGTTGTTGAGGAATTACCAACTCTTGATGTGCCTCAAGAACGCCCATTGCAAGTCTATCAGCGCCGGTCAAAGAACATCAATGCTTCTGAAGCTCTGGCCAAACCAAATCCCGCGTCTACGGTTGATCCACCATCCACTGAGGTATTTTCTGACCTGGATCTTCCTATAAGCTTAAGGAAAGGTGTTCGCTCATGTACTCAACATCCTATTAGTAATTTCTGTTCATCTGACAATCTCTGTGGTAGCTTTGCTTGTTTCACTTTTGTTTTGTCTACTGTGACAATTCCTAAATTAGCCGAAGAGGCACTTCGCCATCCTGCCTGGAAACATGCTATGGAGCAGGAAATGCATGCACTTTGTGATCAACAGACATGGGATCTGGTTGATCGTCCCTCTTCATGCCATACTATTGGATGCCGTTGGATTTTTACTATTAAATATCAACCAGATGATACCATTGAACGCCTGAAAGCCCGATTGGTTGCGAAAGGATATACTCAAACATATGGAGTTGATTATTTTGAAACTTTTTCTCCAGTTGCACGCTTAAATTCTGTTCGTATTCTGATATCTATTGCTGTGAATAAAGACTGGCCTCTGTTTCAACTTGATGTCAAAAACGCTTTTCTATATGGAGATCTACAGGAGGAGGTCTATATGGAGCAACCTCTGGGATTTGTTGCTCAGGGGGAATCTGCTTCTAAAATCTGTAAACTAAGAAAGGCAATCTATGGTCTGAAACAAAGCCCACGTGCATGGTTTGACAAGCTCAGTCAGATCTTAATTACCTTTGGCTTTCGACGTTCACAATATGATCATTCTGTATTTATTCATAAAACTGCAACAGGGCTGGTCATCCTTATTGTGTATGTTGATGATATTGTCCTATTTGGCAGTGATAGTGCAGGGATACAGGCTACCAAAAAGTATTTAGCACAACACTTCATCACCAAAGACCTAGGGAAACTACGGTATTTTCTAGGCATTGAAGTTGCTAGATCTTCTGCAGGACTATGCTTGTCACAGAGGAAATATGTTCTTGACCTTTTGCAGGAGACAGACATGTTGGGTTGCAAGCCAGCCAACACTTCTCTGGATCCCAATATTGATTGGGATAATGATACTTCTCCTTATGCTGATCATCAACAGTTCAGGAGACTGGTTGGCAAACTTATCTATTTGACTGTTACTAGAGCTGACTTGGTTGCTGCTATAGGATTTATAAGCCGGTATCTTGATAAACCCCGGCACTGCCACTGGGATGCTATTTGTCACATCTTACGATATCTCAAAAGCTCTCCAGGGAAAGGTCTTCTGTACAAAAAGCATGGTCATTGCAATTTATCTGGATTCTCTGATTCTGACTATGCAGGAAGTCGATCTGACAGGAAATCTACATCTGGATATTGCACCTTTGTGGGAGGAAATCTGGTTACATGGCGCAGCAAAAAGCAAACAGTTGTTGCCCGATCTAGTGCAGAGGCAGAATATAGAGCCATGGCTCATACTGCATGTGAGCTCCTGTGGGTCTGTGGTCTTCTGAATGAGTTTGATATCACCTCTTCTAGCCCCATTCCTATGTTCTGCGACAATAAGGCTTCCATTTTCATTGCGAGCAACCCCACCTTTCATGAAAGAACAAAACATATTGAGGTTGATTGCCACTTCATCAGGGAGAAAGTTCTGTCTGGACATATCTGCACTCCATATCTCACCACTGAGAAGCAGCTTGTAGACATCTTCACCAAAGTTCTACCTAAAGCTCGCTTCCAGACTCTAATTGACAAGCTGGGCTTATTTGACATCTACGCTCCAGCTTGAGGGGGAGTATAGAAATAATGTGTTATTTACTTATTCTGCTGTGTTTTCCTCCTACTGCTTTATTGTATTAGTCCCATATTGCTCGCTTGTATATGTGTCTGAACTCTCTGTAGCTATATAAGAGAGTACCCTGTAAACCTTTTTTACTCACTGAATAAACAACTCCTTTACTCTCTACACTACTTATTTACCCTCCAGATGATCATGAAGCAGCGACTGCGACCTGCTTGCTTGGAGTATCTACTTGAGGGGGAGTGTCTAAGTGTTTGAGTGCTTTAATTGTAAAATTGAAGGGGGATAAATTTTTTGTATGGGCTTGGTTTATCCTTTTGTTTTGTTTCTTTGTTTTCTAGTCCGACTCTCTATTTGCAAGCTGATTTGGGATTCTCCCAACTTCAGCTTGAGGGGGAGTATTAGAGAGTCTGTTTATTATTGTTATTCGTGTCTTTGTTATATGGGCCCAAGTGTCTTGGTCCATTAGGGTTTGTCTTATGTCCTGTACGCTTCCCTGTTCTCCTATTTATAGGAGCGGGGTTTCTCTTATCTAATACTACGAACAACCATCTTTTACTTTTTAAGACAGTCCAAAATGAAAATTATATGGATTCGTTTTGAAGTCCACCATAGTGGCAGCTATTGAGATACTCTGGAGAAGGCTAGATATCATATGTCTTTGTCTGAAGAAGAATATGCCCATTTGATGCATCTTCGAGCTTCAATGCGGGCAATGACTTCAATCTCCATTGCACAGAGGTATGATCTGTCCGCATACATTTTACAAGCATCCAAGGTGTCGACGTCCAAGTCAGAATGGGTCCTTGATTCTGGTTAAACTGATCACGTCAATAGGGTACCAAAGATGGGAGTGGGGTTTCTCTTATCTAATACTACGAACAACCATCTTTTACTTTTTAAGACAGTCTAAAATGAAAATTATATGGATTCGTTTTGAAGTCCACCATAGTGGCAGCTATTGAGATACTCTGGAGAAGGCTAGATATCATATGTCTTTGTCTGAAGAAGAATATGCCCATTTGATGCATCTTCGAGCTTCAATGCGGGCAATGACTTCAATCTCCATTGCACAGAGGTATGATCTGTCCGCATACATTTTACAAGCATCCAAGGTGTCGACGTCCAAGTCAGAATGGGTCCTTGATTCTGGTTAAACTAATCACGTCAATAGGGTACCAAAGATGTTCAACACATACGCCATAAGTTCAATCTAATGGTGTTGTGAAGCAACCTGCATCCCAGTCGATACTATCGACACTCTGTCGATAGTATCGAGATCAATTTAGGTTCAAGTTGAAGCAAGCTGTATCCCGGTCGATACTATCGACACACATGTCGATAGTATCGAGAGTGGTTCAGGCGCAAGACAATATTCTGTCGATACCATCGACACTCAAGTCGATGGTATCGACACCGGCACAGCGGCGGAACGGCTAGCCAGCGACAGATCTATTTTGCTTATGAAATTTAGTTTTTATTCTTTTTCTCTCTTTGTACCTCATGTACTTACCCTAATATATATATATATATACAAGTGTGTAGGCTCAAGCCCTACTCACGTTTGCTGCATCTTGCAGCCGACATGTAATAGGTGTTCCTGTCTTCTTCCTTCTTCATTTCTTCTTACATGGTATCAGAGCAGAGATCGATCTAGGGCTTCTCCTTTCTCTCTCCAGAGGATCTCTCCAGGTCTCTCTCTCCTTGACGGCCGGCTGCTTCCCACCCGTCGTCTTGGCGTAATCCACCTGCTGCAAAGAACCACCGTTGGCTACTCTGGGTCTGCGGTAGATATCTAACTCTACCGTAGCCACTATCACAAAGCGGTTGAGGATCTCCAGGTGATCCAACAATCATCTAAAAACACCACCGGAGGACTAGTTTCGTCTCATTCATCATCCTAGTCACACCTCCTCCATGTGTGATTAGGAATATCATTTGGAGGCTGTGAATGCGTCAGTAACGCATTTCTCCTTGTTTTTCTTCTGTATGTGACATGTATCTCTCCGTCACCACATCTTCTTTGACGTGTATCAATCCGTCATATATTCCGTTCTACAATGGAGGATATCAAGACACCTATGATCTACAACGAGGTGTCACCTATCGCCTCCATCAAACTCAACGAGAAAAATTATCTTCTATGGATGAACGCCATCCTCACCGTCTTGGAGGCTCGTAACAGAGCAAGGCATGTTGACTCGGGTCCCAAGGCATCTACTGACGAAGGGTATGCTGAATGGAAGCGACATGACAGTCTTGTGAAGACTTGGCTGTGGAATAGTATGGAATCTGCAATCGCCGCAAGGTTCATGTTCTACTCTACGGCCAAGGAAATATGGGACGCAGTGAAGCAACATTACTCTCAAGAGAAGAATGCTCTCCGTCAGTTTATGATCTATGATCTTCTGTTTGCTGAAAAATAGGGTGACCGATCTCTTGAGGAGTATTTTGGGGCGATTCAGGCTCTTGCTCAAGAGCTAAGTTATTATCATCCTGTGACTGTTGCAGAACAGATAAAGGATAGAGATGATTTGGTTACAGCCAAATTCTTATCTGGGCTTAACTCGACTTGTAGCTCCGCTCGGAGCGTTATCTTGGCTACTGATAAACTACCCAGTCTTGTGGAGGCTTATTCAAGGATCCAGCAATCACTGTTTGAGTCTGCTTCCTTTGTTCCTGATATACCTTCTGGAGAATCTCATGCGTCTGTTGCTACTGCGGTACGAGGAGGACGCCCCGGTATGGGTAGAGGGCGTGGGACACGTCCGAAATGTACCTTTTGTGACAAACCGGGACATACAATGGAGAAGTGTTGGAAGAAACATGGAAGACCTGCTGCACCACCTGTGGGGGCAGCACATTGTGCCACCACCACAGGATCCTCATCCTCTACAACTGTGGGTACTACCTCTGGCACCGACATCACTCTCACTCAAGAAGAATATGATCGGTTCATTCAGGCGACACAACACATGAGTATGGGGTCATCATCATCTTCTTCATCGGCAAATCTAGCATCTACAGCTGGTAATCAGGCTACATCTCTCATAGCATCTGGCTCATCCTCATCTTGGGTGGTTGACTCTGGCGCCTCACAGCATATGACTGGTATGAGGAGATTGCTCCACACTATTGACTCATCTATTCCTCACCAATCTGTTACACTAGCAGATGGTTCAGTGAAAAGAGTTTTAGCTAGTGGATCTGTCTCCCTAACACCCAAGATTGATCTTAAATCAGTTCACTTTGTGCCTGAATTTCCTTTTAATCTTCTTTCTGTTGCAAAATTGATTGACACTCTAAAATGTTGGGTAATATTTGGACCTTCTTGTTTTATATTACAGGATCTCAAGAGTATGGAGACGATTGGTGGGGGGCCTAGGAAAGGTGATCTCTACCTTTTCAACGGTGACAGTCTACCTCACCAAATGCCTGCTCCTGCTCCATCTATCCTGTTGAGTGGTTCCCCCTTACTATGGCATTGCAGATATGGACATCCTTCTTTGGAGAACCTACAAAAGTTGGAACTAGATTTGTCCCAATTATCTTCCTTAGAGTGTCTGTCATGTCAACTGGGAAAGCACCATAGGTTATCCTATCCCAGTCGAGTCAATAAGCGGGCTTCTTGTCCCTTTGAGTTAGTGCATAGTGATGTGTGGGGTCCTGTAAAAGACCAGAGTTATAATGGTTTTCGTTATTTTATCTACTTTGTCGATGATTTCTCACGCATGACATGGATCTACCTTCTTAAAAGTAGAGAGTCCGTGTTGTCTATTGTGAAACATTTTCATACTGAAATTAAAGTCCAGTTTGATTGCAATATAAAAATTCTCCAGTCTGATAATGCTTTGGAGTATGTTCAAAAGGCTATGTCTGATTTTTGTAGCTCGGTTGGTATGATTCACCGCACATCTTGTCCTCACACCCCTCAGCAAAATGGGGTGGCAGAGAGGAAGAATCGCCATCTTCTTGATATTGCTCGATCTATTATGTTTCAATCTAATGTACCTAAGAAGTTTTGGTCTGAAGCTCTTTTAACTGCTTGTTTCTTGATTAATAGGCAACCTTCTTCTGTTCTTCAAGGACAAACTCCTTTTTCTATATTGCGTCCCAAGGACTCTCCCTATCCTATTCCTCTTAGAGTGTTTGGTTGCACTTCCTTTGTCCATAACTTTGACCCTAAGACCGACAAGCTGTCTCCTAGGTCCATTAAAACACTGTTCCTGGGTTACTCCACTACGAGCAAAGGATACAAGTGTTACTGTCCTAGTCTTCGCCGCATGTTTGTGTCTAGGGACGTCACTTTCCATGAGACCACTCCATATTTCTCCAATGCTATGAGCAAGGGGGAGCAGTTGAGAGAGGGAGAGCCACCAAAAATACAAAATGAGAGACTGGCACCATCGGTGCAGAGTGAGGGAGTGCCACCTATCATTCCAGATTTTACTTCTATTCTGGATGAACAAGCAGGAGATAGACCTACCATTGAGCATTACACACATGTATACCATAGGCGAGGCAGGCAGGATCCCGAAGAAGTAGTGGCACCAGTCCCTGAGCCCGCATCATCGCCTTCTACTCAAGAGAATCCTACAGAGACATCAGATCTCAACCTTCCTATTGCTGTTCGGAAAGGTACTAGGTCTTGTACTATTACACACCCTATTACAAATGTATGTTGCCTGTCACATTTGTCTAAGCAGGCCCGTGCATTTGCTATTGGGATTGATTCTGTGTCTATACCAAGAAACCATTATGATGCTATGAAGAACAGTGGCTGGACACAGGCTATGCAACTTGAAATGTTAGCTCTCTTAAATAATGGTACTTGGGATCTGGTTGATCTTCCTGCAGGAAAGAAAGTAGTAGGCTGTAGATGGGTTTTCACTATTAAACACAATCCGGATGGATCAGTTGAACGGTTGAAAGCCCGATTGGTTGCAAAGGGCTACACCCAAACCTATGGTGTTGACTTCTTTGAAACATTTTCTCCTGTTGCTCGCCTGAATTCTGTGCGGATCATTATTTCTCTTGCTACTACCTTTGATTGGCCACTATTTCAGCTGGATGTAAAGAATGCTTTTCTCCATGGTGATCTACAGGAAGAAGTATATATGGAGCAACCTCCTGGGTTTGTTGCTCAAGGGGAGTGTCAGAAAGTATGCAAATTAAAAAAGGCTATTTATGGGCTGAAACAGTCACCTAGAGCTTGGTTTGACAAGTTCAGTGAAGTTATTCTTCAGATGGGTTTTTCTCGCTCCAAGACTGGTCATTCCTTATTTTACTCCAGCTCTTCCCGTGGATCCATTATTCTTATTCTATATGTTGATGACATAGTAATTACTGGCAGTGACACCATGGGAATATCTCGTGTCAAAGAGGGTTTGCAAAAACACTTCCATACAAAGGATCTGGGCAAACTAAGATACTTTCTAGGCATTGAAGTGCTTAGATCTCATGTAGGTGTCAATTTATCTCAGAGAAAATATGTGCTTGATTTGTTACAGAAGACAGACATGGCTGAATCTAAACCGATATCTACACCAATGGATTATCACATCAAAGAGGTGGTTGATGATGCTGAGTATCAAGATCCAGAATATTACAGGAGAATAGTGGGTAAGTTAATATATCTAACAGTCACCCGACCTGATATTTCATTTGCTGTGGGCGTGATCAGCCAATATATGCATTCTCCGCGACAATCACACTGGACAGCAGTCTGCAGAATTCTGAGGTATCTGAAAAATGCTCCCGGTAAGGGTATCACATATTCTAGACCAAAGGCACCTCCATCTACTCTGTCTCTCACAGGATATTCAGATGCTGACTGGGCTGGTGATCATACTGATAGGAGATCTACATCAGGCTATTGTACCTTTCTAGGTGATCATCTTATCACATGGAAAAGTAAGAAGCAACATGTGGTTGCTAGATCTAGCACTGAGGCTGAATACCGTGCTATGGCCCATGCATGCTGTGAATTAAAATGGGTCAAATCTGTTTTATCTGAATTACAAATTTCTCTTCTACCTTCTATGGAGCTCAAGTGTGACAATCAATCTTCTATGCACATTGCCAGGAATCCTATCTTTCATGAGCGTACAAAACACATAGAGGTTGATTGCCATTTTATTCGTGATCAAATAAAAGACGGCACAATTGTGACTCCATATGTCAGGTCTGAAGATCAACTAGTAGATATTCTGACAAAGCCTTTGGGTTCAGCAATCTTTCAGAGACTCTGCGGCAAGCTGGGCATACACGATGTGTACTCTCCAGCTTGAGGGGTTATGTGAAGCAACCTGCATCCCAGTCGATACTATCGACACTCTGTCGATAGTATCGAGATCAGTTTAGGTTCAAGTTGAAGCAAGCTGTATCCCGGTCGATACTATCGACACACATGTCGATAGTATCGAGAGTGGTTCAGGCGCAAGACAATATTCTGTCGATACCATCGACACTCAAGTCGATGGTATCGACACCGGCACAACGGCGGAACGACAAGCCAGCGGCATATCTATTTTGCTTATGAAATTTAGTTTTTATTCTTTTTCTCTCTTTGTACCTCATGTACTTACCCTAATATATATATACAAGTGTGTAGGCTCAAGCCCTACTCACGTTTGCTGCATCTTGCAGCTGACATGTGATAGGTGTTCCTGTCTTCTTCCTTCTTCATTTCTTCTTACAGGTGTTACCCTGGCAGACAACTATCTTGCCTCTGTTGACGGAACGCAGACACTATCACCAACCATATATCCCTTTTGTGTACCTTGTTCATTCCTTCATTTCCTTGTAATTTGATATCAATTAGCAAATTAACTCGTTCTCTTTAAGATTGTTACTTTCTTACCAAACACTTGTGTTATACAGGACTTGAAGACGGCGAAGAAGAGTGGAGAACGATATGAACTTGTTGAACTCTACTACTTGGAAAAACTTTCCACAGCATGTGCCCCTACATCTCCTTTGGTGGTGCATAGTCATCTTGGTCATGCGTCTATAGAAAAGCTCAAGGTTTTGGTTCTAGGTTTGTCCAACTTGGAGAGTCTGCAATGTGAATCATGTCAATTTAAAAACACACAGGTTTATCTTTAGGTCTAGGGAGTCATATAACAAAGTATATTTTGAGTTCGTACATTTTGATGTATGGGGTCTGAGTCGTGTCACATCTAAACTTGGATTTAGATATTGTCATATTTTGTCAACGATTATTCTCGTGCTACATCGCTTTATTTGATGAAGGAACAATTTGAACTTTTGTCCATAGTTAAGTCCTTTTGTGCATAATCGAAAACCTAGTTTAGAAAAAAAATTGTACTCTTCATTCCAACAATGCTAGAGAATATTTTAACTGTGAGCTCAACCATTTCACCTCCACACATGGTGTCATCCATCAATTGTCTTGCCCACATCACCACAGAATGGAGTAGTTGAGAGGAAAATATGTCATATTGTTGAGACTGCTCGCACCCTTCTCCTTCATATGCATGTTCCTAGAGAATTATGGGGGCATGCAGTTCTCAATGTCACCTAACTCAGCAACCGTATGCCATTATCCATTCCCTAGAACTACATACATGTTCAAATCCTTCATCTTATATATCCATTGTGGAATGTTCCACCCAGAGTGTTTGGATGTGTTTGTTTTGTCCGTTGGCTCGGTCCAACTATGGAAAAATTGAATCCAAAGTCCGACAAACGTGTTTTCTTAAGTTATTCTTGGGTCCAAAAGGGGTTTAAGTGCTACAACCCTACCTTATATCGTTTCTTTTTGTCTATTGATGTCACCTTTTTTTAAGACATGTCCTTCTTCGATGACAGTTCTTCAATGACAATAGTAGCCATGGAGGAGCTCTTGCCCTTCCTTATGGTTGAGTCCTTTACTAGTGGAAGGTACTCATGATGTGGTTCCACTGACCTCTGATCGACATCCAATCACTTAGGTATACACTTGTCGCACACGTGTAAGTAGACAGTCATGTTCAAGTACCGATGCATGTGGAATAGAGGCTCCTTTCAGTTCCGCTCCTTCTCCAGATGCTTACTTGTCAGAAGGTTAGGTAGAGACAGTTCCTTCTCCATATTTACAATAGTATCTTCCTATTTCTTTAAGTAAAGGTGTCAAATCATACACACTTAAAAAATTCAGCATCCCATTTCTAACTTTGTTTCATATAGCCATCTTTCACCTTCATATTACACCTTTAGTTCTTTTATACCCTCTGTCTCTATACCTCTGTCTGTTTCGGTTGCACTTGATCACCCAGGTTGGCGTCATTCAATGAATGTGGAGATGTCAATTCTTCATTGGAACGAGACATTATCAAAGTGGGTGCAGATGGTTGTGTTGATCAGCTCAAGGCACGTTTGGTAGCCAAGGGCACTTAGGTCCATGGCGAGGATTAATCATAGACCTTCTCTCCTCTGGAAAAGATGGCATTTGCTCGTATTTTCTTGTCTCTGGCTGCAATTCATTCTTGGCCTCTACACCAGCTTGATTATAAAAATGCATTCCTTCATGTTATCTAGATGAGGAGATTTATACGGAGCAACCACTTGGGTTTGTTGCTTAGGGGGAGCCAAAACTAGTATGTCGTCTTCACAAGTCCCTCTATGATCTGAAGCAGTCGCATCATGTCTGGTTCAGCAGATTCCACAATGCTCTTTCTAAGTTTGGACTCCATAGATGTATAGTGGATCATTCAGTCTTCTACAAAAGACAAAGTCCATGGAGCATTTTCTTGGTGGTATATGTTAATGACATTGGTATTGCACAATTTAAAGCTCTTTTTGTAGGGCCAATTTCAAACAAAGGACGTGGGCCAATGTTTTAAAAGAGTGAAGTAGGAAGTGAGAGGACAAGACCTTGTAGCCCCTTAAGATCCAGGTGGGTGCTTAAGCAGGCACTTTTTCAAAAATCGGTGCTTAAATTTTTAAATATTATTTAAATTTGATACGCATACATACATGCATAACATTATTGTGAAGAGAATAAGTATGTATTATTGAGCAAGGAATTAAATGATCGATACTAATGTCGTTTCGACAGCTTGAATATAGATATTTACTGGTATACCGACGGAAATATCGACACATGCAATCCAGGCCATATCGACGCCAAAATGAACGAATTAAATCATGAAATTCGATAGGTGTAATCTCTACACCTAAATGCATCGTTTTATGCAATAGAATTCTATAAGGGTATGTTGGGGGGGGGTTGTCCATCATGTGGGAGGTAGGGAACCTGTCCTGTTTTCTGTAGATTTCGATGAAGGATTTTGATGAAAAAATATTGGAATTACGATTTGGAATTTTACTAGCACAATCCATAAACATAAATACACATACTTACGCAATAATATCCAATTTACAACACTTGAATAGCATAGTAACTTACTAACTCATATCGGTTGTATGTTGAGTTACACACTAATTCTCCATACAA
Source organism: Alisma plantago-aquatica (assembly GCA_963693085.1). Taxonomy (NCBI): domain Eukaryota; kingdom Viridiplantae; phylum Streptophyta; class Magnoliopsida; order Alismatales; family Alismataceae; genus Alisma; species Alisma plantago-aquatica. The sequence goes on along the minus strand of OY856409.1, from coordinate 1,367,763,220 downwards.
TATTGAGTTGATATGGTTGACATATTGCTCCCATGACATGTACATTATGTAAGGTTGGTGGTATGAAGTTATGTGTTGCTCATACATGTCATGTACAATACTATATAAGTATATAATACTCGTTTGTATTATGTAACTAAACACGATATGTTATAGAATTTTACAGTACTATGTCTCCATATGCATCATATTAGATTCTGAAAGAAAATATACACCAGGGCTTTCTATTGCTCTTCTTTAACGTGTGACTTTGACAATTAACTTCATGACCGTCAAGGAAGTTAGGCACCATCACTATTGTGACACCTTTTCTCCGCCGTTGTTTATTGCACATGATCTTGATATGCGGTAGTGAGTTTCTCCATGGATTATGCACAATAGCGGGGTAAGTATAAAAGCCATTATTACCATGCCCACTATATGCGTGTCATGCGGATACGATAATATAAAAGTGTAGTTACCATGTCAACCATGTCCACGTTATGGGAAATATGTAGCAAGTGCCATATATAAACAGATATAAGACTAGAAAATTACAAAATCTATACTTTGTTACAATATTTGTTTGTTGTGTTGCGAAGTAGTACATTTTTTTCCTTTGTATGATAAAAATACTAGTAAGAAGAACATATGTATACTAATTAGCTTACTACTAAAAATGATAGCAAATTATAATTATATTTCGTGGATAATTTAGTTATATTACTATGATTATAATGTAGATTATGAGAAAGTGTTGTAGATCTAAGAACACATACAATTAGGAAGACGTATAAAAAAGCAGATGGCGGGATCTTTGTCAATTCAAGGCATTTTGGGATGAATTTACATTTTAATTGAGATAGATGAAGTGTAAATGAGAGATGGCAGAAAACATGAAGGCATACCTTAGATTAGACTTATTTGAGCCCTAGTTGTCGAGATCCTTTTGCCTCGCCATTTCCTCCTCTCAAACAACAGAAACAGACCCAAGCACGCAAAAAATCGGTATTTCTGTCGGTATACCAGTAAATTTCGTCGATATTTGGCGATATGTGCCAATATTTGGCGGTATACCATCGGTTTACCGATATTTGCAATCCCAACGACAGGTTTGTGTGAACCAATGACCGATGTCGTCGATATCGGTATACCGACAATATCGTCGATATCTCTTTCATTGTTATTGAGATAAGTAGGTATTATTGAGATAACTAATGCAAGCATAGGCATCCTCCTTATATAGGATAGGAGTCACCTAATATAGAGTTCACCAATATGGGACAAAAGACAAGACACTACAGAGAGCATAAAATAAGTATATAAATAAAAATAAACATATTAACACCCCCTCAAGCTGGAGCATGGATATCATGCATGCCCAATTTGTAACCATAGAATGGAATCTTGTCTTTGGTAGTGATTTGGTAAAGATGTCGGTGAGTTGATTCTCAATCTTGATGTATGGAGTCGCTATGCGCGTGGATAAAATGGACTCTCTGACGAGACTCTCTGACGAGACTCTCTGACGAAATGACAGTTTACCTCAATATGTTTGGTACACTCATTGAATGTGGGATTACTGACAATGAAGGTAGTTGCTTTATTATCACAAGACATAAGAATGGGGGTAGAATCACCGACTATGAATTCCATTAATAGTCTTTGAACCCACATTAGCTTACAAGTGATATGTGCCATGGCGTGATACTCAGCTTCAACACTGGATCTAGCCCAACAACCTGCTTTTTGCTTCTCCAAGTAACAAGGTTACTGTAGAGAGTAAAGGAGTTGTTTATTCAGTGAGTAAAAAGGGTTTACATGGTACTCTCTTATATAGCTACAGAGAGTTGAGGCACATATACAAGCGAGCAATATGGGACTAATACAATAAAGCAGTAGGAGGAAAACACACAATAGGTCCCATAACCCACAAGCGTAGCGGAAGCATGGTGGGCCCATAACCCACAGGTCCCAGGATCGGAACATGGCTCTGATACCATGTAGAGAGTAAAGGAGTTGTTTATTCAGTGAGTAAAAAAAGGTTTACAGGGTACTCTCTTATATAGCTACAGAGAGTTGAGACACATATACAAGCGAGCAATATGGGACTAATACAATAAAGCAGTAGGAGGAAAACACAGCAGAATAAGTAAATAACACATTATTTCTATAACTAGAAACACTAGTGATTCATGGTCTTCATCACAATCGCCAACGTCGCAGCCCAGAGAGTGCTGAGTCACAGCAACAGTAGTAGTCAATGTGCAAATAAAGCACAGACGAACCAAAGAGTTCTGGATCACAGTAGCAGAAGTCAACATGCACGAAAGCATGGACTAGTAAAGAGTCAACGTGCAGACAAAGCACGGACATGCCAGAGAGTGCTGGCGCACAACAATAAAAGTGGATGACGTAGCCGGATAGAAGACCATCTTGAAAGTGCAAGCATTATATATGGATCTCCATATAATAAGATCTCCAAGAAGCATGAAGCAGTAAAAGACTTTTCAGATGCAAATATCAATCGTAGAAGTCCGCAAGCTCTTTGAAGAGCTTAAAGATCCACAAATATATCAACCAACAAAGTATAATTTTCCTCTCCTTTATTTCTCCCCCTCGCACCAACCACAGGAAGAAACAAAAATGGTTGGTGTGGACAAATGTAAATTTCCCTTGATAAATATATAGGATAACATCTTAACTGCAGCAATTAGAATGTCAAGCATATTGATAAAGTTAGACTGGAATCAAATAATAGCCGAAATCACCCAACACAACCATAGAATACAGAACGATGGCGAATTGGCTCAGATTTGTCCAATGAATTTGGAATGACTGTATCATATTAGATAATCAAATGTAATGTTGTGGATGTTCCTGCTGCCGTTCAAGATCTACTGAACAATAGATCTGTCCCAAGAAATCTTAAATATGCAGTTTTCTTTGGGTAACATCGCCAATGTTATTTTGTTAACAAATAGTGCCTAATAATTATCCATCTCCATGATGATGATTACCAGAAACCCATCAAGTGTTTGAACAACCATGGATCGGGAAAAACCGAAACGCAATCTAATAAACGAGACCAGCGATGGTTCCAATTTGTAATTGGCGGCCATGGATGAAAGTAGAGCGCCTACTGATAGGGCTATGGGAACTAATTGCTGACCGGGAAAAGAAATTACCCAAACGCTGACCACCTTGACACCGGCAGTTGTAGCAATAGAGATTCATCCAGGCTGGCGTGAAATGAACGTTTAGCATTAGGGACCGTCTCTGTCGAGGAAGGGGCTTGGTTTCTTTTTCCAAAAGTAGTAATACGGGAGGAGGCTCTATGGTAGTGGATAAAAAAGGCAAGTGGCAGGGGTTGAAGGTGGAGGTTTGCGGCAAGATAATAGCGGCTAGTATCTTGTAGCTGAGGGGGAGTTAGCGGCAACTAGGGATTCTTGGTCGATGTTCCAGAGAAGGGAGTTAGGACTTGTCAAGCGGACAACTTCCACGGATGGTTGAGTGGGCGACAACCAGAGGGGTGGCTCCGGGCAGCAGACGAAGGGGCAGTTTGTCAGGTTAAAGGAGGGGCGGGATATTTGCAAAAAGAAGCGGCAGCAGGTGGTGAGGCTCACAAAAGCAGAGGTAACAAGGGACATGCGGGTAGCGACTGAGGGCTTACGGGCAGCAGGTTAGCGGCTGGTGGAGTTGTCAAGGAAATTGCAGCTAGACAAAAAAATGAGATCATGGCAGTTGTCTCTCCAGCCACGCAAAGATGAAGAGTTGATGAAGGCAATGCCCGGCGGGCAGCCAAGCCAGGCCAAGAAGGTGGCGGCCGCCGGCAGGCGGAACAATCCTTTTTGTCTTCTCTAGGACTAGGGTTTTTGGATCAATGCTCTGATACCATCTTAAAAAGTAAAAGACGGCTGTTCGTGGTATTAGATAAGAGAAACCCCGCTCCTATAAATAGGAGAACATGGAAGCGTACAGGATATGAGACAAACCCTAATGGGCCAAGACACTTGGGCCCATATAATAAAGACACTAATAACAATAATAAACAGACTCTCTAACAGACTGTCATATTGGATTGGTGAACCGTGGACTCTTTGCCATCCATGTTGACCACAAATGCACCCAACCAAAGAAGATATAAATCAGATCGGTAGAAGCAGATCAAATGGCATCAAATTAGACTTTATAGCAAGCATCAAACTTTTTCTTCACCAAAGGAGACTTTGTGGAAGCTAAGGGAAAATAAATGAAATCAGAAATTTTCAAGAATTAGACTTTACTTCAAGAAATCAGACTTTCTTCCAGGCATCAGACTTCTTCCAGAAATCAGATTTTTCCTTCACTAAGGGACAATATAAGACCTTGAAATCTTATATTTGCACAGCTTGTAGAAGTCGAAAACCTTGAAATCAGACTTTGTGACCTTGAAAATCAAATTCTCTTTGTTGTCATGGCTGAAGCGAGATCTTGATTTTAACTGAGAAGATATTAATCAACTGAGATTTTGATTGGGACCACTAGTCGCTTAAACGTGGACCAAAAGTCCTAAATTCCTGTTCTGTACTGTGCTGCTACGGTAATTCCGACCACACTATGAGAGTGAAGAAGAACTACTGCTCTCTCCTTGATGCTATGCTGTCCCGGACCTTCTAAGACAAGGTTGTGGGAGTAGGGGCACCCCACAAGGAGCCAAAATCAGGGGTGGAAAGCTTCCCTGTTGTTGACTGAGTACATACCCAAAGAAAAGAGAGTGGCAGCAGTTTTCAGATGGCCAAAGACCATCTCTTGCTTCACTAGCAGGCCGCTAGGGATGAGGAGAGGAAGAGGGCAAGGCTGCTTGGGGCAAAAAACCCAAAAAGGGGTTGACCACAACTTCTCTTCCGTCACCACTGCTACAGTAAAACACCGTTGCAGTCGACAAACACAGGGACAACACTTTAACGACTAGAGGGAGATGAAGGCAACTTCAAGGGTTTACTCTCACTTGGAGAGGATGACTACAACCCTAGGGTTGAACCTCAAGCTCTGATACCATAAGATGTACAACTGAGGGAGAATGCCCTGATAATCACTCACGGTTGGGGTGCTTGTATATTGATATACAAGAGACATTACAAACTTTATACATAGGTCATTGACCTTTTCTCACATTTACAAGAAGGTCCCCAGACATACATATTAATAAAGGTAATTCAATATATCACACATGTACTAGAAATAGTATCAGTTTTCAGAGTCATGCCACTGGCTAAGTGTTTTTTTCTAGCCATTGTGCTAATGCAAATGATAGCACACTGACCGACAATAGCAACAGATCTACAAGAAACCAATGTTGGGGGGGGGGGGAGACTCTTCTCTTGTAAATAATGTGCATTTAATGTGACCCAAATTAACACCAAGATATACCACCAAGGGGACAACAATTGGATCTAGATCCATTGGAGTTCAGCAATTTCTGTTGTGGGGTCCAAAATATATGGGAGGAATGAAACTTTTGCCAGCTCTATGGTCTGCAGAGAAGCCCTTTACATGTGAAGTTTGGGTTCACACATGAGAAGAAAAAAGTGTAGAAATATTTTGCCCACAGGAAACAGTATTATCCCAGTTAACCTGTGACAGCTTGATTAGACCTGCTACAATGTTATCTTGGTCGTTTGATTCTCTGCATATTGACAAGCTAACTTAGCCCTCTTTCTTTCTGCAAAAATTTAAACCATTTAGCCGTCATCTCTTGTAGGATTACTTTTAATAGAGCACATGATTTTATCTGTAAAATGATGGCCCCTCAGTTGTGACTTGTGACATGTCCAACGAATTTGAGCCCGCAATTAAAATCAGGTCATTCTTTTAGTAGATTAGGTCAACTGATTCATATATCAATGTGTGTGTTATGCATGATTTTATATTTATATGTATCATTTTCCTTTACGGCTGTGTTTATCTCTATCAGGTTGAAGCTCCTCCAGAAATTTTAAGGCCAATTAAGGTAGGACAATCGTCTTCCCTTAAAGTTGGACAACGGTGTTTGGCGATAGGAAACCCATTTGGCTTTGATCATACCCTAACAGTTGGGGTTATTAGTGGATTAAATCGTGAAATTTTTAGCCAAACGGGGGTGACTATTGGTGGCGGCATCCAAACAGATGCTGCGATTAATCCTGGAAACAGGTAAAAACTTCCATGTTTGGTTAGTTCACATTCAGTATGATATGATATATATTGTGGTTCACGTTTCTTGTGCTTATCTTTTCTTTTACATATCACTATTGCCTGCACTATTTCAAACTTGCATTTGGACTCTTATTTTTACTATTGAGAAGATGATGTGTCTCTATGATAACTATACCAATTAATCTGTGGTACAGGAGACCCCTCCCTCCAAAATTATCTTCAGAAACAAGGACAGACCTTGGCTTAAGTAGATTATGAATACTCAAGCCTGAGATTGTAGCATTTGGTTTTGTTAAAGTTGAAATAAAGTGGTAGTATATTGTTTATATATCTGACATTCTCTAATACAACTGATTATGCAGAATTGCGGACTCTCTCTCTCTCTCTCTCACACACACACACAATGGCATATCCCCAGTGCAAGTGTGAGCGGAGGGCACAATTAACATGTAACACACACACGTACTAATATACACAATACCCACACACACTCACGATGCACACAGAAGGCTCTCACACACATAAAAACATGCAGACACAATACAAACACCACACATAACCCATGCATGCACATGCAACCTCCCCTCCCCCCAAAAGAACACAAAAAAATTGAAAGAAGAAAAAAATGCAATCACACACAAGCATGCACCCTCCTATTTTTTAAGGCCATAGAGTTTTTGGGTGTCTTCTCGTGTCATGTTAATAGATTGGTGATATGTATCTGTTAGAGAGTCTGTTTACTTATGTATTTAGTCTCTTCGTATTATGGGCCCGTGTACATCTTAGCCCATTAGGGTTTAGTTTGAGTCTGTACGCTTCCTTGTTTTCGTATATATAGGAGAAAGGTTGTCTCATATCAATAAATCAATTAGCCATCTTTCACTTTATAACATGGTATCAGAGGTGTGAAATAATAAAAGACGGCTACTTGTTGTATTAAGAAGAGAAAACCCTGCTCCTATAAATAGGAGAACAAGGAAGCATACAAGACACAACCTAACCCTAATGGGCTAAGACATACTTGAGCCCATATTACAAAACACTTAATAACATAAATATACAGACTCTCTAATACTCCCCCTCAAGCTGAAGTTGGGAGAATCCCAAATCAGCTTGCAAACAGAGAGATAGACTAAAGAAAAGACAAATAAGATGAGATAAAAAAAAGCCAAGCCCATAAAAAAAGATTTCTCCCCCTCAAAATTACAATAAAGCACTTATCGCTCAAATAACCCCCTCAAATAGGTATCCCAGAGCAGGTATGCAAGCAGGTTGAATGTAAAGTATGTCATAAGTCGCCGGTGCAGATCACAAATAGGTAGCAGAAGCTTCTTGATAAGAAAAAGATGTGGCATCTAGAGTAGTAGTAAACAACAACAAAGCATCATGGTCTTCATCGCAGACGCTAACGTCGCAACCCAGAGAGTGCTAGGTCACAACAGCAGTAGTAGTCAATGTGCGAAACAGAGCACGGACAGGCCAGAGAGTGCTAGCACACAGAAGCAGAAAGTCGACGTGCAAACAAGGCGTGGACAAGTAAAAGGTCAACATGCATAAAGCATGGACAATCCAGAGAGTGCTGGTTCACAGTAGAAATGTATAGAGAGTGCTGGTTCACGGTAGAAAAGTCCAGAGAGTGTTGGTTCACAATAGTAGTAGTCAACATACAAATAAAGTACGTACGGGTCAACGTGCGAAACAGAGCAAGAATGAGCCAGAGAGTGTTGGCGCACAGCGGTAGTAGTCAACGTGCAAAGAAAGCACGGACAAAAGGTAGACAATAGAGTCGACGTAGCCAGATAGAAGACCATCATGTTGAAAAAGCAAGCAATATACATGAATCTCTAGATAATACGTTCTCCAAGAAGCATATAGCAGTGAATATCAATAGCAGAAGTCCACAAGTTCTTCAAGAAGTACACCAAGATCAACAGAAATATAAAGCAACATAATATAATCTTCCTCTTCTTCATCTCTGTATCCTCTATTTCTCCCCCTCACACCAACCACGAAAAGAACTAAGAGTGGTTGGGGTGGATAAGTCAAAAACAATGGTAGAGGCAAGGGCTATGTAGGCAAGTGTGTGGAGGGTGTAACCAAAAACTCGAGTCAAGGTACAATATGACCCGATTACATAGATCCAGATAGTAAGATAAATCGATCTTTATACGATCCAAACACAAGATATGTCCGGACCTTAGGCCACAAAATAGAGATCCGATAATAGATTGGATTGCCAATAAGCATAATGTGTATATGAAGAAGGGGGACAATTACACAAAAAATCGGGAGAAATCAACTAGTACATATTTGTTGATGAATAAAGAGCTAATGCACCGGCCACCAAGTAGACTTGTTTGCTTGCAGAATAAGATGCATATTTATTTTTTTGATTCAACAAATCACATCACCATGAATGCAATAAAGTGTCACGCTATCATTCTAGAGTTAATCATGCCGTCAAGAAAAACACGTAATGGGCCAAGGGGCATTGGATTGTTTTCATATAGCTGATCGCAGACAAGTCACAATGATAACACAACGACACTAAACAGAAGACCAATCAGGAAACTGTACTCTTCCCATATCCGTTGTGTCTGTCATCGGTCCGGTGGGATCCACGATTTGGGGTCAGCAGCAAAGCAAGCAAAGATCAACTTAAATAAAGCACAAAAGATCCAATTTTTGTGAAGACGATAGATAGATGCCTGACAGAGGTTGTGCTTTGTTGGGGTTGCTGCTTGAAAAAGACCAAAGATATTCTTATAGTCGGTCAATCAACATCTACAGAATTGCAGGATCCCGCTGGACGATTTGTTGTTGTTAGCAGCAGAAGGCTTTGGAGACGGGAGAGGCAGTCACAAGATTAAGGGGAGCGGCGGAAGTCGTGTGAGCAATAGGCTAGAGTTCTTTTATTTTCCTTCTGATAGTTTACAGGATATAATTAGGAGAGGGTTGGTTTGGCTGTTGGGTAGAGACTCGGCGGTGGAGAAACATGGGTGTGGGTTGAAGGCAAAAAGAAGAAAGGAAGGAGGGAAGAAGATGACCGGATAGAATAAAGTTGGCAGCGGGCACCAAGAGGTTGCCCGGTGGGCGGCCTAGCCTAGAAGGACGGCTGCCGCCCGCAGCAGGCGGAAGAAAAAATTTGTGTTTTCTCTAGGTTTTGGGATTGATCACTGTTCTGATACCATGTGAAATAATAAAAGATGGCTATTTGTTGTATTAAGAAGAGAAAATCCTGCTCTTATAAATAGGAGAACACGGAAGCATACAAGACACAACCTAATCCTAATGGGACAAGACATACTTGAACCCATATTACAAAACACTTAATAACATAAATAAACAGACTCTCTAATAGAACCAAAACCCTAGCTGTGAGAGAGAAAAGAGGAGATGTAGCCGGTGGGTGGCCACCCTTCTTTCTTGTAGGTCGGCTGCCCGTAGCCTATTCTATGGTTTTCGTTGCTCTTTCATCAACCTGGTTTACTCTACTCCTTGCCTTTCGCCACTGCTGCCATCACCCACCCATCTCCGCCTCCTACCACCCAGCTGCCGCCGACCACCTTCTGCCGCCATTGCCCCTGCTCTAAGGCCACCGACCTGTCGCTCTGCTACCTAAGAGATCTCCTGTCACGGCTGCGCCTGCCAACTGCCTTACCACCACCACTCCTAGTCACACCACCTCGCTACTCTGTTGCCACCACGCTTCTCCCTTCCGCAATAGCTTATTGCTTTCGTCGTCACGGCCTATCTGCTGCTGGCCGCATCTGGTGCCTAGCCTCTGCCCGCTCATCACCCGAAAGGTCGACCACTTCCTTGATATCAACCACCACAATCTTTGCTCCTCTTAGCCACCTCATCGTCGCCTCCTAAGCCTGCTACTCTACTGCCTAGATGTTGCTGCTACCCCACTTTTGCCAACCCTTCTGCTCCCACAACCTGCCATCCTGCGGCTTCCAGAGATCCCAACCACCCGCTACTATTGCTGTCTACCGCGACTACATCCGTATATTGTTTTCTTTCCCTCAACATTTTTATTGTGCCCCCAATTTGGATGGATTTTTTCCATCTTGGTCTTACTTTGTATGAAGGCTGGTGCTTTATTTCTCTTCAAAAATCTTTGTAGACCTTTTTTTTTTGGGGGGGGGGTCTCTGTCCCCAAGCCCCCGTGAGGGACAGCCTCCCCTCGACCCCTCTCGTTGAAGGGTAGTGGGACCCCCATTAGGGACCGCGCCCCCACCCCTCGACAGTGTGACGACTTATTTTTCTGGGTCATTTCTTTATCATTTCCACCCAACCACTCTTGGTTCGTTCTGTGGTTGGTATGAGGGGGAAGATATAAAAGAGAGATGAGATGGAGGAGACAAGAAGAAGTTTTATATTTGCTACTATTGATTAATGCTTCTTGGAGCGCTTTGAATCTGGAGCTTTTTTTTTCTTCTGTTGTCTTTTGGGTTGCTAATGGTCTTCTATCCGGCTACTGCTGTGCGCCAACACTCTCTGGCTTGTCTGTGCTTTGCGCACGTTGACTGTCTACTTGTCCATACTTTGTGTGCGTGTTGACTTTTTGTTACTGTGATCCAACACTCTCTGGTTTGTCCGTGCTTTGTTTGCATGTTGACTACTAGTCTACTACCACTATTGTGACTCAATATTCTCTGGGTTGCAACTGTGATGAAGGCCATGATGCTTTGCTGCTTACTTCTGCTCCAGGTAACACCATATGGTCGAGAAGCTTCTGCGACCTGCTTGCCTACTATGGAGTATCTACTTGAGGGGGTGTGTTTGAGTATTTGAGCGCTTAATTGTAATATTGGGGGTGGGGGAATCTTGTATGGGCTTGGTTTATCTTTTTATTTTGTCTTTGTTTTTAGTCTGCATCTCTACTTGCAAGCTGACTTGGGATTTTCCCAAGCTTCATCTTGAGGGGGAGTGTTAGAGAGTTTGTTTACTTATGTATTTTGTCTCTTTGTATTATGTGCCCCAAGTACATCTTAGCCCATTAGGGTTTAGTTTGAGTCTTTACGCTTCCCTATTTTCCTACATATAGGAGCAAGGTTGTCTCTTATCAATATATCAATTAACCGTCTTTCACTTTATAACAATATCTACCAAAAGGACGTAATATCTACACCCCCACACTCAAAATTTTGGGGTCGTTAATCTACCTAATGTACATTATTCCTAACAAACACAAACACACAAATTTAGGTTGGATAGTTTGGTTGTCTTGAGTGTTGACATAGTACTTGTGGATGAATTCTACTTAAGATACATAATTCCCAATCTCTTCAATTCCAAGCATGTCATACTGTTATCTGTTATCTAGAACATCCACAAATGACACCTTGCTGGCAATAGCATGATCCACATCTGTTGTGGTGATTGGAGAATGGTTCCATTCTGACACAAATACAACCGTTGCACTGTCTTGGCTACCAAGGAGCTGTTCATTCGTTTACATTGTGCACACCATCTAGGGCTAGCAATACTCCAACCACAATAATGAGTTTGCCTCACTTTATTTGTTAGAGGTTATATCTAATGTAATATGGTCCTGGAGTTTGCAGGCCCACTACGGTTTGGTCAAAATTGTAACTGTGTCCCCCTCTCCTATATATTGAAGGGTGAGTTTGCCTATGTGATATATAGCATTGTTCTTATTACTTTTCCTAGAGCAGTAATTTTCTTGAGGAAACCCAAACAAAAATTGTCCTTCTGGCAGGCGGTCAGTGCTCCATTGATGATTTTTCACATGCAACTTGGATTTTCTTATACATATTTATTACAAGTACTTCCAACTATCAAGTCATTTTTTTAAAATTTGAACTCAGTTCTCCCTACCTATCAAAATACTTCGAGCTGACAATGCTTTAGAGCATATCCAACATGATCTCACTGCCTTATGCAAGAACCATGGTACCATTGATCAAACCTTATGCCCTTATTACTCTCAACAACGGGGTGGCTAAACGTAAAAATTGCCATTTTCTTAATGTTGCCAGCATTATCATGATTTATAGCCACATTTCCAAACATTTGTGGCCTGAAGTCCTATTGACCGCCTGCTTTCTCATCAACCGAATGTTGTTCTCCGTCATTCACAAGCAAATGCCCTTCCACCTTCTATGTCTTAATCAAGACCACTTTTCCTTACCGCCTCACATCTTTGGTTGTACTGCTTTAACAAAAAAAATCATAGAAAGCGCGAAGTGGGAAGTGAGTGGACGGGACCTTGTACAGGACCTTGTAGAAGCTTGAAGTGACTACAAGTAGTAAAGATTTAAGCAAGTGTAGAGGCAACTGCTGTATAAGAATGATCTTTTTTATATCAAATAGTAGATGGGGTTAGAAGCTTGTTTCTCAGTGTTCATTTGTATATTATAAATGGGATAGCAAAAAGATTTGCATTTTTTGTAAAAATAGGAAACACATAGCAGGATGTGTGTGTTAACATGGAAAATTGAAGTACGGATATTCAAGGAATGAAGATTAAATAGATCATTTTTTTTCATGAATTCAAATTGATATTGAGCTGACAATTGTATCATATGAATATGATGATGAATAAAGAAACAGAAAAAGATAATAATTCATAATCCCCAATGATGAAAAATATCGTAACACATAACCACATATGAAAAGAGCAGAGAATGTAGTAAAATTGTTAAAAAAAAAGAGAATATGAACATTAGAAATTATAAAATGTGACAAAGAAAGAGAAGTTAACCATCTCATTTCCGTGTTGACCTGTTTTTGAAGGAAACTACCATGTAAGTAGATGAGATGTTAACTTTTCAATTCAAAAGATAATTTTAGGTGATTTCTATTTTATTTCATTTGTATATAAAAATCCTCTTTCCGCTTCATTTCATTCTCAAGTCGCTTAAATTCTACAATACATCACAAAGCTCATGTTGTTTACAAGCCATGGTTAGTGATTATGTGAGTAGCCAGTTATATGTTTTCTCATCATTTATATTTGCAAACGTCTCATGAAGACAATATTCTGCTACATTGTGCTGCAGCCTGTCTCTATTTGATATCAGAGATCAAGCTCCACTTCCACAATTTTTTCTCCTCTTTCTCCCTCTCTGCCATCACAGATCTAACCTAATTCAAAAGGGTCAACTAGTTATTTTTACTCTATCTGTACAATGGATCTCCACAGTGGCACATCCACTGACAAATTGCAAACTCAGCCTCGTGCACAATTCTATATGCAGCTTGGCTTCTTGTAATTCTCCTCTCTTGTCAAGCTCATGGAAGAAATTTTACTTTCTCAATTTACTATGTCAGTTTGGTTGTAGTTGCAACTTTGTTGGCAAATGGCAACTAGTCATCTAGATGTCTGCTTGTCTCGACCTGGATAGACATGATGTTGCAGGACCCTGCAAATCGTATGCCACATCAAGTTATTGCCCTGCGGGGTTATTGGGTCCTAAAGGAAGTTCTTCCCTCAGGGTGTCCAAAGTTATTGTCCTGCAAAATTTAGGTCTGGCTGACCTGAATTAGATCAGCAAAATTGACTCCATGGCAAACTCCTTGCAGGTGCCAACTTTTTTACTTTCACCGGCCAATCAGCTTGTCTGTTTCCTTTTTTTGGGCTTGATAAGCAGAGTGGTTTGTCTGGTTTAATTCAAAACTTGCTTTTTATGGCAAATTTCATGCAGCTCCGCCTCCAACGAGCTGCTACTCCTTCCAGCCATGTCGTTTCTGCTGGAGGCATACTTAGGTTATTCCCCATGCTTGTGCCTGCCATCTCTGATTGTTTCCTTACCAACATTCTATTATGCTTCAAACACAATGATGCAATAGATACTCTCCCAGAAACCTTTTTCTGTGGTACAAGATAGCTACTTCTACTCCATTATGAACACATTTTCTGTACTCTTTAAGGAATCACAATTCCTAGAAAAGCTGAAATTGATGAAACCGTAGAAGCTCTTCGTGAAATTCAAATTCATTGTGAAGCATGTTGTGTAGCACAAGTTAACGTGTGTACTCTGTTATATATAGGTGTCAACATGCTTCAATGTTTTAAAAAGCGTTAAGCGGTAAGCGTGCGGACAGCACCTTGTAACTGGTTAAGCGGTAAGCGGCCGATTTTTGAAAAAATAGGTTTTGATTTTCTATACAATTTTATAAAAAAAATGCACATGTATGGATATACATACTATAATTTTTGGAACCTTTATACATATCTAAACACCCTAAATAACAATACTAAACACCCAAATACTTTATAACACAACTATAAAACAATGATTATAGCTAAACTATTGAACAATAGACTTGTCACACATAAAACACCCTACACAACTATAAAACAATAAAGTATTAAGTATATATACATGATACAATAATTATTTTGCATCACATTACAGCATACTTATCATTGATACCTTACTTAACTTATTGCTACATTTACATATCATCACTTGATCATAAATTACAGCGGTACATTTAACCAAAGTATGCATTCTAAAATCTAATCGTGATTAGTTACATGTAATTTACTTGGATATACAGCAATACCCGATTACTATGGCTTACATACAAAGTATGCATATTAAATTAACTAAGGCTTATCATAGAACATGTATTGTATATAAGTTTAATATATTACAGTCAATAATTATTTTATTTTCAAAAATTACTTAATGTTACATGCTTGCAGCAATTTTCTTAAAAAAAGGGGTCTGAGCGGCCGATTAAGCGGCTGATTAAGCGGATTAAGCTGGGAAAAAACTCCCATTTTTTGGAAAACGATTAATTGGCCGCTCAGGGGGTATTTTAAACGGCTGGGCTGCTGAGCCGATTAAGCGGCCCCTCAGAACGTTTTTCATTTCAGTGACATGCTTACATATAAAAGAAAAGAGTATTTGTTTTCCATCAGGTTTTCTTACAACTTTTTTTTGCAGTGGCGGTCCGTTGCTCGACTCCAAGGGAAATCTCATTGGTATAAACACAGCAATATTTACTCAAACAGGTGCTATACCTATCGCACTAAATTCTTCAATTCATGAATGAATCCACATGGTCCATGAAATGCGCATTCATGATTGTACGATTTTGTTTCTTGTTGCAATTTAAGAGTATGCCATTATATGAAAATATAAGCAATAGATCAATTTTATAAGGTCACCCACTTTGAATTAGCAACTTCCACTTATATCTTCAAAGGGAAAAAATGAAAATCAACATAATTGAAATCTTTGCTTGCACATTAAGTGTACTTGTCTCATGAATTCTGTAGTGCATTTCTCCTTGAAAACTGTATCAAATCAATCCAACATTTAAGGATTATTAAACTCAATTGGAGGAAAATGCTATCATGCTCTATGAGTTACACTATTTGACCAAACCACTATACTAGTTTGCAAGTAAAATGTTTCAGTATGCCTCACACAGCATACTCCTTTCTTTGAGCATAGATGGGAATATGCAGTTGTTGTCATGACTGTATGTTCTCTAGTCAAAGGCACAATAACAATTACAGGAATTTCTGTGAATTGTGGCCTCAGATCTAAGAATTCTTCAATGTGTATTTTCTCTATCTTGTAGTCTTTATTAAAAATTTATAAAGGAACACCTATACACCATTATCTTATTATCTCATTGGTGAAAATCCTCAACTGTGGTATGTGAGAGGATTTGGGTCAAAGCGATATCCGGTTAGGGTGTGCTCTCCTTTATTATATAGACAAAGACCATTTACATAGTAGACCCAACAGGAAAAGGATATAGTAAAGAGATACATAAAATAGGAAAACTATTTTCCAACACTCCCCCTCAAGTTGGAGCCTCCACATCATGCATGCCCAACTTGGAAGTCATATGCTTGAAAGCTGAAGATGGAAGTGGCTTGGTGAAAATATCTGCCACTTGTTGATCACTCCTAACATGAGGAGTCTGAATCTTCTTGGAGGGCACTAAATCACGAACAAAATGGCAGTCCACTTCTATGTGTTTGGTCCTCTCATGAAACACCGGATTTCTAGCAATATGAATGGTTGCCTGGTTATCACACATGAGAGAAATAGGGGTCTCAACGGACACGCCCATTTCTGACAAAAAGACACAACCCACTGTAGCTCACAACAAGCATGTGTCGTGGCTCGATATTCAACTTTTGTGTTGGATCGTGCTACCACATTCTGTTTCTTGCTCTTCCAAGTCACCAAATGCGACCCAATAAACATGAAAGATCCAGAAGTAGATTGCCTATCTCCAACATCACAAGCCCAATCAACATCAGTGAACCCAGTGAGTTTTAAGGATGTATGTGTGAAGTTCTGCCCCGTAAATTAAGTAAGGCCCTTCCCTGAAGATCCTTTGATGTACCAAAGAATCCGGGTGACTACCATCTAATGTGACGTCTTAGGCGCACTCATAAACTGGCTAACCACTCCAACAACATAAGAAATATCAGGCCGAGTAACTGTCAAGAGATTAGTTTCCCTACAATCCTTCTATGCTTTGCTGAATTAGAAAACTTGCTGTCATAAAAATTGAAGTCTTGGTATGATAGCCCATAGGCGTGGAGACAGGTTTACACTGTGTCATGTCTGTCTCTGCAAGCAGGTCAAGGACATATTTTTGTTGAGAGAGATTTGTTCCTTTCTTGGAGCATAGGACTTCTATGCCGAAGGTTACCCAGATCTTTTGTCTGAAATTGTGTTTGCAGCCATGTCTTGAGTTGTAGAATGCCAGTAGAGTTATCACCGGTGATGACAATATCATCTACATAAACAGCTAGAATAATGGTGCCACTCAAAGACTTATGAACAAAGAGTGAGTAATCAGTAGAAGATCGGGTGAACCCAAACTGGATAAGTGCAACACTGAATTTATCAAACCATGTCCGAGGTGATTTCAATAGACCATACAAAGATTTCTTGAGCTTGCATACCTTCTAACACTCCCCCTGAGCAACATACCCAGGAGGTTGCTCCATGTACACCTCCTCAAGAAGATCACCATGAAGGCATTATTGACATCCAACTGAAGTAAGAGGCCAA
Source organism: Alisma plantago-aquatica (assembly GCA_963693085.1). Lineage (NCBI taxonomy): Eukaryota > Viridiplantae > Streptophyta > Magnoliopsida > Alismatales > Alismataceae > Alisma > Alisma plantago-aquatica. The sequence continues at coordinate 1,367,746,037 of OY856409.1, read as the reverse complement.
GAAAAATGAGTAGCAATAGAAACAAGAATTCGCACAGAATTTAGCCGAGCCACTGGAGAAAAAATCTCAAAGAAGTCAACACCATGTCTCTGAGTATACCCCTTTGCCACCAGACGCGCCTTCAAGCGATCAATAGACCCATCGGGTTTATGTTTGACAGTGTAAACCCAACGACAACCTACAACAGACTTGCCAGGAGGAAGATCCACCAAGTCCCAAGTAGAGTTCTCATGAAGTGTTGCCATCTCACTGTCCATAGCACAGACCCAACCATCATGGCAGGCTGCTTCCTTATAAGAATGAGGAATGGTTGTAGAGTCCAGCTGAAGAGCAAACGTGCGAGCTGCAGTTGACAAATGAGACAAGCAACACACATTTGCCAAAGGATGACGGATAGTGTAGGATTGGACACCTTTTTGAGCTGCAACTGAAAGGTGTAAATTTGAAACTGAAGCATCAAGAGAACTCTCCGTAGAAATAGGTACCTCAGGAGTAGCAGACGATGAGGAGGCATGCTGCTGGACTAATGACGCTACATCCTCTTGGCGACGCCTTGCTCGCCTGGTGTAAACTAGGGGAAAGGATGGAGGCAGTGGTGGCGGTGGTGATGATGGGGTGATATCAATAACATTCTCATCACACGACACAAGAAGAGGTGGCTTTCTTTCATGCTCAAAGATGTTGTCACTCTCAGGATTGTGCTCCCCTCACTCCGAACAGAGTCACTAAAGAACGGAGTAGACTCATAAAAGGTAACGTCGGCCGACATAAAAAGGCGACGAAGGCGAGGACAATAACACATGTATCCCTTCTGTGTGGGAGAATATCCTAGAAAGATGATGCAAACTGCCCGAGGAGACAACTTGTCAGCTCGTGGATCAAACACGTGAACAAACACAGTGCATCTAAACACACGAAAAGGAACATGAAAGGGTTGCTCCTCAGGTCGTAAAATAGAAGGGAGTATCCCCTTGTAATACAGAAGATGGCTGACGATTAATCAAGAAACAAGCAGTGAGAAGAGCATTAGACCAATATCTCTTAGGCACAGTCATTTGAAACAACAGAGTACGAGCGACATCAAGTAAGTGACGATTTTTGCGCTCAGCAACCCCATTTTGTTGGGGTGTGTGAGGATAAGTCGTTTGGTGCATAATGCCAACATAATTAAAGAACGTAGAAACAACCTTTTGAACATATTCAAGAGCATTATTAGTACGAAGAGTCTTAATATGAGCATCAAACTGAATTTTTACTAACTGATGAAAAGTTTGAATAACAGACAGGACTTCATCGCGAGACTTAAGTATATAAACCCAAGTCATGCAGGAAAAGATCATCAATGAAAGACATAACAGGACCCTAGACATCACTATGAATAAGATCAAAAGGACGCTTAGAGCGTTTCACAATGCGACTCAGAAAAGAAAGGCGATGGTGTTTGCCTAACTGGCATGACTGACACTCTAACAACTTAATAGAGGCTAAGCTTGGGACAAGCTTCTGAAGACTATGTAGGGATGGTTGTCCATAGAGACAATGCCATTGCAAGGGAGAGCAGCTGAAAACGGTGGATGAGGTGGAAGGAATCTGGCGAGCTGGGCGACCACCTTCAAAGAAGTAGAGATCACCTTTCCTAGATCCCCCACTAATCATCTTCCAACTCCTGGGATCTTGTAACACAGAAAGAATCTCCAAAGATTACCAAGCATTTCAGAGAATCAACCAGCTTAGCAATTGACATTAAGTTAAATGGAAAGTCTGGAACATAATGAACGGATTGTAAAGTCAAATTAGACGACGCTTGTACAGTGCCACATGCTTGGACACTTCTGACAGAACCATCAGCTAGTGTCACAAAGGAATATGGGATATATGAGTTAGAGGAAAGAAGCATAGAGCGTATACCCGTCGTGCTGGGAGGCCCCAGAATCCACTACCCATGTAGAGGATGGATGAGAGGCAACATGTGAAGTCCCCGAGTTACCTGCATCTGAAGCTAAATTGACGGAGGTGCTAAGGGAAGCATGTTGAGTAGCTTGTAGAAGATGGTCATACTCCTCCTTGGAGATTGTGACATCTGACTGCACCTGTTTAGCACCCCCGGTTGCAGATGCTCCAGATGAATTGGCAGTATAATGTGCAACTCTAGTTGGAGGCCGACCATGCTTAGAATAGCATTTTTTTCTTCTACAAGTCCAAGTTTCTCACAGAAAGTACATTTTGGACGATTGCCTCCAGCACCTCATCCTCGGCTAGCACCTCGGCCCATTCCTTTGGCAGCAACAACAAGAGACGCATGAGTCTCAGTGTGGTGGTCTACTGGAGCGGCGGAGAAGGATTCAAAAGATGATTGTTGAATTCGTACAAAGGATTCTTCAAGACTTGGTAATTTGTATGTAGCTAGAATAACACTCCTAGCTGAGGCATACACAAGATTTAAGCCGGATAGAAACCTTGCTGTCACTAGATCATCTCGTTCCTTCATCTGTTCATCAGTCTTTCGTGGCTGGTAAAAGTTGAGTTCTTGAGAGATAGACTGGATAGTACCAAAATAATCCTCAAGAGAGCGACTATTTTGTTTCTCTGCAAAGAGGCAATCATAAACTGTATACAGATGAAGAGCATTCTTCTCATGAGAAAAATGTTTCTTTGCAGCTTTCCAAATTTGTTTGGCTGTAGAATAGAACATGAATCTAGACGCAATCTGAGGCTCCATGCTATTTCATAGCCATGACTTCACTAACCCGTCGTTTTTCTACCAAGAAGGGCAGTCTTTGTTGCCTTCATTACGAGGCTCTGACTCAATAATGTCCACCTCACGAGATTCAAGCACAGTATAGATAGCATTCATCCAAAGAAGATAGTTCTTTGAGTTAAGCTTCACAGAATTGATTTGAGACTAGTCGTTGTAGACGAGTGTAGTGGAAGCAACAGGCTTGGCATCAGCCATATTGAAGACTCAAGAAGACAATAGCAGACAGAGTGAATGACACATCGTGTCGAGGACGGAACATGCCATGTCTGAGTAGTGCACGACGTGTTTGTATTTTCACACGTCGTGTAAGTTGACAACAGAAAACTTCAGGTGCTCAACACGCTGTGTCTGATTTTTCACATGCCGTGTGAGTTGCCAAAGACCTCTGACAGAATTTTCACACGTCATGTTGCTAGGAGACACGTCGTGTCCAGATTTGGAGGCGTAACTTTCACCAGCTAGGACACACCGTGTCAGTGATGAGACACGTCGTGCCTTTTGTAATCAGCGTTGTCTGAGTAGAGATCTGCGGCGGCAACACGCCGTGTTGCCTGGGATACACACCGTGTTCAACGGCGGCAGACATATACGTTGACAGGAATTGGCTCCGTCAAATGGCGAGGAACAACTCCGCGAAGACGCGTCGGAGAGAGGATGGCCCTGGGAAGACGCGTCAGGGAGATGTGACAGGAACTAGCGTTGTCACAAATCTCTTGATGATGTGAAATTGACGCATCAACAACCCCGAGAGATGTGGGCACTCATCCACGTACGGGGACTACGTGGAGAGGAAAGAGGATGAGAAGAAAGGTGTTCCTCCTTCTTTCTCTGGGATAGAACGAGGGCTCTCCTCCTCTCCTTCAAGCAGCCACCCTGTCTTGACGGATCGGAGTAGGACTGGCCGCCCGGTGAGGAGAGCCTCCACCGGTTTTCCTGCTTCGCCAGCGACGACGGATGCAACCGGAGAAGAAGGAAGGAAGAAGGAGACGGACAGAGGGAGGGGGAAGAGGCGGCGGCTAGGGTTGCAGCAGCCGGATAAGCTCTGATACCATGTGAGAGGATTTGGGTCAAAGTGATGCCCGGTTAGGGTGTGCTCTCCTTTATTATATAGACAAAAACCATTTACATAGTAAACCCAACAAGAAAAGGAAATAGTAAAGAGATACATAAAATAGGAAAATTATTTTCTAACATGGTTAATAGAGTGGACTATAGTCTATAGTTGTGGTCTAACTTTGACAAGGACTTCATTTCACCTTTTTCAGAATCCCAGTAGAGGTGCAGGCCGTGCAGCCTGAATAGAGTGGACTATAGTGGTGGTCTAAGTTGACAGGAACTCCCATCCACTCTTTCCTAGAAGAGGTGCACCCTTATTGGCTTTACTCAAAAGGAAATATGTGCTGAAGTTGTTGGTTGATAATGCACACATGAACTTATCCACTAACGTATATTACTTAGGAGGCTGGGGTCTGCCTGTCACTATGCTGGTCTCCTCCATTCCGATATACCATCTTGGAAAGTGAATTGCAGAGTGTAGTAACTGACTTCTGTCCATCACAGGGCACTATCATGGAAAGTGATTTGCAGTGTGTGGACCAACATGGTACATCTAATTATGATAAAAACAAAGTATAGAGTACAAAGCTGAACCATGCTATGATGCTAACTATTGTAATGGTCACTAAAGATGCTTCTAGTCAGCAATACATATTCATGCTGGAAATCACATTTTCATATATCTTGCAGCTGCTTATACTTATAGTAATGAGAAATGACAATGGTTATGAAAAAATTAGGACAGCGTTCATTAGGTGACATGACAATATTGTTCCTAAAGCTGAAATTGTATTGAAGTTTTTACTGTTTTAAATTATTATAACTGAATAGTTGTGGAATGCACTTCACTTGAGCTCGGTTTCTCATATAAATCTCTCATAGTAGACTCCAGTTAATACAAGTTCTTTCTGTAGTGTAGGAACATCAGCTGGAGTGGGCTTTGCTATTCCATCTTCAACTGTCCTTAAAGTAGTGCCTCAGCTGATTCAGTATGGACAGGCAAGTTGATTCTGTATTTTAAACTTTTTGCTACAATATAGCTCTTGGTGTTCCTTATACATATATATACAGAGAACAGTAAACACTGGATGCTCCTGCAGATAGCATCTCTGTGAAAACTTATGATTCGAGTTCATGATTTTGCTTCTTTCCTAGTTACAGAATTCGTTTTGGATTGATGTATCATTCCGTAAATAGTAAATAGTAAATCGTATACCAGAAAGACATTTCTATTTTCCGAGTTAGTAATATATATATATATATATATATATATATATATATGTGTGTGTGTGTGTGTGTGTGTGTGTGTGTGTGTGTGTGTGTGTGTGTGAATCTATCTGAGTCAGGCTAGTGTACACTCGAGTGTACCGGAGGCACTGTACATCTCAGTCATTTTTTAAGATGCAGTAACTTTTTCAAAAATCTAAATTGTTGATCTTCTTAAACATCATATGAATAGCTTATAAGTCATGCATCTAAAGGAGGTGAAAATCATGCATTTCAAATTAGTCGTGCGTCGATTTTTGTGTTCCTTGGATGAGTGACTTACACTCATCCAAATGGGCTCAAATTTTGTATGCGGCCTATTATTATTATAATAATGGAGATCGATGGATTAGATTTTGCAAATATATAGTCTAATAGGCAAACACAATTGGGGTGTACAATGTGATCTGTACACTCGAGTGTATTCTAGCCTGAATCTCTCTCTCTCTCTTTCTATATATATATATATATATCATCACCATCTAAGCCTCAGTCCCAACTATGTTGGGGTCGGCTACATGGATCCTTCGTTTCCATTCAGCTCTATCATGGGCCATATTCTGGTTGAGATGTAGAGATTCAAAATCTCTTTTTATAAGCTCATCCCAGTTAATTTAGGTCTTCCTCTTTTTCTATATATATATGTATATATATATGTATATATATGTATATATGTGTATGTATGTATGTATATATATATATATATATATATATATATATATATATATATATAGAGAGAGAGAGAGAGAGAGAGAGAGAGTCAGGCTAGAATACACTCGAGTGTACAGATTACGCCGTACACCTCAATGGTGTTTGCCTATCTAGACCATGTCTTTCCAAAATCCAATCTATTGATCTTCATGGTTACAATAATAATAGGCCACATACAAAATTTGAGCTCATTTGGATGAGTGTAAGTCACTCATCCAAGGACAACAAAATCAACGCACAAAACTAATTTGAAATGCATGATTCTTGCCTCCTTTAGATGCACGACCTATAAGTATCGAAATGAGCTAAAATTTATTATATAGTATGTTCTTAAGATATTTAAGAAGATCAACGGTTTAGAATTTTCAAAAAGTTGCTGCACCCTTAAAAATGACTGAGGTGTACGGTGCCTCCAGTACACTCGAGTGTACACTAGCCTGACTCTCTCTCTCTCTCTCTCTATATATATATATATATATATATATATATATATATATATATATATATATATATATATATATATATATATATATATATATATATATATATATATATATATATATATATATATATATATATATATATATATATACCTCAGTCGTTTTTAAAGATGCAATAATTTTTTGAAAAATCTATACCGTTGATCTTCTTAAATATCTTAAGAACATATTATATAATAAATTTCAGCTCATTTGGACAACTATAGGCCATGCATCTAAAGGAGGCAAAAATCATACATTTCAAATTAATTTTGTCTGTCGATTTTTTGTCCTTGGATGCAGGGAATTTAATGACCAATACCGATGCCGTTTCGATAGCTTGGATATAGATATTTACCGGTATACCGATGAAAATATCGACAGATGCAATCCTGACCATATCGACACCAAAACGAATGAATTAAATCATGAAATTTTACAGACGCAGTCTCAACACCTAGTTGCAACGTTTTATGCAATAAAATTCTATATTGGGTATGTGGGGGGGTCAATCATGTGGGAGGTAAGGAATCTACCCTGTTTTTTAGAGATTTCGATGAAGGATTTCGATTACAAAATGCCAGAATTAAGATCTGAAATTTTACTAGCACAATCCATAAACTCATGTTTAGACACTTATGCAATAATATTCAATTTACAACAAACATATAACAACATAGTAAATTACTAACTCACATCAGTTGTATGTTGAATGGCGCGCTGGTTCTCTATACATTATGTTGTTCATATGGGCCACATATTGCTCCCATGTCATGTAACTTCTGTAAGACTTGTTGTAGGAAAAAACATGCTCCTCATACACTTTAGGATTGGCAAAATGTATCATCCCAAACTTTGGAAAATATTCTTCCAAATCTTTGAGATATTTTTCCTTGGTTGCTGATATCAATGGAGGTTGGGTAGAAGCAGGAGGAGGTGCCCATGCTCGAGGAGCTTGATGTTGAGTAGAAGCAGGAGGAGGTGCCCATGCTCGAGGAGCTTGAGGTTGAAATAAGGGAGGTTGTAATGGTACACCGGGAATAGGATAAACTGTAGTATGCCCACCACTCCATGTTTGACCTCCATCACCAGAGTATGCTTCGGTGTTCACCCGAAAGCATCCATAAGGGCTACGGACAGAGTATGCTTCGTGATATCCCAAGCCTAATTCTAATCTTGGTGGTGGTTCAACTTGATATCCATAATACCCATGTTGGGACTGAGATGGGTATGGAAGTGTCTGCCCAAATAACATATCTCCAAATGAATGTTGAGATTGAGAGTCAGATATGCTCATGGTATCCAGTGAATCGGCAAGATCAGAATAATAATCACTTTGGCTCTAGTATTGTGGTTGTGGTGGAGGTGCACCGCTGTAATCTTTCCCAGTTTGAGTTTTTCTCCTTTGAAATGTTTTTTCAGCAATGGGATATTCCTGTTCTGGTGGAGGTGCAACCCTAGTAACATGACTAACATAAGGCCGGTCATCATTTTGAAGATCAACAACTGGAGGATATTCTGGAGAGCGTTGGCTGCGATTGTCACCATCATTGCCACCATCATCAGACTTAGATTTGGAACCAGATGTAGAAGAAGAAGAATCTGAGCTACCTAATTGTTCTTCCACTTCTCTATTGATTTCCATATCAGTATTAACATGTGCAGCTTCAGGATCAAGTCTTTCTGGCGGGGTATCAATAATAATATCATCACCATTATTTGCATCAAATTGCTCTTCTATATATGGATCTGGATATCCATCTAAATTATCAAGAACAGGACGACCTATCTCATTCATCCATTCCTCTAAAGGATTTTCTTTATCATCCTCCAATCATCTACGTCTTTCTGTGTTAAAAGTATATGCGGTGTCAATGGGATCATGGATAACAGCAAAATCCACTTCCTTGTAGGTTGCATCTCGTATTGCTCTAGCCCTCAACCACATGTTGTAGTGAACGTAGACAAGATCCCTCAACTGCATGTTGTAGTGAACGTAGACAAAATCCCTCAACCTGTTTGCACCAAGCTTGTTCCTTCTCTTTGAGTGTATCAAATCGAAAGTGCTCCAATTTCTTTCAAAACCCCCTGCAGGAGTTGTTTGAGCTAGGATGCGAATAGCCACTTTTCTTAAATGGGGGGCACTTGTTCCATTCCAAACCCACCACTCACAAGGATCACCTGCCTCGCAGTCAGCAACCGCATTTGGATGGCCAAAGCATCCAGTGCTTTCACGAAACCGACGCAACTGCAAAAATAATTTATACGATATTGAGATGATGAAATCAAAGGAAAGACTAATCAGAAATTAAGAATGTAAGTTATATAGTTATATACCTCTTCCCGTACTAGCAATCACTCTTCTGGAGAGGTAATGAACCTGTTAATGACATCTCTCACTGCATTCATTAGAGTCGCATTCAAGCCCAACGTTCGTGAGTATTGGAACCTCAAATTCAAATAGTAAGTTGTCACAAATTTAAATAAGGAAATAAGAATGACATTTTATTTGTTGACTATGAGTTAGACCAATAACTTAGAAGTTAGAATATAATTGAGATATATACCTGCTTTATGCAATGGATGCAAAAGCATATTTGTCCAACGGTTCTCATAAATTCTTATGTATTGCTCATTGGACCTAGGAGTTGCTTCTTTGATATTGTCCACCATTGAGGTCATTACATCATATAGGAAAGGCATTGTTGCAGTTTTGTCACCATCTACCAACCTCAATACTTTGACAATGATATCCATTATTCACAACACTCTAGTAACCTTATCCCAAAAAGGTCGGCTGGCAATCAACTCCTCAATTCTTCTGCCAACCGGGGTGTTGTGCTCCTTCATGGAGGTCCACTCCACTCCATTGAATAGCCTCCTAAGTCCATCCTTTTTGGACTTTAACGATTGTAAGGCAAGAAAATTTGTTGCAAATCTAGTTGCCCCTGTTCTAATTAGATCACCACCACAATACTCAGGTCGCCTCATTGCATTTAGCAGAAAAGAATGGTTGTAGATGAATCCCGTGATCAACCTGCCATCAATGACAACATATTTGATGAAATCAGTTGAGCCCATGTCCTTAAGAATGAGATCTATGCAGTGGGCAGCACATGGTGTCCAATAGACCGGATATTTCTTCATTAAACTCTCACCGGCCTTCTTGAAGGTAGAAGCATTATCAGTAACTAACTACACCACATTCTCCACACCAACCTGCTTCATGTATGTCTTCATTAGTCTCTTTATGTATCTGTGGTTCCTGACCTCACCTGAAGCATCAACAAAGTCTAGAAAAACTGTGGATCCACGACAATGTACAAGAAAGTTGATAATTTGTCTTCTATTTCCACTAGTCCACCCATCACACATAAGTGTGACGCCATATTCATACCACATATGATTTTGGTCTGAAATCCATGCTTGTAGATCCTTCTTCTCTAGTGGAAGATACTTGTTTATTAATTCATATGAACTGGGGGCCTTGATGCCCCTACCAGACTCCCCTATCACATCTACCATATGCTGCAGATAGGGTTCAGTTGCAACATGTGAAGGTATACCATGAGCAAAGAAGAACTTGCCCACTACCTTGCCAACCTTATCTTTTGCACCAGTGAACATTGCTTTGAGGCTTTTATGCCTAGCCTTTGACTTCCTAACCCCTGGCTCATCAACATTCCTCAATCTCACACTATCAGAACAAAAAAATGTATCAATGCCTCCTTTCTTCCTTTTACCATGACCAACTCGGTCTTCATCGTCATCTAGGTTAACAACAGGAATGCGTGCAGTCCCACTGCCTCCACCTGCACCAGATGGCCCATACCTCCTTGTAATCCGAGCTGCCTCCTCCCTTTCCCACTCACTTCTGCGAGATTCTTTGATAGCACGTCTATACATACGACGTGAATAGGTTGTATCACATTCAGGAGGATATCCAATATCATCATCAAATTCAGCAGAAGAACATGTAGGCCTAACATCAAACAATGTATCTGTGTAAGCCCTGCCAACCTCCATCTTTTGTTGTTTTTGTTTCTTTGCACCCATAAGTTTCTTGAAATCATCCCTAACACTTTGGGGACACCTTTGGCACATTGCCACATTTTTGTCACCACCAGTAATGTGATGTTTAAATCTAGTAATCCCCCCTCCACCAATTGTCTTCTTACAGTAATTGCAAATTATCTTTCCCCTGTTCCTATCAACAGGCATGCAGTGATTCCATGCAAAATCCACATCCTTAGTTCCAACATTACCGGCCCCAGCACCCTCACTATCGCTTGAAGACATCTTCTCAAAAGTCAAAAGTCAACACTGCAAAAAGACAGAGACAAAAAAAAATTAGGTGTATGAAATCAAAACCATTAAGTTGCAAGAAAATAATATATTTGATGTATTATAGAATCAAACACAATACTTTAAGTGTATAAATGTTAAATGTATTTATAGAATCAAACACAATTTTTTTTAAGATTTTTATTACCAAGAAAAAGGTTAAATAAAAAAATAAAAGTCTGAAATTATTTTAAAAAATATAAAATTTGATATTTATCTAGTGTTAAGGCAAGTGATGTGTTACAAATTACTCATTCCATCTTGTATAACACCGACACACATATTTCTGTAGAAAAAAAAACAAAAAAAAATATTTTTTTTATTTTCAGCATTTTTAATAAATGAAAATTCGAAAAATATAAATATTTTAACTATATTTTTGTTTGTATTTGTTCATATTAGTATTTGGTACAACTTCTACTAAACCTAAGTTAGATACCTATTATTGATAGTACTTATTGTATTATTATGAATTTAATATTAATTAGTGAAATTATATGATAATATTAATTAATAGCAGTAAATCTAGTGATACATTAGTAGATCTACATAATATAATCATAGATCTATTGTTAAATAGCATTAATCCTAATTTTTTTAGAGTAGATCTAGGGTTTGGGTGTATTTAGAGAATTTTGGAGAACTTCTGTGGTGAAAATAGAAGGAAATAGAGAGGGGAGGGGTTGGAAATGATGAGAAATGAAAGAAATTAAGAAAACATACCTTGATTAGGGTTGATTTGAGATCCAAGGAAAGAAATCGCCCCAAATCTCCAAGTTTTTCCACTCAAACAGCAGCAGCAACAAGTTTGCAAAAAACGGTAAGTCGGGGCGGCATACCGCCGGTATCGTCCTTAAGTGGGCCTTTTTGCACTTGGCACCCCCGATATTCGCCGATATCGAGCGGTTTTAGCGGTAAGTCCACCGGTTTACCGATATTTACAATCCCAGCGGCAGACTTGTTCAAATTGATGACCGATGGCCGGTCGGTATACCGACGGTACCATCGATATCTCATCCAATGCTTGGATGAGTGACTTACACTCATCCAAATGAGCTCAAATTTTGTATGTGACATATTATTATTGTGACCATGAAGATCAATGGATTAGATTTTAGAAAAACATGGTCTAGATAGACAAACACCATTGGGGTGTACAACGTGATCTGTACACTCGAGTGTGTATATATATATATATATATATATATATATATATATATATATATATATATATATATATATATATATATAATACATGTTGAGATACTGCAGAAAGCAATTTAGCATCTAACACAAGTAACTAAAAAGTTGCATATCATATCTCTTACTGGAATCCTGCAAGTATATGAAGGCCAATCATTTGTCACAAATGTCTTAACCTATGAAGCATGTAAAATTGTAAGTAAGATATCAAAAATATGTTGACTAATAATTTTTATAGTTGTCCTCCCTTGAAACAAATGAATTCTACGAGATAAATGAAGGGTTAGGGTTGAATACAAAGATGAGCATCATGTCGGGTCATACCAGGTTTTGGCATGCTTGTACCTAGACCGACATTGTTAAATGGGTTACGAGCCATGTCTATGACTAGATAATGTTGAAAAATCTCGGCCCATACCTGACCCATGTAAGACAACTGATTTTGGGTCGGGTTGAGGTCGGTCCGGATAACATATTAAGATGAAGATATTTTCAAACATATATGAAGATACATATTTGCTATTAGAGTTTAGGAATTACATATTGATAATATATGTAAAATATATATACCAGAAATAAACTAGTACACTTACAACTTGTTAACTAAATCTAACCATATCAATGAAATGGACATTGTCAAAATTAGACATGTTTCAAAAATTACAATGTTAGAATTCATGTATCAAAACAATTACAATGAAATAGAAGGCAGACGGGCAACAAGTTGCGTTGCCATCCCCTTAAGGATGGAAAACCTATCCTTCAAGTGTGTACATCCATAGACCTATGTCATAACATTACTATGCATAACATTTTTTACCATCTGTTGCTAAGAACCCCAAAGTACCCAAAAGGTATAAAAAATGTTAAATGTCGATACACGCTTTCTCATGTTTGGCCACTCTGGCTGAGGCAACTTTCAGGGAAGCCGCTCCACTTTAAAATCTTCACCTTTCAAACCCGCCAATGGGAAAATCTTTGTTAGATCTACATATGCATGCTTCCGTCCAACCCAACTAAAAATCAAGACATCTGCTAGTCTACGGTACATTGTTCTTTTAGTCTACTGTGTTTCAAAAATTACAATCATATTCCATCTATTTATGTGATAAAATATATGAAAATCATCCAATCTTTTTTGGAATTTCTACAATTTACCTCTAACAAAATGCACATTTTATTTCAATGTGTTGATAAGTGTGTATATTGATAATGAGATGATTACATACTATACACCCCTATCCTATATATAGGAGAGGGGGCAACGACACAGGAAGCGGACTCAAACCCTAATGGGCCATGGGCAAAAGGCACATGTATAGAATAAACCAATTAACCTATTAACTAGATAGGCTAATATTCTGACACAATGAATGGTCCCAAATGTCTAACACGACTAATATAAGTAGTATACATCCAATCTACAATATTAAATTATGTTTTAGATTCAAACATGTACGTATCAAATGGGTACATATAACTTAAATGACTATGGTACAATGTTCTTTTAGCCGTATGAATATGACTAACCAAACATATATTAGATAAAATGTAATTTGGAAAGTATATAGTTAAATGTATCTTGCAAACGATACTTTATATATAAACATGTGGTTATATATACACGTATTTGTAATGAATCTAAGTATATGGATTTTTGGGTTTATGTTAACCTCAGTCCTGGCCCAACTTGTATAAAAATTTGGACAATTTTTTTTTCCTGGCCCGTCCATGCAAATTTTATGGACCGGGTCTAGGCCATGTTATGAGGGTCAAGACATGGGTCAGATCGGGCGACCCCATCCCGTGCTCACCCCTAGTTGAAGAGAGATTACGGTCCCAATGCTTATGTTTCTAATACTATGTGGAAAGGTTAAGAAAGATTTCCCACTAACTTAATAGCATTGTTTTGAATAGTCATATGTGGTGTATGAACGAAAAGCATAGCACATACAGTATATGCCAAATGTGGAAGCTCATATGAGGGTATATGCGGTTTTGGAAATTTTCTACAAGTTAATAGTAGATAATCATAGAGTAATATATTAAGCTTACATATAATATATTTGAATTGTAAATGTACAATCATGTAAAATTAAACATATAATAATACATGTATAATATGTTTGTATATATGTATATATATATATATTTATTTGAAATGTACATAATATATAATATATTCCTTAATATATACATGCATATAAGTATATGGATGTATGTGTCAAAATGTGTGTTGCATATGTATGTAGAGGAATTCTCCTCCTGTGATTCATCACTAACACGACGGAACCAACTAAAGGGGTTTCAAGCAAGAGGTTATCGGTTCTACTACGAACATGCAAGTTATAACTATTTATCACCTCTATGGTGATAAATGAGTGCATCACATCTAGGACAACCAAAACAGATACAAAGCTAGACTCAGATAAGTCAGAATGAAAAAGTTACATATGACATGCCATGACTCTCGGCTTGACCACTCCTTCTGGCTGACTTATAGCATAGATTCGAACCGTTGCCCGTAGTCGTCACCAACTAGTGGTGATCCCCGAAGCACCAACTTCCACCACAACTACGTGCAGGAGGAGTTGAGCAACGTGGGATATATAGATGAAGTGGAGAATTATACTGGAAGTTGTGACAAAACAAGCTCTTTGCATTGTGGTGTTGAGGGTTGAGGAGAGGGAGGTGATTCTACCATGTGAGAACTCTTTTGTTATTACTAGATAATTCTCCATGGTGAGGCATATTGGTGGAGTTTAGAGAGAGATTTAGTCGTAGGTTATGAGGTTTTGTGCTACAATGGCTTCTTGGTGGTTTATTTCAGGAATGTGTCCAGTGTTATGAGCTGGAGGAAGGGAATGAAGAAGATTTGTAGTCAGTTGGGGAGATATAAGAATATAAGGGCTGACTTGAAGACTTGAAGTTGGTGACCTTTTTTATTGCCCATGAAGCTAAGAAAATTGTGATGGGTGTGTGGGGTGTTAGAGAGTATATATTAGCCTATTTAGTTAATAGGTTAATTAGTTAGTGGGCCTTTAGTGTCTCGGCCCATTTAGATTACTCGGGACCATACTTGTCAAGGTGCTCGCCTAGGCGGCCGCCTAAGCAGCAAGGCATCCCAGGGTTGCGCCTAGGCGAGGACGCTTTATTTATAATGCTCAGTGACCTAGTTTTGTGGGTCTGGTTGTATATTCACTTATTTTAATGTTTGATATGGCTACACCAATGTTCAAAATTAATAGTGTTGCCTATTTTATGTTCCAAATATCACTTTTAATTGGATCTAATACTCTTTTTTGGGTTTGACTGGATCTAATACTCTTTTTTTGTTTGACTGGATCTAATACTCTTAGTACACATTTGATTTTTCTTAGTTTGCACCTTCAATTCAGATTGTACTAAGTAGCTATGCTATGAAGGATAGTGATTACATTGCTTAATACTTGTAGCTATGTATGACAATAAATATATATTTATTTGTTGATCACTCTCTTACATTCTTTACAAGAATTCTTTTTGTGTCCTTATCATTATTGTCAATAGGGTTCGCAGCTCTCCCTTCTCCCTTCTCTCTACCCTCCCGGCGGCTAGCACTGGGGAGGAGGAAGCGTTTCCGACATTTTCCTCCCCCTGGCCTATCATCAGTCAAGGCGAGCGAGTTGTAGGAGCATTTCTCTGGAGGAAGGAGCAGGCCTGGTGACTCTCGGTGGTTCGATTTCGCGGGGGGATGCGATGCGCGCGGGTCAGATCTGGGATGGGAGTTGGCTACTTCGGCTCTGCCGACTCCAGCTTGCTCAAGCGTGGCGGATGGAGAGAAGCTACTCTGCTCCAGATTCGAAGATCGCTTGCTGCTCCATCACGCCAACGACGATGGGTTTCTCTTCCCCACCTCACTGGCACCCTCTCATCCTACCTCTGAGCGATGCCGGTGCTTCCTCGACGACGGCGGGTCTCGTCCGGCGGTGATGGCGTCCTCGTTGGGCGTCTGGTTCTCTTCTGGACTGCTCGGAGATGAGGCCTTCCTTATGCTGTGATGGTGGTGCCCTCGTCGTCCGTTTGCCTCCTTGGTTGTAGGGCGGTTGAAGATGGCTCGGGACCTGTCTGGGGCCAAGATGTGTGGCGGAGTCGTGTCAGTGCCACGCGTTGACGCCCTCTAGGTGTTGATGTGGAGTCTTCGTGGTTATCTGGTGTCTCGGTTGGGGTTGGACTCAAGGGGGAGGGGCTTCTTCTTCTCCTTGTGCTCTTCTGCAGCTGTGTGTAGTAACACCTTCAAGGTGTTCGATACTTTGTTGCAGTATTTTCTAGCTTCTTCTTGGACACCCGTATCATGAGCTAGATGTCATGTGTTGTCTGCAGCCTCTTGTGGGGTTGGGATGGGGGGTTCCTTCTTCCTTTCTTCTCAGTCCTCTTTGATGCTGCGAGCACCAAGTATTCGGTGGAATGCTTTTGTTTTATCAGAAGTGGTTCGTAGCCTGTTTTGTTCTGTGGTTTGTTGCTGTGTAAACAGCTACCACCGATTGTTCTTGAACCTTGCGGGTGAGCAATTAGGTGGTGGGGCGGGTTTTTAGCTCGATGGATCTCCCTAATCCTGGCTTTGTACCACAATTTGTGGGTGCTCTCTTTAGACAGTTGGTGTTGTGCTGCATGAAGGAGTTTTTTTGTGCTGATCTTCCTCTCCCATTCTTTGTTGTTAAAACGCGGTGGTTCTTGCCTGGAGTTGGATAGCTAAGAAGACCAGGAACTTCTTGTCTAGGTACAGGCTGGTTTGCTAAAATTTGTTCGATGTCAAACTGCTATTACTATTTGTGGGTAAGTTGAATGCATGTAATAGTGGTTTGCTGTTGTCTTTTTCTGGTTGGTCCGTCTGGACCTAGCTTGTATAGTTTGCCTGGTTTCCTTAGTTTTGTTTCATCAGTTTGCTTGTGTGTCCCCCTGTGTGGGGTATTTGTTCCTTGGTTGAGCTTTTAGCTCCTTGTGATGTAATGGGGTACTCTATGCCCAAAGTTTTTTGGTTTTATAGTAACACGTTTTTTTGACCGACCAAAAAAAACATTATTGTCAATGATAATATATTAGAAATGTAATTGGTTATTTTTTCATGCAATAAAATATATATATGAGGAGATCGACTATAAATATGTAGATAACTACATATATAACTATACAATGTGTGTATATGAGTGGGGAAAAACCATGACACGTATATATATACATAAAATATATCATCATCATCTAAGCCTCAATCCCAACTATGTTGGGGTCGGCTACATGGATCCTTCGTTTCCATTCAGCTCTATCATGGGTCATATTTTGATTGAGATGTAGAGATTCAAAATCTCTCTTTATAAGCTCATCCCATGTTAATTTAGGCCTTCCTCTTCTTCTATTTATAGTGTTTGGCTCAATAGCATTGCTTCGTATAGGTGCGCTAGTAGGTCTGCGTTGCACATGTCCGTACCATCTGAGTCGGCCCTCACGCAACTTGTCCTCAATGCTCGCCACCCCCACTTTATTCCTGATATAATCATTTCTCAAATGATCTTTTCTTGTCTTCCCACACATCCATCTCAGCATACGCATTTCGGCCACGTTCATCTTGTTGAGACCTTGTTTCTTCACCACCCAACATTCACTCCCATAGAGCATGGCTGGTCGTATAGCTGTTCTATAAAACTTACTTTTTAACCTGAGAAGGATCTTCTGATCGCATAAAACTCCAGTTGCACTCCTCCATTTCAACCATCCTGTAGTGATCCGGTGACAAACATCATTTTGGACATCCCCGTCTATTTGAATAATAGAACCTAAGTAACGAAATTTGTCACATTTTGGTATATCTACTCCGTCCAACTTGGCTCCATCATTCACACTGCGAGATTGGCTGAAATTGCAATGCATATACTCAGTTTTGCTCCTGCTAATCATCAATCCATTTGATTCCAATGCCTTTCTCCAACATTCAACTTTATCATTCAATCCATCTTTTGTTTCGTCAATCAAAACAATATCATCAGTAAATAACATACACCAAGGAATATCATCCTGAACATTCTTTGTTAACTCATCCATAACCAGAACGAATAGATATGGGCTGAGTGTGGATCCTTGGTGTACCCCAACTGTAATAGGAAAAGTAGGTGTCTCTCCTCCAAGAGTCTTGACACTTGCAGTAGAGCTATCATACATGTCTTTGATCAAGTCAATGTATATACATAAAATATATACATAAATTATTTTTTTAAAGGTCGCTTAGGCGACGCCTAGGCGCGTCTTGGCGCAAGGCGTCCAACCCTAACGCTGTGTCGCCTTGCCGCCTTAACAAGTATGCTTGGGACACAAGTCTCAGGGTTTCTCCCTTGCTCCTATTTATAGGACAAGGTTGTACCTCTTTTACTCATTTAATCAAATCAATTCAATACTATATTCTTTCACATGGTATCATAGCACGTCCGCTCCTAGGGAACCCTAACCGCCGCAGCTTCCCACTTCTCTCCTAGCCACCGAGAACTGCCCTAACAGCCGCCGCCGCTCGTCTCTTTTAGAGAGAAACCGAGGGGGAGAACCCCCGCCTGTGGGTGGCTGCCGCCATTGCCATGGCTTAGGTCGGCTGCCCGCCAGGCATATCCCGGCCTCCATGGCTCATCCTCCTCTTTCTTAATTGATCAATTTTTCTTTCCGTACGCTAGCAATCTCCGTCCCGACGTTATTATCCGCCATCATCAAGCTGTCGTTGGCCAGCAATAGTCGCCACAGGGCAACTGCATATCACTGAACGACAGCAGCAATCAACACCCATCGCCACACCAGGCCCTAGCCGCCGACGCGATAGCCGCCAGCCGTAGCAATCAACATTGTCGTCGGCGACCACCATAGTCGTGTCGCCCATCAGCAAGCGTCGCGCGCCAACAACAATTATTGATGTCGCCGCTAACCGCAGCCATCACCGGCAACCAAAGGAGTTGCAACCTCCGCCAATCCCAGGAGCAGTAATCAGTGCCATCACAATCGCAGTCATCGCCTCTGTCGCTGTGCCGCCCTGACGTCCTTAGCACCAGCCTTCGCCGCCTCACATGGAGAGGCTTCGCACGCAGCCTCATGGCATGCAATATCTTTGGAGCTGTGCAGGAGACCAGTATCATCTCCTTAGTTGCGACCAAGTGCTACATCAGGCGAGCGACATAATCATCGCCGTCTTCCGTGTCCGTTTACTGTAGAGTTGCTACCTCATTTTCCAACAACTGTATCCCCAGTCGACGATCGCACCCTTCAGCCGTCGTTGCCATCATCCATGCCCATAGGTCGCTGATCCACATTGCTGCCCTACTGCTATTTATCTCGCCATCACCACCCATTATCTCTGTCCATTGCTGCCTGCTATCCTATTGTTGCCGCCTTGCTTCTGCTTAGAGAGATGCTCCATCAACCCTAATTGTTCAATCTTCTCCCAAGTTTCTGACGTCCTCCAATACTTGTAATATTCTGATCCTTACTCGGATCTATCTTTGGCTAATCAGATCCAAATTTAAGCCTAATCGGATTTTTACGGGGGCTCCACCCCCTGCACCCCCAGAAATTTTCTACCCGGACTTACATTGACTCATTTAGCTTATTCTCTCCGGTTATCAGTTTAGTTTTCCACATATTAGACATCTCCATATCCCAAATTCCTCTCAAATCCACCAATTCCTTTCCCACCCACCCATATCATGTGTGTATCCCTTTCCACAGTGATGGGGGGGGGGGGGGGGGTCTTATATCCACTTCTCCATACCAAACACTCACTCTCGTAGTATTTGGTGTGCGGGGGGGGGGGTAGAGAGGAGAGGAAGAGATGAGTAGAGAGAGAGTATGAGAAAAAATTATATATGTATTTAGGCTACATATTCCAGGTTATCTTCATGGAGCTTCGTTCAGCACACATGTTCTCCACTTGCAGACATCATTATCACTCTTACTGCATTCTTGAGAGACAGATGGGTGCTTCGTTAGATTTCTCAGAAGCTCAGCAATTTCAAGCCTGCCAAGTCTACATCTACAAGGTTGATTCATCCAGTTTTATCGTCACCGAGTTATTTTTATCACGTCTTCTTCGAGCTGCATCTGCTGTATTAGCATCGCCTCCCTCTGATCTTCTTGGGACTTTCCTTGATTGATGATATCTCCTTTCCTATCAAGCCCCAAGGTTCATGTGACAAAGTTGTGGTACATGCATCGTATCACCAGCATATCGTTTGTTCGTGTTCGTGCTATGTTATGCACGTCTTCTCAGACGCTTTGAAGGCACCACTACTGCTACATCATCATTGGAGATCCGTGTTTGTGTCGCGTTAAGTACGTATTCCAGTGAAGATGACGTAGTCATGGTATTGATGATCGTCTGCTCCAAGTGGTGAATTACTGTTGCAGTATTT
The DNA here is from genome assembly GCA_963693085.1 of Alisma plantago-aquatica. Classification (NCBI taxonomy): domain Eukaryota; kingdom Viridiplantae; phylum Streptophyta; class Magnoliopsida; order Alismatales; family Alismataceae; genus Alisma; species Alisma plantago-aquatica. The sequence continues at coordinate 1,367,725,803 of OY856409.1, read as the reverse complement.
AGGTTCCATTTCAGATGTTCTTCATTCCAGATGCACTCCAAAAGACCTTCATCAGTGCTCGAGGATCTCCAGCCTGCAGAATATAATTTCAAAGAAAAGAGGCGCCATCGTATGATTCAAGGAGGAGATTGTTTAAGGGAGAGTATCAATCTTTTGTGTGGGGAGTGATATTTATCTTTTATCATTTCTATCTTTTCTTTTATCGAGTCCTGTAACTCCAAGCTTGGACATGTGTTTCACCCATGATCCAGCTTGAGGGGGAGTGTTAGAGAGTATATATTAGCCTATTTAGTTAATAGGTTATTTTGTTAGTGGGCTTTTAGTGTCTCGGCCCGTTTAGATTACTTGGGACACAAGTCTCAGGGTTTCTCCCTTGCTCCTATATATAGGACATGGTTGTCCCTCTTTTACTCATCTAATCGAATCAGTTCAATACAATATTCTTTCACATGGGGGTTGATCCGGTGGGGAAAATGCTACGTGATGGATCTTGGCCTTGAGTAGGGAATGAAGAAATTCAGGGAGTGGCTACTGAGGATCTTGATATCTGCTTGAAGACTTACTGTAGGCAGAGGTATTGGGCTCAATGGAAGGCGATGTGGTGGTGGGACACACTAGGGGACATGGAAGGAGGAATAGTTGAGAGTAGATGTTAAAGAAGCTTATGTCTTTTATTGATTAGACATGATCAACCACGAGCTCTGGTTGGTGGTCATCATGGGCTATTAAACCATCAAATTGATGTAATTTTATACTCTTAGCTCCAGGTTCCTAGACAGGGAAAGATTTTTCATGGAGAGGATTTTCCTTCTGCATCCAACATGGGTGTCTCTTTTTTGGTGTTCTAGAGGGAGGTTTATGCACCTTGACTAAAGGTCGGTGTGATTTCTGGATGGAGTTGGTAGACCGTGAAAGAGCTAGTCAAAGGTGGGTCAGATCCACCTTTTTTGGGAGAGGTTACTATTGAGAAGGGTTTCCAATGGTTGAACACTCGGTGGATGTTATGGAAGGAACTTGCTGCAATGAGGGGGATGTTCTGACACCATCTATAGTGGTATCGAGTGACGTGTTTCTCTCTGTTGATGATGATAATGTGAGCACTAGAGTAAGGAGGTTGGGGAGCAAGCCATGGCTAACAAGTTGGTCCTTTCTGGCGTAAATGACAAAAGAAGTTGGACTCCTATCAGGAGATCGAGGACAGTAAACGTGTTTCTGGAAGTAGGGAAGACTTTGAGGTTGTTTTTCAAGAGAATGATTCAGGTGTTAGATCTTTCATCAATTGATGGAATTGTATCGAATTTTCCTGTATGTGGGTCTTTGCAAGCAGGGATCATCATAACCAGGACAAAAAAATTGGCAAAAGGGAGTTATGTTACTCTGGTGGATGTTATTAGAGTGAATCTTTCTTTGGGAATCTCTTGTATTAGGCGTTTATGGGTCATTTTTGGAAGATGTGTGAAGGATGGTTTTCCAGACCTTTGCATCTCTTATAAATCTGGATATGTGAATTTAAATCAAAATGACCAGATCTGGATAATCATTTGGAAAGTTCATTAAACCAAGATCTGGATTCAGATTCAACCAGATTTTATATTCTTCAATCCATATCTGTGAAAATCTGAGTTTAAATCCAGATCTGAAGCAATATCCAGCTTCCTTTTCAGTTACTTCATACTTCAACAACTATTTAGACAACTAGAGGAAGTTAAACAATGCATAACCACATAATTGAAGAGTTTGTTACTTGGAACCAACTTTTTTTGTAGGTCGCTCTAGCTACAACAGTGTAAATAGCTAGAACCAGTTAGGCCCCATTGCATGTTTTCTATATTTGACAACTTGCTATCGATGCTTTTTATTATTGAATTTGGAGGTCGGCTCTTGATGTTATCATTTAGAGATATATCTTTTTACCAAGCTCGATGGAGTACAAGGGTCGATTATTTTACTATATGGGATAACCTGTAGATAATCGTTCGACCAACCATTTTTTATCAGAGTGGTAACCATTTAACTAAATTTGCTGCCCATTTACTTGAATCCACACAATGTAAGATTTATATGCATGACCCTCTCGATGGATAAGGTAAAACTTGACTCTTTCTTTCAAACATCAGGTTGCTCGAGTTGGCGTAAATGTTGATATAGCCCCAGATTTCGTTGCTAATCAGTTAAATGTTCGAAATGGTGCTTTAATATTACAGGTATGGACTACTAATATGTGCTGGAGTATGATCTTTTTATTTGCTTATTAATATGCATCCGGAATATTTGACTATCTCTTCCATTGCTGTCGTCTTAAGAATCTTTGACCAATATTTGGTTATAATAATCTGGAATTCTTAACATCAATAATAAGCCCAGCGACAAATTAATACCATTGCTTGACTTTAGGTTCCCGGAAATACTCTTGCTGCCAAAGCTGGACTACTTCCTACCACAAGAGGTTTTGCTGGAAACATAATTCTTGGCGACATAATCATTGCAGTTGATGGAAAACCCGTAAGTTTGTTTGGATGAGTTGTTTTTCTGTCTTTTGGGTTTGTTTGGATGAGTTGTTTTTCTGCCTTTTGGGCATCTTTTTTCTCTCGATTGTGTTTTATGTGTTGTCCACGTTTACATGCTTGAGTAGAGATATTCTCTCTATGATTCCCTTTGTTGATGCATGACTGTTCCACAACTACTTTTACTTGATATTGCATTTCGTGTGCAGATTCGAAGTAAAGCTGAGCTAGCCAAGATTCTAGAGGACTACAACGTTGGTGATACAGTGATTCTAAAGCTAATGCGCGCTGATAAAATGTTAGAGCTGCCCATAGTTTTGGAAGAAATAGCTTCTTGAAAGGTGTAAATATGATTATGGTTCCTAACCCCTTGTTTGCCTGTTCATTTTAGAAATATAGGAATACATTTAGAGATGGATCAATTACCTATTTTGTTAGTGTTGAAATGTAAATTCCACGTATTTTCTATTAACATTGCTCCTTCAACTAGTAGAAAGGGGCTTATAGTTGTAAGGCTCTTAAACTTGTTTAATGAGTTGAATAAGTTTAATTATCATAATTGAATTCTTATAACTCTAATATAACCTTGTGATATGCTTGAAATCATAAGACAAGTTTAAATTTCAAATTTGGTCCAATTTGGACACTATTTGAGCAAGTTATGTAATTTTATGCACATTTTAGACTTTTCTGCAATTTACCCAATTGAGAGGTTTTCTTTGCATTTTATCACTTGCATTATGTTCCTTGGATATTCTCTCATCATTATTGAGCTTGTTGAGCCATGGGGCACTTATTTAATCATTGATTTGAAGGTGTTTTCTCTAAAGGTATTTTAGGGTTTACCCTTTCACGGATGAGCTACCTTTAGTAGCTATCAACTAATGAATTATTTGATTGGCTTGAAAATTCAACAAAGGAAAGCTAAGCATGTCTATATGGACTATGGGGGAGCTGCTTGTGTGTGTGCTTGTATATTCTTAATAGTTTAAGGCCATAGACACATGGAGAAGCTACTTTTACACCTCATGCTTGCTTCCATCCTTATCCATGGGTTATATTTACCTCTTCCTTGCCCAAGTACAAAAGTTTGCGTGATTTCAATTTCCTCTAAGAGCAACGACTCCACTCTATTTTTCTACGGAACCAAGTGCTCTAAGGTAGAAGACAACCTCTTTTTGGAAAAGGTCTCCTAGAGCTCTATGTAGCCCTACCTATGGTTTCCAAGGTCATCTTCTAGGGATTTCAACTAAGGAAAGTTATTTTCTTCCTTCCTTCTCCATTTCTCTTGCTCTTCTCCTTCTTTAGACCTTCCTCCAGGTCAGAACTTTTTTGTTCTATGGTAGAAATTGCTCTAAATCTCTAAAATCCTACCTTTCTTGCTCCTTATGCTTAGGGTTTGCTCATTCGATGAAGAAAGGTGTTAGATGGACGAGTTCATAGCTTATGCTTGACTTTTATATCCTACATGCTCGAGTTTTCTTCTGTGTGGGGTTTCATCTTCTCATTAGAGGCAAGTTTTATAACTTGCTCCACGTTCATTGCTTACCATAAGCTTTCTAGATCATGTTCTTGTTTAAAAATGATGATCCATGCACTAAAAAGCTATGCTCGACTTGGATTTTGATTTTTATAATGGTCCCTGTTCTGATTTCAGTTATAGATGAACTTGTGATCATGTGTACGTTATTCCTAAGGTATAATATGACTTGGATCAGGTTGGTTTGACAACCTATGGTGCTAAGCACCTATCAACCAATGGTCAATTTTAGGGTTTAAAGTTGATTTCTTTTATAAACCCATGACCCGATTATGGTAACATTGTAACAATCTTATGGTGTTGTCTTCATGACAACTGATGGTCGAGATCAAAGATGTCAGATGATGATAACAACCTATGGTTACCCCATTAAGTCGAGTTTTGGATCAATTAGAAATTTAATGATCAACCATTAAGTACCCTACTGATGTTATTAATCAATGATGACATTAGCTTAATATTTGATATTGATTAATGAATATAGTGTTGATCTAACAACCTATGGTGATTTAATGGTCACTAATGATGGTGGATCAGGTCTCTACAACCTATGTTGAGTTAAGCATTGTAGTTGTAGCATCAATTAAACCTTAGACCAATGGTTTCTTGGGTAACTTGATGCAATAGTCGAACATGTACTGTGATTGATGGTTGGAATGATGGCTAATGTAATATGTTGGTCCTAATAATGTGATTTAGATGGTTTCCTTTATATGATCAACTTAAAGAGCTTACTTGTTGACAATGGATGGCTTGTTTTAAATGAACAGTCGATTGTGGGTTTTACCCTACTTTTAATGGAACTTTTTGTGTTGTTAATCAAGGGATGTCTAGGATTAGATGGTGACTCTTTATAGAGAACAAATCAAGGACTTCATAGGTGGTTTATCCTAGGTGTTTACTTATGTAAACAACCAATGGTTTTACCTTTTAAACATCCAATGGTTCTAGGTGACATTGTGGTATGGTGATAGGGGTTGAATGATGATGGAACAAATGGATGGTTACCCTTAATAAGGTAGTCTTACCTATTCACTCATATGAATAAAATGGATGATAATCATATTGTGTTGATATGTAACCCTAATGAGGTATAGCTTGTTATACCTAGCTTTAATATAACTAAATGATGGTAATTGGGTATGAATAGTCCTTGAATGACTAATACAATCATGAAGTACTATGTTAATGTTGTTGAAATCCTAATATGCTATAACCCAATGGTTACACCTTGATTTATGTGTGGGTTCATACTTGAGAATAGTATGGAATGTGATGGTTATGCTTCACCTTATGCATCCATGATCCAATAAGGATGTCATGAGTTAGGATTTGGGTATAAGTGTTGATTAGTAACATTGATATGATTTCTCATGTTGAACCTAACTCTAATGTAACTAGATAAAGATGAGTATTCATGTTTAACATTCTTAGATGATGGCATGATGGCGAAATAACCTCCTTAACATGATCATAACCTTAATGTGTTAATTGGTGGTTGTCATAACCACATGGTTGATACTTGCTTATGCAAAACTTGCATTATGAATATGATGAGGGTTAATCATATCTAGATTCATTGCATGTTCATGTAATAAAGGAATGTTATTAATGTTAATATAACCATGCTATGATTGTTTATGAATATATCCTAGCTCATTAATGCAATATTGTGCTGATCTGGTGTATTATATGTAAGTGATGTTGTTGATCCTTGTTATAGGGCATGCAAAGATAATGATGATCTTGTAAGGAATAGTATGATGGTCTTAATGACCTTTGGGCATGGTTGAGCACTGAATGAGGTGTAACCTCTTATGTCGATAAGGGTTGATACCCTGTGTTATTGTGAAAAGGATTTATATCTTGTGATAGTATGATGACTAGTGTGGTCTCATGAATAGCAAGTGAATAGTACTATGTGATGATGAGATTAGAAATTATGTTTCACACATTTTATATCTTTTCAAAGTTGTGATATTTATATGCTTGCTAGAAGTGAATTAGGGTTTGTATGTCCATTTGTTTGATGCAGCCTTAATTCACTCAATTGGCATAACTAATCAAGTGCAACTCTAATAATGTAGTCCCTATGTCATAGAACCATCTTCAGTGTTAGAACTTGCTGGATGGTGAAATGAGTATTCCTAAGGAAAACTCGGAGCAGAGTATGTGGGGGTGGCAGGTTGAGGATATATCCTTGTCATCTACAATGTAGATTGTGGAGGTTGTCTATGGCCATGCCTCATACATCTGATGTGATTGAGAACGGCTGTGGTCATATCTCAGTGATTATAACATGATGTGAGACAACTGCAGTTGTACCTTAGTGATTGGGTTTGTATACCCTGGTTTCTAGTGTCGTGACTTGTACAAAGGGTGGACTAGTGGTTAGCATCTTGACTATATGTCGATGTGGTGGCAGCTTTGACTGATATGTCACTGTCTTTTTACTCGTACTGACCGATGGGAAGAGATCTTAGGATATTGGCACTCCTAGATCTTGTACGGAACCGAATATCCCTTCACAGGGGTCGGTTGGACTTTGGATGGTACGATTCAAATTCCCCAGGGCATAATAAAAGATGTAATACAGCTGTGTAGCATATTTGTTTAGGGTGATACACAACGTTTCACATTGGATGATAACCCTTGTTTGTTATCTTTATATAAAGATGATGCTTAGTGCAATTAAGAGATAGTAGATACACTTAAGTTGTGGATATTCTTAAGATTGTAGATGTATACATACAATAGCTATTCTTATGTTGATAACTATACTGCTACTTCTTATTATAATCATTATGCTAGCTATCTCATGTTGTTAGTTATGTTTACCATGCTAGCCATGCCTTTGTAACTAGAGATGCATATACTGCTAATCATGCTTATCCAGATAGTTGTGCTTATGTTTTTAGCTCTTCTTATGATGATTCAACCAATTAGACATGCTCATGTTGTTAGCTATGCTATGTTACTAGACTTGCTCATGATGCTAGATATGCATATGTTATTGAATTTCTTATATTGTCAACAAGATAAATGATGATAGTCTGGCTAATGATGATAGTTATTATCTTCTCCTTTATGTATTTTGTTAATCATCAGTACTGCTGATCTTATTTATTATATCTGATTAAACTGCTTAACTATTTAATTATTTAAAAATGTTGTAATCAATAAACGTTGTTGGAGGTTATATCTCTTGTTAGGGCATGGGTCTCACCCTTGTGGTTCACCACATCTTTTGTAGGAAATCGACAGTGATGACAACATTATCGTGGAAGTAAAGAGGATCTATAGTAATGAATCTTTGATAAAGTTGATTAGATGTCTAGTGTGTCCTAGAGTCGTCCTTGTACTCTCAGGTCCGGGCAGGAAAAGTTTGTATATGATGTTTTAAACAAATCAAACTTTTGCTAGCATGTTAATACTTGTTTGTGTGGCATAAATGAGTATTGTTCTCCTGTGTATATATGTTGTGGCTAAAGAGTAGAACAATTTGTATCAAATTCTTGGCATAGTATGAATACAAGAAAGATGTTGGGATCTTATTCAAACATTTCTGAGCGAGTGTTGATGTTGAAATCGGTTTTAATTTACCCATATTTTTGGGTATGTGATTGATTAGTGATTGATTTTGTTTTATGTTTTGAGTAATCTCGTTTAGTGCAACAAGTTCTCACAATTATACAGGGTCTGACGTAGTAATCAGGGTCAAACCACATGGACAAGGTTAGCAGGTGTTAAGTACGCAGGGTCTCACACTCATATACTTCAGATAAACATATGGGTTAAAAAGGTTGTTCCCTAAGGAATGACGGTGCTCAAACCAAATCAAAGAAAGTTAAAATAAAGAAAGAAAATAACTCAAGAGAAAATAAGGACAAACAGTAAGAAACCAAGATATGGAAGGGAACTCTAGTATGCTCCTCGAGTCAAAGTGGGCCACCAAGACTAGCTAGCAGAAATAAAGCAAGCTTGTTTATACCCCTAACTCTAATTTTGACACCCTGAGTCAGGGTGAATGATAAGTTTGAGGGAGTTATAAACGGGAGTGAGAGGTGCAATTCCATCACAAAATTTGCAAAAACTTGAAAAAAAATTACTCGTACATATTTTAGCGCACTTGTACATATTTTAGTTCCTGCCAAACTATTTTTGTGAAAAATTTATGCTTTAAGGAATTTTGTTATAAGTCACAGTTTTGCATAGTTACCTTTGAGTTTGTCTATTCCCTTGCTAAAGGTTGTAGTGCTATCATTTCTAGAGAGGAATATACAAGCAACTAATGCATATAAAAGTAAAACAAGAAGCATAACAGTACAGTTTTATCTCATTATTACAATAAGACATTGTGTGTGTAACAATTGTAAACTTACATAACCCTTAGAAACTGGAGAACTTCACCGAGCCATACTCCTGACCAACCACCCTAACCTGAAGGTTCCAGCCTGAAAATCCTCACCTTCCTTGAGAAAGAAACAACTACCCCTTTCAAGTTTAAGTATCCCCGCTTTGGGATGAAAAGAGGCTTGGCCACCCAGAAGACCAAGTAAAAGCCCACTCACCCAAACCAGAGAGGAGGTATAAAAAGGAAAAAAAGAAAAAAAATATAACGAGAGTTGTGCCCAAAAGATGCCAAGGGGTTCCACATGGCCGGTGTATTGTTGCACTCATGAATGCTGATATGTCATGCCCGTAAGTGGAACCTTGAAGCCAAACTTACCCACCTACAATTCGGAACGAACCCCATGCAACCACCTAACTTAACGTCAGAAGCCCCTAAGGGCAACACTATCCTTATGACAGTTGTGGGTGAGGGAATTTTAGGAGAAGAAGAAAACACTTAAAGCCTGAAGCCTACTTGAACACACCAGCATAGGGTCGACTGAAAATAAAGGAAGGGTGTGAAAGCTACCCCTCTAGGAGATGTTGTAAGTTACTAATGCAGGAAAGGGTGATACGTTGAGACGGAGAGACCTATTACTACCAAAGGCTGTGGCAAGAACTCGAAGTTGTGCAACTCTAGTTGTGAAGGGGGAGGAATGAGATTTTAGGATTGAGCAAAGATACCAAAAGTGTTTTTGTGTAAGAATGAGATAATTCGGCAATGTTAAGTTTCACAAAATTTTGTCACAATTTCTCCTCTCTATGATTTTGAACCTACCTTAGCCTAAGGACAAGCTTAATTATAAGTTTGGGGGAGTTGATAACATCTAATTTTATACACTTTTTACACTTATTTTATACCTCTCCAAACATATCTTTTATAGACTTTTCCAGTTATTTTAGCACTTTTATGATGAGAATCTTAATTGCACACTTTTTCCATCCTTGCAGGATCACATCAAGCCATGGTCGTGGTCAGCACCTCGATCGTGGCTCATCAACCAAAGAGGACTCTCACACCATGACTGATGCCACCAATCACACCAGTAGAAGCCACAGTCATTGGATAAAGGCACATGTTGAGGGCTCCTATGGAAGAACTGCATCTTCTTGAAGTCTTTACCTTCTTTATTTGTACCCTTTGTCGTGACTCTTCAACATCTCAACAATCGCCTATGTGCAAGTGACTGTCTTCTCTTTGGTAGGTGTCTTTGTAGTAGTCATATTTGTTTTCTTATTTAGAGTGAAGGATGCGTCTGAGATGTTATATAATACCACAGTCCTTTTGATTACATTGACTACCAGCAAAGTCCAGTGGCTGTCATGAAGTATCAACAAGAAGATGTAGTTTGGGAGAGACGTCGCCAGGCATTGTTGCATGCGTTCCTTTTTACCTGATCTCTTGTCTCGTAGGATGTCATCCACCAAAAAAATATATGCCATGTGCACATTCAGCATGTTGTCGTTAAGTAGAGCTTAGTAAGTAGACATGGTGTTGACTGAGAGGTACCCTCATGTTTTCAATGTATCTCAGAGGTCGTCCTTCAGCACGCAGATGCCATCCCTTTCGAAGACTGCCTCTGTCGGTGCGTCATCTTCCTTCAAGGATTTCATTATTGCATTAAGGGCCTCTAACGATAGACTTACATAGCTCCATTTGTCAAAATCCTTGAAGGTTGACACTATTTCCCTAGCCGGTCCATCTAGTTTATCCTCGGGCAGATCTTCTTCTTCAATTTTGCCTTCTTCTTCTAGGTGTCTTGGTAGAGGTTGTTCTTCTTTGTCTTCTACCACTGGAGGCTGCTCTGGCTTAGATTTTGGTATTTTTTCTGCAATCACACCAGTATCAGCTGTCCAACCCTCTTTCCAAGATGCTACTCTGACTAGCTCTGTGGGGTCGATCCATAGTGTTTTGAGTTCCTCCCTCCATGTCTTCTTTTCTGGGAGGGGGATTTCTTGATGAATCCTCTGCGTTACTACATCAGGAGGCATCTTCAGGTCGTTGAAGAAGTGGTGATTGTAGATAACCTCTATTGTGTACATATCGCACAGTCCATGCAGATCTTCTGTGCAAAGATCTTCCAGCGGGACGCCCTTATTAATGGCTTCCATCATCCTTAGCACGATGAAGGTGCAGTCCCCTGTTTCAGCCTTTTCTTGGGGGACCTTCTTGTAGATTGAGAACTGCTTCCACATCTCCTTGTGTCTGTTGTCTGCTGATTGTATAATTCTTTGCAGATGTAACGACACCTTCAGGATATCTCTCGCTTCCTTGTTCTTGCAAATCAGGGATGTGCTGTCTAGTTCAACTGTGCAGCAGTTGAACACCATTGTTCGTCTTTCATACAGGTTGATGACAATCAGAGCCTAATGCTTTACAGTCTTTATGGGCAGAAATAAAAATCTGATTTCTTCCCTACTTACTATGTGTTGTAACTCTATCACATAAGTAGTTTTGTCGTTGTCTTCATATAGTAGCCATGTTAGATGTGTGGTGCCATTGAACACTAGTTGTACTTTATCTAGATGTAGGAATTCTTCAAGGAGGGTGGCACACAACACTTTAAATAGTTTCTTGTACATGCGTGCTCTTGTCTGGAACATCCCTCTAAAGTGGTCTTTGTTAAGTGAGTTGCCCTTGTTGAGATAGATAATGTCAACTCTGGGCAGGTTGTAATCCAGTATATCAGCAAGGATATGGTCATGTATGCATGTTATCCTTGATAATGTAGTCATGTCCATACCTGCCATCTTACATGGTAGAGGAAGAGCCACACCTAATTGTACTTCATTGACCGGTGTGCTCTGCTTCCTGACCGGCTCATTCACAAAGAAAGAAGCAAGCCCACCTTCCTCATATTCTGAGGTGCTTTCTTCTACTGTTTGTACCTCTGCTGGTGGTGCTTCTGTTGTAGGAGGTTGAACCCTTTTTTCTGTCAGTATCTGGGTTATTGCCTTGTCTTCGTCTTTAGTAGACATCTCTATAGCTACGCCTTCTGTTGGATGAATCACTTCTGACAATTACTCCAGCTATGCAGCTTTGAGTGCAGCTAACGTTGCAGCTATCTTTCCATCATAGGAGTCATCTTGATCATAATGTTCTAGGTCCTTCAAGAAGTCATTGCAGATGTCCATCCCGTATGTTAGATCGTCCATGAACTTGTTCAGATCTCTGATTTCTCTTAACGTGAGATCTTTTGTCGCTATGCTCTCTGCTCTGGCGACGACGACCTACTTGGGATCTTCTGGTACAACCTTGTCTTTATCTGGACTGCTATTAAGATTGAAGCTCATCGACAATGTGTTAATTTTCTTTATCTCTTTGTCTTGATGAGTGTCCGACTATGGTGGTGCTTCTTTTTCTTATGGTTCGACCATCGAAGAAGATTTTACGTTGACACTTTCTTCCTTTGATGCTACTCCTGCACCGGTTCCCCCCACGTCGTTGTCATCTTTGTCGGGGCTCAAAGGGCTCGAGGAAGTGTGCGATGTTGTAGGGCTCGTCAGATGCTTGGTCTTCTTTCTCTGTCGCCAGCCGTCAATTTCTTATCATTCGGCTTCTAGCTGACAACGTTCTTCATCTAAGCGCTGGCGCTCCTTCTTGAGGTCGTCCAACGCTTCCTTGTACCCTTTTCTCATTAGCTCCTTATCTGCCTGCATGACATCCCTCTCCTTTTAGAGGTCTGCATCTCCTCGGTGAGGGTCTTTAGCACCTCCATTAGCGTGTTATGGGTGCTTATCACCCCTTGCATGAGTCGGGGGAGCGTTTCAGTCCTCTCGTTCAAGGCTTGTACTTGTGTAGTTAGCGTACACATGGTGGAGGTAATATTTTCATTTAATTTAGAAGTTTGATGCATGTGTTGCCACATGACGTCAAACTTGTTGCCCAATACATCACCGAAGATGTGCGGGTGGTGTTGTTGTGTCTCCACAGATGTTGTGGATGCTCTTGGCTCTTTTGGTTGTGGAGTTGGTATGGCAGGGTTGGGGTCGCTCTTCTCTGGCTATCCTGGCATTTGTAGGATTTCTTCTGGGATCACGGGATCCGATACAGCCTCGGAGTCCTCAGGTCTTCAGTTGGTTTCTTGTTCGGCCTCAACATGTTGTTCTATTGTTGTAGCTTCAAAGAGTGCATGTTCAGCCTCTTCTATGACTTTGGCTTCAGCTTGATGCCCCTCACTCGTTTCCATCTTGACTACAAAGTGCGGTGAGGGTGGGCTCATGGCGACAGTCTTTTTAGTAATCTTCTTCTTCTTCTTCTTCTTTCTTATCACCAGCTTCTTTCTTTCCTCTGGCTTCTTTATCTCTATCTCTAGAGATTTATCTTTGTCACCCTTCTCATTGGCAGTAGATGACAGGTCTGATGTAGTGCGGATAGCCCCCAAATATATTTTATCTACATCTTCTTGAGAGGGTCGCAGCTTATGGGCATCGTAGTATGCCATTTCTGGGAGGGGGAGTAGCATCTTGGAGCAGCTTTGCTTGTACAAGAGCTTATTTCCCTTCTGCGCCAAGATCCCCGTGTTGATGAGGGACTTTATGTCGATCTTCGTGTGCCCCTTTGTCTTTTTGTACCTCATCAATAGGTCTGCATCCATGAAATGATATGCAATCTTTGTGATTTGCCCTCCCATGCATAACTCCTTAGTTTTTTTAGTTGTTAATAGACATTTAATGAGAATCATGCCTATATTCACTAGCCTCTTATTCATCATGGACCAGATAACAAAGAGATCTCCTTTCATCACACCCCCGATCTCTGACCTTGTGAATATTGTGTTGGCAGTGATTTTTTGCATCTCCTGAATGAAGCACAATGTGATGAGGGTCACCTTGGATTTCTTAGAGTTGTGTTCCTACTCCTCTATCAGCTTTCCCACATCATGTGGTTGTTGTACCCGACCGTGTCCTTCTCTCCGGGTGCGACAGGGCAGGCATGTGCTTCCTCAGTCATTCTTATGAATATAGTGTTCGGCATTGCCTCTGTGATTGTGTGAGTCTTCCCCCCGAGTCTCACTTCTAGCTTGAAGTCACTGCCGCCCTTCTTACGTTCCCCATCACTAATCGGGAACTTCTTTAAGGACGATAGGAACTCCACCGTCAGTTGTGTTAGTGAAGGGGCTTCGGAGGTGCATAGGGTACGTAGGTTCGTACCCTCCAAGAAGTTGACTACCCTATCGTAGACTCCCATATTCTTAAAGTCTTTGACATCTAGGTATTTGATAGGATTGAACCCCTTGGCCTACAGTAGCCAGTCGAACTATGACTGGTGTATAGAGTCTCTAGGCACAAAAGCTGGTCTTTTCCCATCCAGGGCCACCTCCTCATTCTCTTCCACCTCCTCATGGGTTATTTCTTTCTCTTGCCCCGTCACCTTCTCTACAACAGTCACCTTCCTCTTTTTGTTGCCCTCAGATTCCTTGGGTTCAACCTTCCTCTTCTCTAATTTCTTCAGTTCATCTAGTGAAGGATGATATTATGAGGTCTCCATCTTGGATGTACAAGGGGACTCCTCCGACTCTTCTGGCGTCTTGTGGGCCAGGATGTGGTTGTACCTCTTTTTCAACAGTTGTAGCTGGAGTCTCTTTGTCAGGGAGAGGTCTGGATTGTCTTTTAGTGCATTTGTGATCTTCTCAAGGATTTATTCTACCCCCTTTAGTGAAGTCACTTTCTTCATTAAGGTATCTTCAGTTGAGGTAGACATTCTGAAAGTTTCACATGAATTTTTTTGTTAGAACATTTGAATTAGCTTTTGATTAATCATTATCAATTTTATTTTATTATCATGTATATGTATACGTGCCTATGTATTTCTAGTTCAAAATTTCCTTTCTTTTCAGAGGACAGCAATAGCGACTATAAGCAAGAGGTGAGCCACGACCACGGTAGGTGTCGTGACCGCGGCCTCACAGAGCATGACTATCCAACAAAGAAAATGATAGGTCGCGACCACTGTGTGGGGTGCAGCGACTGCGGTCAGTTACATTAGAAACGAGGGATGTTGTGACCGCGGCCAAGAAATATAGAGACCACGGCTAAAAACACCGTGACCGCGGTCAGTTGATACTCGATCGATCTCTTTAGGTTTAAGGAACGCTGTGACTACGGCCAAGGACCGGATGCCGCGACTGCGACTCAAGAACAATTGTTCGATTAGAGAAGACGATAGGTCCAAAACATAATTTGAGAAACCATTGATCGAGGCTAAGGTACTGGGCACCACAATTGAATCGCAGTCTAAAATGCTAAACCAAGTTGAATCAACGCCATAAAAGTCACGAATAGGGGTGAGATGCTGGAGAACATCGTCGAGCCAAATGAGGCGGAGCCGCGGTAGTTGTCATGGCGTTCTCTGACCGACATGTCACTAAATGCAAGTGAAAATGATGAGATACGAGAAAAATGCCAACGGGAAATTGATAGAAGTCGAGAAAGCATTGGGTGAATACCTTGGTTTAGTTAAACTGCGCTAAACGACGTCGAAGGCGGAGGCAGGGGCTTGTCGCGGCGGAGGTGTAGTTTCATTGGTGGAGGTTGGAATCGGTCTAGGTTATCTTCTTGCACACTCGCGTCGAGGATCTTTCAACATCTTTGGAATTCTCAAATATTGAGGGAAAGAAAAACCATGTTCCGAAGGGTTTAAGCTTATATACCCTAGGGGTGTCATGACCACGGCATGAGGGTCACCGCAACCGCGACCTTGGTCCTTCTTTAAATGCGTCGTGACCACGGTACATAGCTGCAAGGGGTGGGTATCGCGACTGCGGTGTACCCCTCCTCGACTGAGGTTCAAGCTACGACTATGGTCCAGGCCGCGACCGCGGTCCTTCCAAATCAAAATAATTATCAAACCAATTAAGGCAAAACTTGTCTTCCAAACAACCCTCTTAGGTAGAAAAATATTAAAATCCAAGAGATATATACACTCTTACTAGAAAAAGAGAAACTGAAATATAGGAAAATGAGAGGTACATAGCTCATGGTACCAAAGTACGAGATAAAGAAAAACATGAACTAAAGAAAACAACAAAAACTTGGGTCGCCTCCCAAGAAGCGCTTGTTTAAAGTCTTTAGCTCAACTTTCTCTCTCATCTTGTCTTTATTCTCCTTCCACAAGTGCAGTTGTTTCCTCACTCATTTCACTTGTTTCTGAGTTGGCTTCCCCCAAACTGAGTTTTGTTCTCCTCACGAAGGCTTGGTCTTCATAATATCTTTTCACTCTTTGTCCATTTACTTTGAAGGTTCCCATCTTTTCTCCTGCTATATCCATTACCCTTAATGGGTATATTTTCACTAGAGAAAAGGGGCATGACCACCTAGTTCTCAACTTCCCCAGAATTAACCTGATGCTGGAGTTGAACAAAAGGACCTTGTCTCCTTCATGCACATCTTTGTTCTTTAGGTGGGCATCATGCCAGACCTTTGTTCTCTGTTTATAAATTCTTGCATTTTCATAGGAATGCTCTCTCAGCTCTTCAAGCTCTTGGAGCTGAAGGAACCTTTTCTAACTAGCTTTGTCGAGATCTATGTTCAAAAACTTTATGGCCCATAGGGCTTTGTGTTTGAGTTTGACCGGTAGATGAAAAGACTTTCCATAGATCAACCTATAGGGTTTCGTACCTATTGGTGTCTTGTATGCAGTGCGGTATGCCCAGAGCGCATCATCTAGTTTCATGGACCAGTCCTTTCTTGTACGACTATTGAGATGGGGAAACGAGTGTTCTTAAGGGAAGCTCAGAGTGTACACTATTGAGTATGTGGGGTGCAAGAGATCGTGTGTCATTGTATCCTAATTTCAAGGTTTTGAGGATGGTTGCGGTCATACCTTGGTAGGAGAACAATGTGGTCCTCTCAGATATTTGTATATGTGATATGATTTAGGAGAGTTATGGTTGTACCTTGGATGATAGGGTTTTGTATACCCTAGTTCACTAGTGTTGTGACCTATATACCAAGGGAGAACTAGTTTATTTTGTATCTTGACCTTATGTGTCTCTACGGCAGACTCGTACTGACTGAGGGTGGATGAGATCTTAGGATACCGATACTCCTAGATCTTGTATAGAACTGATTGTGACCAAGCAGTGGTCAGTTGGGATTTGAGTAGTATACTTCAAATCCTGCAGGTCTTAATAAAATACCTAAATAGCTATTTAGCATTATTGTTAGGGTTATACAACACTTCACATTGGATGATAACCCTTATTTACTCCTTTCAAATTTAGATGATGTATAATACAATAAGAGGAATTAGCCATACCGTTAGACATGATATGCTATTAGACATGCTCACATTGTTAGCTTTGTTCATCGTATTGGATATGCCTTTGTTGTTAGATATGGTATACTGTTAGATAGTCTTATGCTATTAGTTTTTTTTATGACTACATACATGCTATATAGTTAGACATGATCCTACCATTCAAATATGCTCATGTTGTTATCGATATTTATGATGCTAGTTAGGCTCATGATGATTGTTATGCTCATAGTAATATCTACATCTGGTAATTGAGAATAATGCTAGCTTCCAAAACTCTACGTAGAAGATCTCTTAACAAAGTCCTTATAATTGATAATTCCATTTTGTTGCCTTATCTGTCTATATGTTTAATCTGCTTAATTTACATAAGTTGTTTAATTACATAACATGTTGTAATCAATAAGCGTTGTTGATAGTTATATCTCTCGCTGGGACATGGGTCTCACCCATGGGTCACCACAATATTTTTAGGTGATCGCCAATTGCAATAGCAGACCTGACCTATGGAACCGAGGAGGAGTTGATGTGATGGATCATAGAAGGAAAGTTGATTAGATGTCTAGTGTGTCATAGAGTTGTCCATGTACTCTCAGGTCTGGGTGGGAAAGTTGTGTATATGATGTTTTATCGACTCGAGCTTTCGTAGCATCTTGATGTTGTACACGTGGATGACATCTCATGCATATATGTTGTGGTTGAACCAAAGAGCCTTTGTAAGAAATTTTTGGCTTGATTTATGAAATAGTCTGAGATGTTGGACTTTTATGGAAATGTTTTTTAGTAAGTTTGTGAAAATTTAATCAATTTTAATCAACCATCTTTTTAGGTATGTGCTGATCATGTTTGAGTTTTGAGTAATCTCACTTTGTGTGATAGGCTGTCACAGTCAAGTTGAGGTGTAGGGTGGTTTCATGTTACATTAGTAGGAAGCAACAATATGGATTTAGTGTTATGATGCTTACATGTGTCTTTGAGGTTTAGTCCCTGCCACTTGATCATCAAGAAAAGATTGGGGTCAACAATTCAATAGTTACATTAATTTAGAATATATAATTAGTTTTTGAACACCATATAAAGTTTTCGGAAACTCAAGTATTGTATGAAATTTTCTTCATCAAAAGAGTGTGAATTTTTTTTTGGATTGATTATTTTAAAAGTAACTTGGGACAAATGTTAGGGACTGGTATTTTTCTTAAGAATTGAGTTTTAAAAATGTAAAAATAGCTAAGATGGTGCTGAAAACAATGGAAAAATGGAATTTATCTAATTTTATAGTAAACTTAATTATTAGAACCACATTAAATATTATGAGTATAGCAATTATAGTTTATGTTTTCAACTCGGTTTTTGTATATTTAGGGATATATATTGTAAAAAATAAAAATGACTAAAATGCTAATAAAGATCTCCTTGAATCGTTTTCATATGCTTGCCATATATGACGTGACAAATGAAAATTTCATGATTTGGAATGCATGAATAATGTGAAATTAACCTTTACATGGATTTTAGCGGTCTCTAGTAATTTTGATAAAGTGACTAAAACCTTTTGTAGGATACCACAACTCCTACTTTAAGTCTACCTATATGGATCTATAACATACTCAAATCAAGGTATATCTCATAGGCATACTTTCCCTATGATATTTTAGGTTACAATTAGTATTGATCTCCTTCTCCCTCAATTTATGCAATAAGAAATGGATTACGAGCATATACATGTAGTACTTAGGTTAATTACCCTTATTTAGGAGGTTAAGTCTAATTGATTGAATTAGGGTTTAACTGGGGGTTAGTATGCAATTACAAAACTGATGAGTTTTTAGTTAAATAAATATGCAAGAACTTTCCTCAGTCTAAATATTCAATAAAATAAGTGAAAAATGACTACCACTCATAAAAACCAAAAAGAATAATCATTTATAACTATAGCCCAAAATTTCAAGTTTTTAAATCATTATTGAAAGTCTTTAAAAGTGAAAACTAATGAAATATTTGGTTCCTTATGATTTATATATAAGGATGTAAATTTTTAATTAAACTGGACCATACTAGATGTAACATACCAAAAGTTGGATATATTCTAAGTTTAGCCCTTTGTCTAAGTTTTTCATATCCTTTCTATCCTTTTTGGCCTTAAATGTTGAATTTGAGGAATTAATGGTGGTTTGGTGTATATTTGGTCACTAATTATGCCTATTTATGGGTTTCTACACAAATATGTTAGTGAACGTTTCAATAAGGGTCTAAAATGCAAATTAACCACTTAAATGGGATAATGATAAAATTAATTCGAACTAGAGCTTTCAATGGACTTTCAAAACAAGAAAGAGAAAAATGAATCATTGGAAAAGCCTTAAAAAGGATAATAAGACATTAAGTGATATAATGTGGTAAATAGTGGAAATGGATATTCTATGGCCTAAAATTCATAAAAGGAAAGTCCAAAGTTATATCTAAGCCCAAATTCATTTTCCTTGGATTGGAGTTTGCTTGTAAGTCAAGTTTCACTAATTTGAGATATTAATAATTAACCTTGCAATTTTGAGAAAGGAAAATGTGAGTTTTCTCTAAAATATCAAATGACACATTTAATGACTCTAAAAATGGCAACTAATCTTAAATTCGTAATCTACATGTTAAAATAAGGCTTTCAGGTGAATTTTGATCTAATTTGGTAAGGTGAATATTAGAGGAGAGAAAGTGTGTAGGATCTCAATACCTTAAATAATGTAATAAACAACTTGAAAGGATGAAATTAATGGCAAATTCATATTCAACATACTTAAGTTTACTTGAGGGTGAAGTTCCATCAAAATTGGATAATTCTAGTGTCATTAATGCATGAGGAAAGAGAAAATATGATTTTCTTAATTCATGTCTCAAAAATCTTCAAAAGGAAAAACTAATATTAGATTCAGATTCTACATCTTCAAATTAGGCTAGGAAACCAATTTTCATTTAATTTGGAGTTTGTTTGCACCCCCAATTGAGGAGAGAGAAAAAGGTAAACAAATGTATCACTTTATTCAAATCAAAGTCGGAGTATGAAAATAAATGTCACAGTTTCTTTTCTTTCTCTAGATGTGTGTGCGATCTGGACCATTAGATTACAATCCAACAACTTATGGATCATCACCTACCTTCTGCTTACGTAAATAATGCACCGGGGAAGTTCGATTTTTGGATCACGATATCTCACTCGTCTCTCAATTGTTTTGCATGATTTGTTCACCATTGGTTTTCAAATTAAAATTTGCATCTTTTGACCCATTACTCACATAATTTCATTGTAGTTTTGAGAAACACCCAAATCTCTACATGGAGCTTCGCGACCACTTTCCCCTTTCATGTTTCACACATCCCAATCCAACGACTCATGGATCGTCACCTACCTTTTGCTTACGTAAATAATGCATCGGGGAAGTTCAATTTTTGGATCACGATATCTCACTCGTCTCTCAATTGTTTTGCATGATTTGTTCACCATTGGTTTTCAAATTAAAATTTGCATCTTTTAACCCATTACTCACACAATTTCATTGTAGTTTTGAGAAACACCCAAATCTCTACATGGAGCTTCGCGACCACTTTCCCCTTTCATGTTTCACGCATCCCCACCTATAAATACCTCTAACCCAGCCTTTCTCAGATGTTTTTGTGAACCGTCTCTCATCTCAATTTCTCTCTTGCTCACCAGTATTGCCACCGGTGATTGTGACTTGGACTCAAGCTTCTGGTGCGTAGTACTTCTACTCCTCATCACCTCTAATCGATTGTGCTTGGCTGTAAGTTCCTGGAACCTCCCTCCTTCCTTACTGCTTTTGGTTTCTCAAATCATTGTTGAACATGGTTTTGCCCAAAGGTCGTAAGAACAAGCAGCTTGTCGTTGTTGTTCATGGTGGGGTTGAGGAGGATCAATCCCCTCGGTGCTTTTACTCTCCTACCATCCTCGTTTCCTCTTTTCTTTGTTTTCTCGCATGAGGGAATTTCAGTCATTTGGCCTGTGTTTTCCTTTTCTTTGGAGCGAGTCAAATGAGCCGCTGACCTACTGACTTGGTCACCTATGATTGGGCCATTCCATCTAGGTCCGACCCTCTCTCTCCCTCTCTCGCGCTTACAATCTTGCTGAGTTGGCTTTTTAGATTTTCCTGATTGGTCAAACTTGCAAAAATCATAACTAATTATCTGTTGGTCCAACAATTATAAGTAAATATGTTCTGGAATTGAAAAAATAATCTCTATCTGATAAAAATAATTTCAATGTCCAATTTCCATGTTTTTCAAAGGGTGATCTTTGAGAAATGAAAATATGAATAAAATTCATAAAAATTGTAACTTAATCATATAAACTCCAATTTGGACAAATAAATATGTTTTCTTAATCAGGAAAAACTAAAAAATCAACTAGTGAAAGTTCAATGGATTAAATCCAATTTAATAAAAAGGCAATATTTCTATGGTTGTCATATGCTCATTAATTAATGATTTACATCTAACATGATATTAGGTAAAGATATACTCTGTTTGGATCTAGGGTGTGGACCCTAACCTGTTGCATACATCAGTGAGGTATGTTGCATCCCCTTATGACTCATATTGATTTTTTTAATTCCTCTCTCTCTTTTGGACTTGATTGTGACATATTCTTAGATGTCACATATATACATATGTTGAACCAATTGTTTCAAAATATTGATATTGGTATTATGCATTGTGATAATAGAAAATTGAATCCTATTCTTGAATCTTGGTGTTATTTCATTCAATTTGCATCATGATGAGGTTGTTGGTCCATATTCAGTATTGCCATGTGTTGGCCATGTTAGTACATTTGATTATACCTATACATCTTTCTGATGACTTTGTGATTTGGACACCTTTTTAGTGATGTGATTATATCTTTGATTTCCTCTCTATTTATAATGCATGTTTGGTTTGGGTAACTTGTTTATGATCACATTAGGCAGTGTATCCCTATTGTGTGTATTACCAATAGAGGGTGCATATGGTGATTCTTGTCCCTGGGTAATTGTGTTGTGATGCCATTACTCCCTCGAGGATTATGGTGGTGATTCCATATACCCCAAATGTTATCATATTGGTTATTGTTTAGTTTACCCACATGCATAATTCTTATTGTTTATTTGTTGTTCTCTACTTGAGATTTAAAGGCAGTATTTTTTAAAGGGAACTTTGTTGTTTTCTTCATATATTCTTTGATTCTTTCTATGTGAAGATTCCTTTTGATATACTTTTGGATGTTTCATCCTTATTCTTTGGGAAGCCTTGTTATATTATGTGTTGTCTTATTTCCTTTATATTGTCTAATTTCTATCATATGCACATACCGACTTTGTTAGATGATAATTTCCATCTTTGTCATCTCTTCAGGGTATGCTTCCAACCCCTAGGTGGAGAAAGGAGGAGTCATCTAAAGTTGACCAAGGCTATACAAGTGTTACCTAATCTAGCTTTGGAGGTAAATTGAAATACTAAATATACCCTCTGCATATTAGTTTCTTTAGTTACCTTTTATGTACACCATGTGTGGTGAAGAGCATTCATAGACACTCAATTGTAACAGTTAGGTATATTTCTCT
This sequence comes from Alisma plantago-aquatica, assembly GCA_963693085.1. Taxonomy (NCBI): domain Eukaryota; kingdom Viridiplantae; phylum Streptophyta; class Magnoliopsida; order Alismatales; family Alismataceae; genus Alisma; species Alisma plantago-aquatica. The sequence goes on along the minus strand of OY856409.1, from coordinate 1,367,703,501 downwards.
TTAGGTGCTAAATTTTTGGTTATATGATACCTACATGGTGAATGAATTGGTTACCATCCCTTTTGTAAAAAAAATGTTGGTGTTTGGTTAAAAGAGATGTTTCCTTTTTATTTTTAGTAGGGAGTGGATCCCCTCTCAGGTCCCACTCTTTACAATAGATACCTAAACTAAATTAGGAAAGAGAAGGACTCAAATTGGTTTGAAGGTAAACTAAATTAGGATTGGCAACTAAAGATATGGTTTTGGACTAATGTGCTTTTTTTTTCTAAGAATTCCATGCTTTCACTTAAGCACTTTTTCTTCCCATTATTCATCTCTGATCAAGCCATATTTTTCCTCCTCTTCTTCATTGTCACTTCTCTCTTTGTACTCCAACTTAAGAAATGATTTTTCTTTTGTTATCTTCATCTTGCAAAACGATGTTGCATCATCCTAACTTTTCTAGGATTATTACCTTTTATCCTTCTGTAGAAAACCTCATTACCATGTTTCCCTTTTCTACTCACATAGTCAATCCTATAACCTAATTCATCCATATAACCTATATATAACTATCCCATGGCCTCCTAGAAGGTCCCTAAACCTCAAGGCAGACTCACATTTCATATGATATCCCCCAAGATCTACTTCCCAACCATATCTAACTTTTTCCCTATAAAAGAACTTGAAGGTAGAATTTGAGTGCCTATGGGATCCTTGTGAGGACTAGAACTACTCTAGAGTATTTCTATGAATCTTCTTCAGGAACATAATTTCCTCATTGATGGTATGAATTTGATTCACCTCTTAGTCTATTTGTCTTTCATTGTTTAGAATCCCCGATTTGATTGGGCATTTTTGGCCATGATTTTCTTTTCTTTTTTTGAGAGTAGCTTTGGGATGATGCTCATAACTCATTGGTATCACTATTTAATGATGAATTCCCAAGCTTTCCCCATCATGAAATCCGCCTATGTAGTTTCCATGGGGTGACTTTGTGAACCCTACCCCAATGGACGTTTGATGTTAAGAAAAATCTTATTTACTCTGACTCGGTCCTAGAATATACTAGAATCCTTAATCACATATAAGGGATAATCGGTTAAAATATCAACCCTTAGAGTCAAGCTCCAGAAGGCATTTTTAACTCTAAAAGGAGGGGAGAAATCATTCTTTTTATTTCCCAGCATTGCCCTTGTATGAACCTATTTTTCATTAGACTTGAGGGGCAAGATGATCCTTTTTCCCTCCCTTATACTTAGCTCGTATTTGGTTCTTGACTCGACCCAGTAGCCTATGACACTCTATTATTTAAGATAGAGATCAACACTATATGGGTCACTTGATATATGATTTAATATATTTATAAGCGTTAGAAAATGTCTTAATAATGCACAACTAATTTTTAGGATTAAAAAGAGAATAATGTTGAAATCATAAATATTGATGAAACTTGGTGGAAAGATGATCCTCACTTAGTATCTACATTTTATTGAATAAATTTATAAGAATTCATACATCAAGGAAGTAGGGGGAAAGAGGTATTGCTAGCTTGAGTTAATATACCTTGTCCTAACCATATTTAGAACCTTCTTGTGATATTTTGGTTCCAACACACCAAGGTTCATCAATACATATATTAGGGTCAAGGTTCTATCTAAAACGAGGAACCCTATAAATAGATTTCAACACACAAGGATTTAGGTTCTAAATCAGGTTAGGACCAAGGTATATTAACTCGATCTAGCGGTAACTCTTTTCCCCAACTTCCTTGATGTATAAGATCTTATAGATTTATTTCAATAAAATGTATATATTAAGCGAGGATCATATACAATATCCCCACCATATTTTAAGGTAACTATTACCTTTTACCAACATATTTATAATTATGTAATGAAATGCATGAATAACCTTATAGTGTATAACTTAGAGTAAGTATTCATCAAACTAATTTTATCATTATACTTTGTGATTCGCTTTATAGTTCAACTACATTGTGGCACATAATTCATTTATTCCATTACATATTTAGGTATTGAAATCACTTCAATTCTATGATATTGAAGTGTTGTCTAAAAGGTCTTGTTCCCTTTAAGTGCAATACCCAAGTTTTATCTTCATTTATTTAGTAGGCCAAGAGGAACTAATTCTCTAAGGTGGAAAATGCAATAATAATGACTTATAATGAAAATGTTACTTCAAAGTATAGTTTCTCCTTATTAAGACATATTGTTTCTAATCATAAAAATGTGGGACTTTATTAGTTTAATGCCAATCATGTCATTTGTTTTATGGAATTCTTTGACTTTCATAAAATATTTCAAATGTAAATGCAATGATAACTCATGCATTTTCACATTATATTTTTTGTTGCCATATAATGATGAAGAAGTAGGTATCGCGAGAACTATAGAATATAATCTAAAAGATTATGTGTAAGGCCTCATACCTAGCTTAGTGCTTTATTATGCTTGCTTTTCTTAATAAGATACTTAGAACCTTATTATAATCCCTTGATATGCTTTGTTAACATGTGACAATCTTATGTTTCCAGTTTGGTCATGTTCTGATAATGTTTGAGCTTTGTATGCTTATTTTGGACCAAGTTGCAATTTACCCAAGTTGAGGGGTTATTTTGCAATTTTGTCACATTTTGAGTGTGCTTTATTTCTTTAGCATCATGAGAGAGATAATGATGCTATGGGTCACCTTGTTGGACCTTGGTTGAGGAGGTGGCATCATGTGGTGATGCTAGGGTTTCTAGGGTTTGGTTGTTGTGCATGGTGTTGACCATGCTGAGCTTGGTTGAGTGTTGCAACCTATGTTTCAACCTGGTTGATGTGGTTTGGGTGTGTCTCAACCGACACCCCTCCATTGTATGGGTTTGTTTCGACCTTGGTGCTATCTTGTGATGTAGTTCTACCATGATGATGAAGTGATCTTTTGTTATGGTCAATACTTAGTTCTTTGATGCTTGTTTTGACCCCTTGATATGTCTTGACCAAAACCATTGTGTTGGTGACCTAATTGGTCGATACCCAACATTGATTATATCACCATGTGTTGCATGCATGCATATATGGGTTGTATGTTAGTTTCTTTTGTGGATAAGTGTCCCTTTGGTGCTCTCTTATGTTGACACCTCACTCCTACCTTGCTTCCCTCCTCCTTTGAGTATATAACCACTTTCTCCTTCATGCAAGTGATCTTTTTTCCCTCCTTCTTCCCTCTCTTGTGTTCTCCTTGTAGCTTTGAGGAGCAAGAAGTACTGATCTTGGGTGCTTTGGAGGTCGACCAACCTTGCATGTGGTGCTTTGGAGTTTGATCACCTTCCTTGTGGTGATTCTTGGTGATTTCTCTTCTTGGTAAGTGGTTATTTTCCTTTGACCACATTTTTCATTTGGAAACCTACCTTAGATCTTCTCCTTCTCGGCTTTAATACCATGTTTTGACATAGTGTCTACCTCAAATATCTTCTCCTCACAAAGGGGTCATAGACTATGTTTTGACATGGTGACACCTGAGTGAGAAGGAGATCTCTTCTTCCTTCTTTCTTCTTAGTTTGGTCTACTAGGGTTTTTCACCCCTTTTCTTGAGCATCCTTTTGACCATGGTGTTCCCTTTTGTGGTGTTCTTGTGACTAAAGTGTTGACCTTGGTTGGCTTGTGGTCGAGATGCATTTTTTTTCTTCTTCCGGTCATCACCCTTGGTTTTGTCTTGGTCGAGACATGCTCTTGTTTGGTCGAGACATATGGTTTGGTCTTGGTCCAGACATATGGTTTGGTCTTGGTCAAGACATGTGCTTTTGGTGATGGTCAATACCCTAACCATAGGTTGGTCATGACCCATTATGGTTAGTGGTCGTAACATATGGTCTTGATGGTGGTCGAGACACCATGCTAGTTGGTGGTTGAGACAACATGTTGTTAGTGGTCGAGACACTTTGTTTTGTTGTGGTCGTGACTCTTGTTTTGTAGGTGGTTGAGACATATATCTTGAGCTTGGTCATGACACATGTTTGATGGATGATCAAGCCACTCTCATGAGTACATGGTCGTAACACGTGGAACTTTGTAGGGTTGATACATATGTGCATGTAAATGTTGAATGCTACCTAATGTTGTTTGAGTAGTTGATTAACCAAGATAATAATGACGTTCTAAACCTAGTATGCTCCAAGAAAGTGGGATATGATCTAGTTAGATTTTGGTTATTGATTCATGATATGAAACCCTAATCGGCTATGTGTTCGAAGCCCTAACCCTAATCCTAAACTATGCTATACTTGTTGAGCTTATATGGATGGAATGCATGTGATTATACTTTCTCTCTCCTACTTGTATGGATCTAACCTTACAAGTTGAATGAATGTCATGGACTGTGTATGATATGGTGGTGATCATATTGTTGGGTTTTGTGGAGAAAACATGCGCGGCGGAAGCGATAAAATCCACGCAACCCGTAACAGGATCTCGTCGATAACAGCGTATTCGGAAATAGGTTTGCGGGATATACCTTATCGCGGAGCAAGTCCAGCGATGTCCCGCTGCACGACGGTGCAACACTGCTTGTCAAACACGGACGGATCTTCTCTCCCGTTCGCTGTCGCAGGTTGATCCGGAAATGCTCCTCTGCGGCGGTGATGTACGTTGCTCGCAGCACGTACAGGTGGTCGTCGACGTCCTCCGAACGCAGGCGTCAAGGCGTCTGCGTCTCTACTTCGTCCACGCGGATGGACGGAACTCCATGTCGCGCTTCTCAAGCCGGCGGGAAGGAGCGTGTCTCTGCAGCGGCGTGCTAGCGGCGCGTTGCTCTCCTTTCTTTCCTAAGGACGACGACGGCTAGGTTTTGTACGTGAGAATAACCTAAAAGCGTCTCTCTATATCTTATATAGATATCGGCCGTCTATCCTCCTTTAAATAGGATAAGAAGAGAAGTAGGGTTTCCTAAACCCATCGGTAAACAGAAACGTTGCGTTAATTAAAATGCTCATGGATTAATTAGAATATTTCAGAATTCATTAATTAACCAAATAATCGCATTAATTGATTAATTAATATCCGACTCCATGCAATCGCTTGGGATGGCTCTACGGGCATACATATACCAACAGACTCCCACTTGCACTTAGAGCCAGTCACTCCAATATTATTCTAATCGATTACATAAACATTTTAGTAATCAATGTGATTCGAAGCAATTTCAATCAAATCCACAATTATACTCCTATTCCAACACATCCTGTGCGTGTGACCCGGTAGGCTCCAAATTACGTTGGCAGTGATATCCATAATCATATTATGATTTCACAAGCAATGATTGGTATCTAGCAAGACTTCATTGCTACCCAAGTAATTGGAGAAGTTGGAGAACAACTTAACCTATCATACATGACTGGTGTTACAGTGATTGTACAGTTCCTTTGTCGCTGATATCCGGATTGAACTCAAGTCATGGAATTGTTATCCTCTTCAATGTTCAATCCATGTTCCTTGAACTAGAGCAGACTGTCTGAGATATATGTAAGCTCAATACCACATATTGACTCACATCAGCATGGCCATGCATTTCTCAGTCTCGCTTATCAAGTGGCCGGAATATCAAACTCCCGTAGGAAGGACAAATTCCATCTACATCACTCACAGTCATCCCCATGTGTCACAGTGCACCCAAGCACCATCTTTATAGCAATCCTTATTCAGGACCACGATGGATGATGTCAAAGTACACCGAACGTCATGTGATAAGTGTAGTGACTTCAGGTCTAAGAACCACAATCACCACCATCATTATGAGATGTGACTCTAACTACCAATCATGGTATCCATGTGTCACTCTCAAGGTGGGTCTATCCGATACACTGTTCTCTAACAAGTATCTATGTATTTGGTTTGATATCTCCATATCATGGATAATGAGACTCTTCCATCAACCAACATACATTCTAATCTTATGTGTTATTGATGTCTATGGATATTTCCACAATAACAACCGATTAGGGACAAAACAAGAATACATACTCTTAGCATACATATGATCTCACTGTTCAGGTCATCAACCCGAAGACATATGTCATTGAGTATATTATTCTATAGACATCTATAAGTTTTATGGTCATCTCACAATATAAAACACAAACATATAGATTGGAAACTTGCCTTTATTGATATGATCAATATAGTATTACAAATCGTTTACATAGTATCCCATTACAATCATCGAATGATAGTCTCTATGGGCATACATACCAAAAGATTCCCACTTGCACTTATACCCAATCACCCATGAATCTCAATCCAAGTGATCGAACATGCCCGTCATGTTTCTGCTGTGAAAGTGCTTTTGTGAGCGGGTCAGCCACATTGCTTTCTGTAGGTACTCTGCAAATCTTCACATCTCCTCGTTGTACGATCTCTCGTATGAGATGGAACCGCCGTAGAATATGTTTGGAACGTTGGTGCGATCTTGGTTCTTTAGCTTGTGCAATTGCTCCATTGTTGTCGCAAAACAACTCAATTGCATCACCAGCACTTGGAACCACTCCAAGTTCAGAAATGAACTTCTTGATCCACACAGCTTCCTTTGCAGCATTAGATGCGGCAATATATTCGGCCTCTGTTGTAGAATTTGCAACCGTCTCTTGCTTGGAACTCTTCCAGCTCACAGCTCCGTTGTTCAGGCAAAACACAAATCCAGATTGCAATCTATAGTCATCTTTGTCAGTTTGGAAGCTAGCATCGGTGTAACCCTTTACTACGAGCTCTTCCTCACCACCGTATACCAAGAATTGATCCTTAGTCCTTCTCAAGTACTTTAGGATGTTCTTTACGGCTGTCCAGTGACATTCACCTGGATCTGACTGATACCGGCTCGTCATGCTCAAAGCATACGATACATCAGGACGAGTACATAACATCGCGTACATGATAGATCCAATTGATGATGCATATGGAATCTTACTCATGCGTTCCTGTTCATCACATGAACTAGGACATTGGGATTTAGAGATTGTAACCCCATGGGACATGGGCAAGTTACCTCTCTTAGAACCCTCCATGCTAAACCTCTTTAGCACCTTGTCAATGTATGTGCTCTGGCTTAGGCCTAGAAGCCTTCTAGATCTATCTCTATAGATCTTGATCCCTAGTATATAAGATGCTTCACCTAAATCCTTCATAGAGAAAGTCTTCCCTAGCCAACCTTTTACTGTCTGAAGAGTAGGGATGTCATTTCCCATCAATAGTATGTCATCCACATACAATATGAGAAATATGACTGTGCTCCCACTAACCTTTTTGTAAACACAAGGTTCATCTTCATTTTGACTAAAGCCAAACTTTTTGACTACTTCATCAAAACGTAGATTCCAGCTCCGAGATGCTTGCTTCAATCCATAGATTGACCTTTGTAGCTTACAGACTTTATTGGCTTCCTTTGGATCGATAAAACCCTCAGGTTGTGTCATGTACACATCCTCGAGTAAATTCCCATTAAGGAATGCTGTTTTAACATCCATCTGCCAAATCTCATAGTCATGATAAGCTGCAATGGCAAGCATGATCCTGATGGATTTAACCATGGCAACTGGTGAGAAGGTCTCGTCATAATCAACACCTTGAATTTGACGAAATCCTTTCGCAACCAATCTACCTTTATAGGTTTGAACATTTCCATCCATGTCAGTCTTCTTCTTGAAGACCCACTTGCACCCTATGGGTCTTACCCCTTCGGGTGGATCCACCAAGGTCCATACCTTGTTGGTGTACATGGATTCCATCTCATATCTCATGGCTTCGAGCCATTTCTCAGATTCTGGTCCCTTAGTAGCTTCTAGATAGGAAGTTGGCTCATCTGCTATGCCCAATTCGTCACTGTCTTGAGTCACGAGAAATCCAAATCTCTCAGGCTCAAGTCGTGTCCTACTAGATCTACGAGGTTCCTGTGTTACATTTGGAACTTGAAATTCCACAACAACTTGTGAGTCCTCATGTTCCTTATGTACCTCCTCAGGTTCTCTGCTTTCTTGTTGGTCTCGAACTTCTTCGAACTCTACATTCCTCCCACTAATTCCTTTGGAAATAAATTCCTTTTCAAGAAATACAGCAGTCCTAGCAACAAACACTTTGTTGTCAGTTGGTGTGTAGAAGTAGTATCCCCGAGTTTCCTTGGGGTATCCAACAAAATAGCATTTTTCCGATTTGGGTCCAAGCTTTTCAGGAAATTGTTTCCTAACATAAGCTTCACATCCCCAAATCTTTAACATAGACAAATTGGGACGATTCCCATTCCATATCTCATATGGTGTCTTTTGAACCGATTTGGAAGGTACACGGTTAAGTGTAAATGCTGCAGTTTCAAGAGCATATCCCCAGAACGATATTGGAAGTTCGGCTGAACTCATCATTGATCGTACCATGTCTAATAATGTACGATTCCTTCTTTCTGACACACCATTATGTTGTGGTGTACCAGGTGGAGTCCATTGTGATACAATACCACGGTCTCTCAGAAGGTCCTCAAACTCTTGGCTTAAGTATTCACCACCTCGATCTGAACGGAGTGCTTTAATACTCTTACCAAGTTGCTTCTCCACTTCATTCATGAAAGTCTTGAACATTTCAAGAGTTTCTGACTTGTGTTTCATAAGATATACATAGCCATACCTACTGAGGTCATCAGTGAAGGTAATGAAGTATTGATAGCCTCCTCTAGCATTTGATCTAAAAGGTCCACATACATCAGTATGTATGAGCCCTAGCAGATCACTGGCTCTCTCACTGTGTCCAGTGAAAGGAGTCTTGGTCATCTTCCCTAATAAACATGCCTCGCATGTCTCTAATGATTCAAAATCAAAAGAGTCTAGATAACCATCCTTATGGAGTCTAGATATGCGCTTCTTGTTTATGTGCCCAAGACGACAATGCCATAAGAATGTTTTGTTTGAGCTGTCAAGTTTTAGCCTTTTAGTATTTACGTTATATATGCTAGTCTCAAGTTCTAACAAGTAGATGCCATAAGACATAGGGGCATTTCCATAAAAGATCTCATCTTTAGAAATAGAAATAATTCCATTCTTAATGTGAAATTCAAATCCACTCTTGTCCATACAAGATATAGAAATAATATTTCTATTAATGGCAGGTACATAATAGCAATTCTCTAATTCTATTACAAGGCTCGTATGCAAAGATAAACTAATAACTCCAACTGCGGTGGCAGCAACTCTTGCTCCATTAGCGACCCGCAGCTCGACTTGGCCCTTTCGTAAAGGCTTACTTCTTATCAGATCCTGCATATTAGAACATATGTGAGATCCACATCCGGTATCCAGTACCCATGATGAAGAAGTATTTAAGTTTATCTCAATAACGTATATACCTGAAGTGGAGATCTCTATCCCCTGCTTCTTCTTCCTTAGTTCCTCCAGGTAGAGAGGACAGTTTCTTTTCCAATGTCCAGGCTGGTGACAATGGTGACAACTGCCTTCTTTGGAGATCCCACCTTTAGCTTTGAGCGCGGATGACTTTGGCTTCTGCCCGGCTTTAGAACTTTTCTTAGCCTTGCCTTTGCCTTTTGACTTTCCCTTTGTCTTGCTGATCATCATCACAGACTTGGGCTTGTCTTTCTTCATCTGTGCTTCGGCTGTCCTCAACATGCCCAACAATTCTGACAACGGCTTGTCAAAATTGTTCATGTTGTAGTTCATGACAAAATGATTATATGATTCAGGCAACGATTGTAGAATCACATCAGTGGCCAACTCTTGACCTAGGGGAAATCCCAGCTTGGATAGGCTTTCCACGTACCCAATCAAGGTGAGTATATGGGTGCCAACTGAGTCTCCCTCTTTCATCTTGCTTTTGAACAACGCCTTTGAGACATCATATCTCTCCTGTCTTGCTTGATGTTGATACATGTTCTTGAGATGTGTTACCATCTCCATGACATTCATGTTCTCATGTTGCTCTTGCAACTCATAGTTCATTGAGCACAACATTAGGCACTTGACATCCACGGCATCATCAAGGTGCTTCTTGTAAGCATCCTTTTTAGCCTTGGGCGCATTTACGGCGGGCTCCTCTGGCTCTGGTGTTTCAAGGACATAGAGCTTACGCTCATGTGTGAGAACAATTCTCAATGTCCTAAACCAGTTTTGAAAGTTGGTTCCGGTAAGTTTGTCCTTCTCAAGGACCGATCGCAACGAGAACGTGTGAGTGTTGTTTGCCATTTGATTGCTACAAAAGAAAAAATTTGCATTTTGTCCAAAACATTTTGACTTGTAAAGATTTGATAAACGAGATTAATTAGGCCTTTAATTAATTACGCTCCCACTATTTTATTCAAATTGATAGCCCTCACTATCAACTCGGAAGATTGCAACGCACAACCTTCTAGTGAGACAAGACCCAAAATAATTGGATCAATGCCCAGCCAACGCTGGCGTCAAAGACCAAATACTAAGGTAGGCAACTTTTGCCAATTGCATCATATGCAACTCTTGGATAGATGATCATACACAACTCCTTTCCATGATGCATCTGTGTGCCTCTAGGTACTTGATCCTATCAAGGTTCCCTAGTTAAGTCCAACCCATAAGCCAACACGATGAGTGTGCACCCTGCGGAGGCAGACCCACACACCCACCATCACACTTCCACGAGATAGACAGTGTACCACGCGGAGGCGTGCCCACACATAGTCGATCAAGCTTTTCATGTGTGTTGCTTTATGGAAGGCAACTAAAACTTAATATTATTAATTGAGGGATTTTATTAATACATATATATATATCCAAACACCACATACTTATAGTACGTATCATATACTACTATATCCACAACCACAAACGATAGACATGCAATCACAAATACATCAGTTATGGCCATACTATTGTAATCCTTTGGAGCAACAAAGGATTACGGTCCACCTATGGTCTTATGAATCTCATGCAACACCTGTGAAAACAACCTGTAAGCCTATAATGATCAACATTACAATGAACAACTTCATGGATGCTTCGTGAGGTTGGAATGTCAAGTTGCTTCTTGGAATGGGATCTTCTTGTTGCTTCTCCATGGACGCTCCTTGGAGTGGGATCTTCAGGTTGCTTCTTGGAATTAGATCTTCATGGTGCTTCTCCATGGACACTCCTTGGAGTTGGATCTTCAAGTGGCCTCCTTACATCAAGATTACAAAGACTAAAACTAATCCTATCTTTATTACATCATATGATTACAAAATTAAAGAGAAAGAATTAATTACACTTTGAAATAAGAGATGAGGCTCGGCATGCAAGCCGAATACATTATACAAAGGATCCATATGCAACGATTATACATCCATAACATTCACAAACAACCATATCCACAAGATCAACATCCACATCCATTCACAACATTCACAAAAGGGGATACTAGGCCATAACCGTGCATGCACTCACCACATAAAATAGATTTTAAAGGCGACGTGTATGCTATCATAGGTATATCTACATATACGTATATACATATTAAAATTGCAGTACTTTTAATGCGGGACATTCCCCATTAAATGAATTTTGACTCCCACGCAGACAATGCGGGGTACACAGGGGCAGCGCCCCTGTGCGGGGATCCCTCGCGGGGTCTCAGGGGCAGAGCCCCTGAAAGGTCTACGGAATCTTACTTCCGTGCACTTAGGAAAATCACTATTTTCCACAGTCGACCCCGTCCAAAACGTCAAAAACAATAGCCTGCGGCGTATGTGGAATTAGGTTTAGATTTGCACATTAACAGGTTTAATTCGCATCGTATGCAACATAAAACAGTATACAGCGATTCGATCATATCGAAACGAATCCAAATACGCCGTAGATCGACGCTGCTCTGATACCACTGTTGGGTTTTTGTGGATAAAACATGCGCGGCGGAAGCGATAAATCCACGCAACCCGTAACAGGATCTCGTCGATAACAGTGTATTCGGAAATAGGTTTGCGGGATATACCTTATCGCGGAGCAAGTCCGGCGATGTCCCGCTGCACGACGGTGCAACACTGCTTGTCAAACACGGACGGATCTTCTCTCCCGTTCGCTGTCGCAGGTTGATCCGGCAATGCTCCTCTGCGGAAGTGATGTACGTTGCTCGTAGCACGTACAGGTGGTCGTTGACGTCCTCCGAACGCAGGCGTCAAGGCGTCTGTGTCTCTACTTCGTCCACGCGGATGGACGGAACTCCACGTCGCGCTTCTCAAGCCGGCGGGAAGGAGCGTGTCTCTGCGGCGGCGTGCTAGCGGCGCGTTGCTCTCCTTTCTTTCCTAAGGACGACGACGGCTAGGTTTTGTACGTGAGAATAACCTAAAAGCGTCTCTCTATATCTTATATTGATATCGGCCGTCTATCCTCCTTTAAATAGGATAAGAAGAGAAGTAGGGTTTCCTAAACCCATCGGTAAACAGAAATGTTGCGTTAATTAAAACGCTCGTGGATTAATTAGAATATTTCGGAATTCATTAATTAACCAAATAATCGCATTAATTGATTAATTAATATCCGACTCCATGCAATCGCTTGGGATGGCTCTACGGGCATACATATACCAACACATATGGCATAGGGTGATGGCTATGAGCCTTGACGACACATGATGAGATCATATTGATGTGATGGGTCTTATGACTTGATGCCTAGTAGGAGGTGTAATCCTCCAGTGACGTGATTGAGGGATTGATATCCAACAGTGATGTGACATTGGTGGTAGCCTTGTATGACTGTGACATTGATGATGGACTTGTGAATGGTATTGCTACAAGTATCATGTGGTGATGTGACAAGTTCACACCTTATGTGTTTTATATCTTTTGAAGTTGTATTATGCCCTTATCTTTGTAGAGTTTGTCTAGGGTTTGTACATTGTAACTTGATTGATGCTAAAAGATAGCCAATTGGACTAATTAATCAAGTAAAGCCCTAACAATGTAGTTTCCATGTGCCATAGGTCCATCTTCAGTGTCAATACTTCTTGGATGGTGAAATGGGTTCTCCCTTAGTGGAAGCTCAGAGTCGTATATTGTTGAGTATTGCATTTCACAAGATTCGTTGCACTCATACCTAGAAGGAGAATGGTCGAGGCCGTATCTTAATGATGTGATACAGTGTAAATATATATGGTATCTTTAAGGAGGGCTACAGTCATACCTCAGTAGGAGTGCAGCTGCGATCGTAACTCAGTTTTACTAGCTTGTGCCTATATATCAAGGCATGCTAGGCTATTTTGTAGTTGGACTTGATATGTCACTACGGTGGACTCAGACTGACCGAGGGGTGTAGAGATATTGTTGGATTCCAGATATTCCATTGATCTTGTATGGTACTCCTTTTGACTTAGCAGTCGGAAGTTGGATCATGAGTGGTATACCTCATCTCCTCAGGGCATAATAAAAGACATAATTCAACCGTGTAGTATATTTCGCTTAGAGTCAAATGTGAATAACATTGAATGGTCCCTTTGCCTTATCTTTGTACTAATTTCTTAAATTATAATGTGGTAAGAGAAATCAAATGTTATACATGTTCTTCATATTCCTTCTTAAAATATCAATTGTTCTACTGCTCAGTGGTAACTGCCTAGTTGGTTTAACCTGCTCTATCTATTCAATGCATATCATTTAGTTGAATCTGCTCAACCTCTTCAGTATGTTATTTACCTGCTTCATTATCTATGCTTTTAATAAACACGGGCAGCGAGTTATATCTCTTTCTGGGATGTTTGGTCTCACCCAGTGGGTTTCCACATCTTTTAGGTGGTTGTACACAATGAGGTAGAGATCGTGTTGTTAACACTGAGAAGAAAGAGGAGCAGTAGCTGAGTAAAGATTGGATGAGCTTCTTGTATTTTTTAGTAGAGTCATATGTGTCGTCCCTGTACTCTTAGGTCCTTGGAGGAATTCTTTAGGCGTTGTATGTTGAGACGACATGTATGTACATGAACATGTTATCATATGTATAGGTTGTGGCCAGTGAGCCAATGAACAATGCTATACAATAATCTTTTGGCAGGTGTTATATATATACAAGTGGCTTTCATGGACTTTGATGTAATATGTTTCCACTTGAGGTGGATATGTGAAATTGTTTTAGTTTCCTGTATTGACTGGTAACCTAGTTTGTTAGCATTAATTCCACATTTTGTTTTGAGTAATCTCGCTTTGTGTGACATGGGGCGTCACATTTTGGTCGGTATCAGAACATTAGGTTTGTTGAGTCCACATGGACATAGGACTTTGTGTCTGTTCTAGTGTCCTCTAGTCTATTTATGGTTGCTTCTGCTTATGCAGAAGAAGAACAAGAGAAGAAAAGATGGATAGAGAACACAAAGAACATGCTACTGAGAGTAGTGTTGCTGCACCAGGAGGTGGTGCTAGGAGGTAGGAGAGGGTGGATGTTGTGCCTGAGATGTCCCAGTTAGACCCTGCAGCAGTGGCCAATCTTGCTTTTTATTCCATGTTTGGATAGTTTATTGCCACAATTACACATATGGTGGACAGAATGCTATTATACAAGCAGAACTACAAGTAGATGAAGAAGTAGGAAAATAGAGAGATCTATGAGAGTTCCTTATTCATAAATTTTTAGAAGTTCGCCACTTAATTGTCCAACCTACTATCAAAGCAAAAAACTAAGAAATCATGACGTAATGGGTGATGATGATGCAAAACAATAGTTTTGTAAGAAGAGTCAGTGAGGGCGTGTATGACCATTAACAGAATTTCATAGATCTTTGTGCCCTGAGAAAGAAGCTGGTGTGTTTGAGGAAGTGATCCAGCCATGCCTATTCTACTATTACCTCACTGAAAAAGCTAGGGTGTGGTACAACTCCCTAGACGATCATAGCATCACCATTTGAAAAAAAAATTCAAAACAACTTCTTGGAGAAGTTATTACCGTTGTCACTCACATGCCAAATATGAGGAAAAATCACTCAGGTCAAACAACTTGCAAGTGAAACTCTTTTTGAAGCCTAAGAATGATTTAAGAAGCTACTGTGCAAGTGCCCTCATCACAACGTTCCCTCTACACAACATATCAAGAAACTCTAAAGGGGAGTAAATGATGACATGAAATAGTCCCTTGATTCCTATAAGAACTTGGACCAAAGAGGGAATCCTATCCCTACTTTAGTTTTGCAAAATAACAAGCAACCCCATACAATAATTTCCACGATAATAAAAAGGGAAAAGGTTATA
The DNA here is from genome assembly GCA_963693085.1 of Alisma plantago-aquatica. Classification (NCBI taxonomy): domain Eukaryota; kingdom Viridiplantae; phylum Streptophyta; class Magnoliopsida; order Alismatales; family Alismataceae; genus Alisma; species Alisma plantago-aquatica. The sequence goes on along the minus strand of OY856409.1, from coordinate 1,367,688,297 downwards.
TAATATTTCTCAAAATAGTTTGGATATCAAGAGAAAGGGTTCTTAAGTAGAAGAAAACAAAACTAAGCTATTACATGGATTTAACAAAGTCCACAACATGTCTATAACAAGTCCCCAAAGGGTAAACATAAGGAAAACTAATAATGTATGTAAATATAGTACTTGTAGAGGGTAAGCTGGGCATCTCAGATTATATCCTCATGCTCTACTCCAGGGAAACAGGCAACTCAACACCCTGGTCCAAGAACCCATGGTCAACTCGATGCTTCTCTTCTGGGAAGTTTGGGAACAAAACCCAAAAGTAGATCAAAAATTGGTCTGCATTAGTAAGACTTGTATATGTGCACAAAATATGACATTTGGGCATTTTAAGTACATGAAGTAAAAAATAGGGTGTTACCTCAAGAGGGAAATGATTGCATTTAGGTAAGTTGAAGAGAAGCATTCATCAAAAGGATGAGACATTTTAAATCTAAGAGTATAAATAGAAATAAAAGAATGTTGCCATTAAAACATTCCACAATATCACAAACTAATATAGAAGGATGCATATATTGTATAGACTACAAATACCTACATAGGATCAAAACACCATTTTATCTCTAGCCTAAAGTGGGTGAAGAAGACACACCCACTGATGATGGTGAAGATGATGATGATGATGATGATAATAATAATAATAATAATTGTAATTATAGTAATAATGGGTGGAAAAAGGAGCACCTCAGATAGAAATAGATCATAATAATAGTAATGCGTCCTAATGGTCATGCGTAAATGTCTACAATAAATAAATCTATCTATTTTACGATGCACAAATAATAGAGTGGCAATACAACAATGTTTAGTCAATATCACATTCCAAGAGATTTTTAACACATTAAATATTAACAGGTAGGGGGTTATAAAACCAAAACAACAAGAATGATAAAATATAAAATGAGTAAGAAGTTCAACAAGTACAAATCAGGTGATGGCCTTAAAAAGGAATTTATACAAGTGAATACATCATAGTTGAAATATAGATTCACAGTCATTTAAATGCCCAAGTATAATTGGGGGTTGCATATCCCTTAATTAAGAATATAAAGTCCACTTTTCATCTATGGTCAAGGTTCAATGATTATTAAAACCTTAGCATTATATATATGCATTAAGATCATATTTAACCCTCAAATCATTCAACTGAAACCTTAGATTCGTACTTTGAAACCCATTCCAATAAATCAAGAATAATTTTCTAATTTAAAAAATGTATCTATTTTTATTTTTTCAAAACTCCAGTGATTTATTATGAATTAAACAATTTGATCTTAATTATACATAATCAAATAAAAGAAAAATAGTGATGTGACAAATATAACCCATGGCCTCCCAAAATGAAACGAGTTCTAGGTAGGGTTAGCAGGTCAAGTCCCAGGGTCGATTGTCCCTCCCTCGCACGCCATTACTAGAACAACTTCATAGAAGCCATAGCTTGCCCCTAGGGAAAGTTCACTTCCTTATTTCCTACCCTTGGGTGTGGGCAGTCGGCCAAACACCTTCCTTGGTGCATGACAGACATATGGTGCCTAGGACCACATCTTTAGGTCACCAGAGCTAGGTTTGGTGACCCCCTACCAACAACATCAAGGGCAAAACAAAGTCTGATAAGAGGAGAGTGATAAGAAGCTCCCTGAGAGGGACCAAAGGATGTGAAATCATGTTGACTCATAAAGATAGGTCAATCAACCATAGGGCAATCAAATAGAGTTACACACAATCACTTTCAGCAAGAAATCAGTTACAAGTGGTAGAAAGTCAAAATCCTAAAGTGGAAAAGAAAAATTCAAAACAATTGCACAAGGTACCCTGAACTTCCACCATGACTCCACATAAGGATTGATGAAATCCTATGGGTCGGAAGACCACTAGGATTATCATTGGAACTGGTTGCAAAGTAGAAAAATTGGGGTTGGTTGACCAGGGACTTGGGTGAAAGACATTATGATTCAGTTTCACTAGTATAGAGAGGGAAGTCCAAGCTTTGTTACCTAGTGACAAATTGATATGTGGATAGAAAGGCACATGCAACAGAGCTTCGATGACCAATTGAGAAACTTGAGTCTACCCAACTAGAATACATGACCACGAGAGAAAATAAGTGGCCTGGGAGATGAAGGAATGGTAGGTGATGCCCATTGTGTGGCCAAATTGTAGCGCAAAAGTGTGTGAAGGGAAAACAAGATTTCTGAAGATGGTGGTGGATGGCCTATGATCAAATTTGGGTATTTCATCCACAAAGAACCAGATAAGTCAAGCAGAAGCTTAAATTCCATGGAGAAGAAAAGGAAAATGTTTGGCACTAAAATCAGGTCAGATGAACCACTAAGGAGTGAGAATGACACAATGGTAGTTACTGTTGTGACGAGGGAGGGGAAGTGTGAGGTGGGAGATGAATGTCCCACATAATATCCAAGGGTCATACTCCTAACAATGCGTGGCCACAGAGATCAACAAATTTGGGGAGAAATAACATGACATTAAAATGCAAATTTTAAAACGTTAGCATAATTATTTGATTTTCATAACCATTCAATCGGGGATGCAAAAAATGTTCAAATAAACTGATATTTTGCATGTTAACTAATCAAGATGTGATAAACATGATTATACCACCAACTTTGCCTTTTGGGATCATTTAGGGTAAGATTTAATTACTTGAAGGTTAAGTTTTTTTAGTGTACATTTCTCACTCTCATTACTCAATTAAAATGTTATAGTTCAAATCATCCCTAATATCCTCATCCAACTCAAGAAGGAACCTCCTCGAGTGTCATCTATGGTTAGAATCTTTAATAGGCACTTTTATGTGACTAAAACCTAATATATAAGTTTATTATATAATTCCTCATTTTTTCATGTAAAGGGTCTAATATTTAGGGTCAAATTCTATAACTTATCCAAATATCACTAATATGGTCTAATTCTTGGAAAAGGGAACCTAACACTAAAACATAAGTGAAAGAGAGGGTTAACAATATATTGAGAGTCAATTATGTTACAACACACTATTCCTTAAAAGGATTTCATCCCCAAAATCTCTAGCAAAGATGGAGGGGTGAGTCTGTAGCATATCATCCTTCAACTCCCAGGTGGTCTCTTGGATCCCATGATACTTCCAGAGAGCCTTAATAAGCTTAGTTTCCTAGCTTTTCAACTTATTAACTCTAGAGTCCAAAATCTTCACTAGGAACACCTCATAATATATATCCTCAATAACTTCAAAGGCTCTATAGTCAACACATGAGAGGGGTCCTTCATACACTTATTCAGAACAGATACGTGGAACACATATGAATTTTGTCATATGATAGAGGGAGAGCTAGATGATAGGCACACTTTCCAACCTTATCTAAAATATAAAATGGTCCCACATATCAAGGGCTCATATTGACTTTAATCTTTTCCCTGACAATAGATCATATGCATTTTATCTTCATAATGCATATTCACCCATAAGAAGCTCACATAAGATCTCTTTTTATCAACATAGATATTTATCGGTCCTGAGAATCAATCATCATCTACAAGTTGTCATTCTTCATTAGAGACCACTCTCAAACATCATCCCAATGTAGTGGACAGTGATATGGTCGACCATAGAGTGCTTCAAAAGGTGGCATACCAATGCCATCTTGGTAGTTATTATTGTATACAACTCGATCAATGGAAGATACTTATCCCAAGTATCTCCCCAATCCATCACACAAGCACCTAACAAGTCCTTTAGGATCTGAACTATCTACTTAGACTATATATCCATCTGTCGGTGGTAAGTTGTGTTGCAATGCAGGTCTAAGCCCATCTCATCCTGTATATGCATCTACAAACATGTGGTAAACTTTGGATCATGATCTGAAACTATCACCTTTGGAACTCCATGAAGACAAACAACTCAATCCCCGTATAATTGTGTTATGGTAGAAACTTTGTACTTACTTATAAAGGGAAAAAAAGTGGGAAGACTTGGTTAGGTGATCAATAACGACCCATATCACATCATATCCACTCCTTGATTTTGGAAAACCACTCACAAAATCTGTGGTGAGTTTCTCCCACTTTGACTCAAGTATATCAAGTGGATAGATAAGACTTCTAGGTTGTTGATGTTATATTTTAACTTAGTGGCATGTCAAACACTTTGCAATGAATATGGTTATGTTTCTCTTCATATTTATTCACTAGAATCCCCACTGTAAGTCCTTGTACATCTTTGTTGCACTAGGACGGATCAGGTACTTTGACCCATGGGCTTATTTAAAAACTCTCTACCTCAAATTGCCTACATCAGGAATCCACAGTCTATGATAAAAGCAAATGGCATTGTCCACTTCAAAAGAAAACTCAGACTGGGGTTTCCTTGCCAATGACTTCATTCCATCTAGATTATGGTTGGCTAATTATGCATCAAAAACTTCATAAATGTAGGAATGGGTGATAGATAGACTAACCATGTGTACTCTCAGCTTGTCTACATTTGTATCTTCAACGAAATTCAGGCCTCCACCTTGAGACATGCTCCATGTCCATGCTCCTCCATAAGAAACAATAGAGTGAAGCGTAAACAAACTCCTTCTTCCTTCTTAGGGTGTATACCACAACATTGGCTTTTATGGGATTGTAAGTGATGGTGAAGTCATAATCATTGAGATACTCCATCCATATCCTTTATCGCATGTTTAGATACTCTTGTGTCATCATATATTGCAAGCTTTTATGATCAAATAAAACATCAAACAATACCCCACATGTATATTGTCGCCATCTTCAGTGTACTATGGATGCCAACTCCAAATCATGAGTAGGCTAGTTTCCCTCATTCAACTTTAACTAGAGGGAGGCATAGGTGGCCACTTGTCCTTCTTGCATAAGGACACAACCCAACCCTTGTTTAGAAACATTAGTGAAGATAACATAAGGTTTATACTCAACCGATAGGGCAAGAATAGGTGTAGAAGTCAAGCATCTCTTCAACTTTGAGAAACTTTTCTCACATTTAGGGGTCCAGACAAACTTTGAATCCCTATGTGTCAGCTTCATCATGGGAAGATCCAGCTTTGAGAAGTTTTGAATGGATCTTCCATTGTAACCCACAAGGCCAAGAAAACTACATATCTCAAAAGGATTCTTTGGGTATTGCCACTTCGTCACTGCTTCAGTCTTGGTTAAGGAAATAACAATGTGGCCAACAGAGATCCTGTGGCCTATAAACATAGCTTGTTTCAATCAAAACTCACACTTAGAGAACTTTGCATATAGCTGCTACTCTTACACAAATTGAGGAATGGTCTGTAGATGCTCACGGTGTTGGACAAATGACTCAGAGTAAATAAGAACATCAACAATGAACACAACCATGAAACTATCCAGATAGGAGTGGAAAACCTGATTCATCAGATCCATGAAGGCGGCAGGGACATTAGTCAAACTAAAAGGCATAACTAAAAACTCATAAATTTCATATCGTGTACAAAAGGCCATCTTCAGAATGTCATCTTCTTTCATGTACATATCATAAATACAACTACACATGTCCATATTTGAGAAAATTTTAGCTGATTTCCACTAGTCAAACAAATTGTCCATGCATAGGATAGGGTAGTGATTCTTCACAATCACTCTTTTAGCATTTTCTAGTCGATGCACATCCACATAGAACCATATTTTTTCTTCACGAACATAATTGAAGCTCCTAAGGTGAGACACTAGGGCATATGGACCCTATGTCTAGGAGCTCTTGTTGATGTTTCTTAAGCTCAACAAGTTCCACAAGTGGCATACGATATGGCAACTTCGAGATAGGAGATGTGCATGGTACAAGGTAAATAGAGAATTAAACCTCTAGAGAAGGAGGAAGCCCGTGCAGTTCATCAGGAAAGATGTCACGAAAGTGCAGTACCACATCAATAGCATTGAGATAGGAAGGTATAGGATTGAGAACAACAAACATTAGATAAGCTCTACAACAGTGCAATATGAGCTTTTTCAACTTTAAGATCTGAAAAAAATGAATTTTTGATCATCCTGTTTTTTTGCATTTCATATAGATACAATCTTCATTAGGGTGCAACAAGCTAACCTTCTTTTCCTCATAGAATAAATCTACATCATATTTCTTCATCCAGTCCATCCCCACGATGACATCAAAATTCATCATGTTGTGGAGGATGAAATCTATCACAAACATCTTCCCCGATACACAAAGGTCTACAAGAGGGATTTTAAGGTAAGAAGAGCATATCCTACAACTAGTAGTTCATACGTCTAGAATATGATCCATGTACTTTGGTTTTGACTCTAGCATAGTTACAAGCTTGGATGTTATAAAATTATTTGATGAACCAGAATCAAATAAAGATTTTATGGGTTGTTGATTTAAATTCACATTACCTTTGATAAACTCATCTCCTTCTTTAGCCTCCAAAACATCAAGGGAAAAGATGCACCCTACATGTCTCTCAACAAGTGGATGTCTCCCTTGCTATTTGTTGTGGTTATTGTTTTTTCTTAGGGGCTGGTCTCAACACTACTTTGGTTGTTGCTGTTGTGCAAGTGGCTAAGCCGGTGTAGGATGCTGCTGTTGCTGGGGACATTCGGGACTGATGTTCCCCATTTGGCTACACTGATGGCACAAAACTTGTCTTCCTTCTCTCAGAGTTCTAGGGTTTCCCGGGAAGCATTTTTAGGGGGGTGTGGAGTCACATTCAATGCCTACATTTCTCATGTTGAAATTCATCACTGAAGCTCTTCCTTTTGTTGTTGTTGTTGTGTGAAGGACTAAAACTATAATATGTATCGACTAACAATGCTTTATTTACCATTTGTTGAAATCTGAGTGAGCTATGGAACCAAAGAACATCCAATGTGATAACTCAGACCTTCTAGAAAGAGAGTAGCTTGACGAGTCTCCTTTAGTCTAGTAGCATATTTCTCTAGGAGACTAAATTTCTAGACGTAGGTGGAGACGATCATCAAACCTTGCTTCAGGCTTAAAACTTAGCTCTTTTTCCTTAGGGAAGGTAAGCATATGTACTTATCATGAAAAAGATAAAGAAATCTCTCCCAAGACATGACAAAAGTGTCACAGGTGTGAGAGACCTCATTCCACTAATTGTGAGTCAGCCCATCAAGAACATAAGAGGCAAAGCAGATCTTCTAGTAAAGAGGATACACCATTCCCTCAAAGGTACACTCGATGGCCTTGTCCACCATCTCAATTTGTAATTCATCCTTGAAGTATGGCAATTGCATCTTTCTAAACTTCACCAAAGAGTACTCCTTATGCTTCTTGACTATAGAGATGATATTGACCTGACCCATCATCATAGAAATGAGAAGTTGATGTAGTAAAGACAATTGTTACTCGAGTGTGAAACTAGGCGGAGGAGAAATGGTTGTAACATGAGGGGGCACTATGACCATAGGTTTTGCTTCATGAGCGACTTGGGTGTTGGAAGTCATCAATAGTGGGTTCATCAAGTGCATCTCAATTTATGGTTGTTGTGGAGTAGTGAATCCAGTCTGGTTATCCCACGAGAGGAATGAATCACAATCCTTAAAAAGATTGTTTCTCTTGAAAGGAAAGAAAAATACAGTAAGAACCTAACAAGATATATTATGAGATAGCTAGTTTTATCGATTACTTTTAGATCTAATACCATGTTGTAAGGAGTGGGATCCCTAAAAGGGATACTCTCCCTACTTTCATTTTGAAAACATAAAACAACCCCATACAATAATTGCCACAATAATAAAAATGTAAAATGATGCATAATATTTCACAAAATAGTGGGGACATTAAGAAAAATGGTTCGTAAGCAATAGAAAATAAAAGTAAGATATGTCATGGCTTTAACAAAGTCCACAACATATACACTAGGGGTAAATATAAGAAAAACTAATAATGTATCTAGATATAGTAGTAATAGAGGGAAACCTAGGCATCTCATATAATATCCTCAGAATCTAATCTTGGGTAGCAGGCAACTAACACCCTGGTCCACAAACTCCTGGTCAACTAGTTGTTTCTCCTTTGGGAAGTTTGGGAATGAAATCTAGAAAATAGATAAAAAGATGGTATTCCTTAGTAAAACTTGTAAATGTGCACAAAATAACATTTTTGGGCATTTATGAACTTGACATACTAAATAGGGTGTGCTTACAAGAGGGTGCTAATTGTATTTAGGTAAGTTCAAGAGAAGTGTTAATAAAAAGGATGAGGCATTTTTAAATATAAGAGTGTAAATGAAAATAAAAGAATCTTTCCATTAAAACATCCCACTAAATCACGACAAATTATATTTGCATGCATATATAGTACATACTAGATCTATCGACAAAGAACCAAGGCACCACTGGATCTTTGGCCTAAAGTGGGTGGAGAAGACATACCCTGGGTGGAGAAGACATAGTTAATATAATATATAATAAGGGTGTAAAAGTCATACCCTAATGGAGAAGACATGTCCTAATGGTTATGCATAAGCATATATAATAGACAAATCTATCTATTTTACCATGCACCCATAATAGAATGGCAAGACAACAATATATAGTCATTATCACATTCCAAGACCTTTTTAACACATTTAATATTAACATGACATGGGGGTTATAGACCCAAATCATCAAGATGATAAAATATCAAATGAGTTAGAAGTTAAAAATTGAAATTTAGGTGATGGCCTTATAAAGGAATTTATACAAGTTAATGTGTTATTGTTGAAATATAGGTTCATATATTTAAATGTCCAAATATAAAAGGAGATTGCAGCTCCCGTGAGTTAAGAATAGAAAGTTCACTATTTACCTATGGTCAAGGTTCAAGGATTACAACATTTAAACATTACATATATGTATTAGGGTCATATTTATTTCATTGAATTCGTTTAACCCTAAAATCACTCCATTGGAACCTAGAATTTAGACTCTGAGACCCATTCCATTAAATCAAGATTAATTTTATGACTATAAAAATGTATTAATTTGTACTTTCCACAACTCTAATGATTTATTATGAATTAAACAATTTGAGATAATTTCTTAATAATCAAATAGAAGAAAAACATTGAGGTGACGAATATAAACCCCACTCAAAACAAAACTAGTTCCATACATGGTTAGTAGGGTCAAATCCCGTGGATGATTGTCCCTCCCTCGCACGCCATTATAGGAGAAACTCCAGAGAAGTTGGAGCTTGCCTCCATGGAAAGTTTCTTTCTTCATTTCCCACCCTTGGGTGTGGGCATTTGGTCCAACGCCTTCCTTGGAGCACGGAGGACCTATGGTGCCCAGGACTAGGTATTCAGGTTGAGGATCCACCAACAACATCTAGGGAAAAATAGAGTATGGAAAAAGGAGGGTGGCTAGAATCTCCTTGAGAGGGATCAAAGGTTGTAAACTCCCGTCAACTCATCAACACGAGGTCAATTCACCACGATAATCTAATGGATTTAAGCACAACAACTTTTGGTGTCAAACCATTTACTAGTGGAAGAAAGTCAAAATCTCAAAGTGGAAAAGCAAAAGGAAAACAATCAGACAAGGTATCCTAAATCTCCACCATGAATCCATGAAGGGATTGGTAGAATCCTTGGGGCTTAGAGACTACTAGAAGTCATCACCAGAGATTGGTCATAAAGCAGTAGAAATTGGGTTCATCGATCGGGGACTTGGGTGAAGGATGACATGATCTGATTGCACAAGTGTAGAGAGGGAAGTCCAATCTTGGTTATATAGAAAGAATTTATCATTGGAGACAAAGGCACATGTAAAAAATCTCCAAAGTTCAATTGAGAAGCCAGAGACCAACCGACCAGAATAGATGACCACACAAGAAATTAAGTGGTCTATGATATGAAGGAATGGCACGTGATGCTCACTGTATGGCCAAATCATAGTGCAAAATTGTGTTGAGAGGAAATGGAGTTTTGAAGACAATGAGGTTGGTTGGCCTACGATCGGATTTGGGAATTTCATGCATAAAGCACCAGAGAAGTCGAGTAGAAGCTAAATGTTATGGAGAGGAAAAGGAAAAAAATGCATTGAAATCAGGTCGAATGAGCCACTAAGGAGAAAGAACGACATAGAGGGAGACACCATTGTCGCACCGGGGGTGGGGGAGGAAAGGAAGTGTGATGTGGGAGACAAATGTCCCATCGTTAGATGCTATCATAGTGGCCCATATGGCACGGGTCAAACCCCTCACCGCGCCTCACCACAGAAAGAAACAAACTTAGGGAGAAATAACGAAAATTAAACATTTGATTATTATACACTTTAGCTTACTTATTTGATTCCTATCTCTATTCAATTGGGGATGCAAACAATGTTCAAATAAACTAAAATTTCACATGTTAACTAATTAAGATGTGATAAATAGGATGATACCATAATCTTCCTTTTGGGGTCATTTAGAGTAAGACTTAAACACTTGAAGATCAAGTATGTTTAGTGTACATTTCTCACTCTCATTACTCAATTAAAATTCTATAGTTGGAATCATCCCTAATATCCTCATTCAACCCAACCAGGAACCTTCTAGCATGTCAACTTGGTTTAGACCCTTCAACATGTGCATTTATGTGACCAAACCTTATTTAAGTTAATTATTTAATTCCACAAATTTTCCATGCAAAGGGTATAATATTTAGGGTCAAATTCTATAAGCTATCCAAATGCTACTAATACAATCTAATCTAGAAAAAAGAGAATATGACATTAAAAAATAAAGGAAAGAGAGGGTTAAGAATGTAACTAAGGTCAGAACAATGTTGCTTCTAATGGAAACTTCAAGTGGTAGAGCTTTGACAACACAAGGAATGTTGTGAGAAGGGGAGCATAGAACCAATATATTTGGGGCTCATCACGCAAAAGAGGAATTATCAAGTTTATATGGCAAATGACAAATATGATATGAAGATTATTGCTGAATATTTGAGGGCTCTCACTCTTAAGCAAGACAACCTTGAAGCATCTTTCCAGAGGTATGTGCAAACAGTTTCATCTTTTTTTCATGCCAAGGTATCTCTCGAGGTATGTCAAATCTACAATTCCATGAGGTGCACAAGTCCAAAGTGCAATTACCTCTACCAAGCTACATAGAACATGCACCAATTATAGTTCATCAACACCCTAAATAAGTTGATGTTGTTAAATATATTCCATTATGGGAACCCAGATGGAGAAGAAAATGAGCATCAAATCAAGTAAGGACCAAACTAAAATTAGGTTTGGGCCCCTCTTGGTTTCCAACATAACCAAAGCTACTTATAGAACATTTTCAACCCTGGACAATACCACAACAACTTCAACTAAAGCAGCAACTACAATCCATGTCAACAACCCTACAACAACCAAGGACAACTTCTCCTAGGGCAGGGTATCCAATAGAACATGACTGCCTTCAATGATCAAAGGTCACCTAGATGCTATTGAGAAGATTCTATCTAAACATGAGGCATACAATAAATCATGGACACCCAAGTAGCACAAATTGTTTCCACCATTCACCCTCTAGCGGGTTCATTTATAGGTCAACCTAAAAACAACCCAAAGCATCAAGAGGAGAAGTTGAAAGCTATGACCACACGTTCTGGGCTTGTGATACCAAATCTACCAGCCCCTATCACCAACAACAAGTTGGTTCTTGAAGAAGATAATGATGAAACCACCTTGGTGGGTGAACCTGTTGAACTAGAAATTGATACACCAAAGAGAAGTGATACATCTGCTCTAGAGATAAGCAACACACCCAATATCAAGAAGGAACCAAAATATACACCAACCAATCCGGGTATTCTAGTGGTGCCTATCAGAGTCGACTATCTCAGACATGACTGGACTCAAGATTCATGAAGTTCAAGGAAGCGATGAATAAGTTGACCACTAAAATTCCCTTCATTGACTCTTTTGTAAAAATCCCCTCCGGAACCAAGTTCTTTTCTCTCCTCAATTACAAGTACATAATAGAAGAGTACAAGCTATGAAGCTGGCAAAGACAATGTCTGACATCATCTAGAGTGAGATGCCATTAAAACTAAATGATCTAGGATCCTTTGACATCTCCTAATTCATTGGGGATTCCAAATACCAAAAAGGTCTAGCTAACCTTGGGAAAGCATTTATAGCATGCCCTATTGCTTACGAAAAAAGACTAGGCTTCACCCTTGACATTTTCACACTGAAATCATGATTCAACTTGTTGAATATTCTACGACCACTCCTATGGGAATCATATAAACATCACTCTGAGAGTAAGACCTAAATCTTATTCCCCCTATGATTTTTTCAACTTGGATATCAAGGAGGATCTCTGATATCCTCTCATCTTTGGGCACCCATTCCTTGCTATAGATAGAGCCTTGATCGTCATTGAAGGTGGATCTTAACATTAAGGCTTGGGATGGGCACACTTGACTTCAAGGTATTGTAGAGTCTTAAAGGACCCTCTTTCCAAGAACAATGCTTCCTCATTGACTATATTGATAAGATGGCACAAATTTAGCAGGAGATGCCTACTTTTGAAGACCCTTTTGAAACAACTCTCAATGTCCCCAATGCTTATGAAATGAATGATGAACATGTGGTGAAATTATCCTTCACCTATATAATGTTGAGGAAGACCCTAAATCTGAGTTCAAAGAGATTAATTCATCTCTGTAAATGGAGAAGAAGACAAGGCACCCACTACACGAAAAATGAAGCCTCTACATGAGGGGTCAAATATGTATTCCTAGATGAGAAAAAGGTCTCCCCGGTCATGGCCAATGTAGATCTCACAATAGAGTAAGAGGACAAGTTGTTAATAGAGATGAGGAAGAGGAAGAAGGCATTAAGCTACAAGATGACCAATCTAACTGGAGTGTGACAAGCCCTTTGTATGCATAAAATCCATATGATAAAGAACTACAAGATCAATCCCCAACGTAAGCTGAACCCAATTTTAAAGGGGTTCGTGCACATGGAAGTAATTACATTGCTACTTATTGGGCTCATCTATCACATATTTGATTCATAGTGGGTGAATCCTCTATAGGTAGTACCAACGATAGGAGGAACTATGGTTGTTTTGAATGAGAAGAATGAGTGTATCCCTATCTACACTATAACCAAGTGGAACATGTACATAGATTATCATGAACTCAACAATGATACTCAGAAGGACTAATTTCCACTCCCATTTCTTGATCAATATATGGAGTGACTTGCACACCAGGAATTCTTCTATTACCTAGATGGATACACTCACTTCTACTAAATTCCCATCCATCCTAATGATCAAGAAAAGAATACCTTCACATGTCCCTTTGACATATGCTTTTCATCGGATGCCCTTTGGATTATGAGATGCACCTTCCACTTTCCACCATTGCATGTCTTCCATCTTTTCTAACCTCACTAAGATGATTATGGAGTTATTCATGGACAATTCTTGTGACTATGGGGATTCTTTTGATATACACCTACTCAATCTTTCCCTAGTCCTAAAACATTGTAAAGAAGATCATCTAGTTCTTAATTGGAAAAATTCCACTTCGTAGTGAAGGAGAGCATTGTTCCAGGACACCATGTCATCTCTAGAGGCATTGAGGTCGATAAGGCGAAGATAGAAGTGTTCACAAATCTATATCCTCTAGCCACTATCAAATAATCCTGGGCATTCATAAGATATACCAAATTCTATAAAAGATCTCATTTGCGACTTCGGTAAGATCACTAAGCCTCTTGCAAATCTTTCTAAAAGGATGTAGATTTCATCTTTGACCCTAACTACATGAAGATCGTCATCACCTATAAGGAAGCTCTCATCTCCACCCCCATCCTTCGTGTCTAAGATTGGTCTCTTCCTTTTTAGATCACATGTGATCCCTGTGAATATGCCATAGTTGTATTTTTTGGACAACACATCAAAAAGAAGCATCCTGTCATTTGCTATGCCAATAAGAGATTGGACGATGCATAAAGAAATTATGCAACTACTGAAAAGGATCTTCTTGCCATTGTGTATTCCTTCAATAAGTTTTCTCCTATCTAATATGCTTGCAAGTGACTATCTACACTACTCATGTTGTTGTCACGTACTTAATGCCAAAAAATACACATAGCCCAGATTGATCAGATGCTTCTTTTTGCTACAACAGTTTGATTTAGAAAATAGGGACAAAAAGGGAACTCAGAACATTGTTACCGATTATATTAGCTAATTGCATATCCAAGACAATGACCCAATCCCTATTAGTGACTCTTTTTTAGATGAACACTTGTTGAAGGTGACCACATTCATCCTGTGGTATGATGACTTTATGAATTACCTAGTTGTGGGAGTCCTTCATCTAGAGTGCACATGAAAAGAAAATAAGAAGTTTATGTCTGACATATGTCATTACTACTGGGATGGGCCTTATCTTTTTAGGTTGTTCAGACATCCTCTATCGTATGTTCATATATGATGAAGAAGATCCTCCCATTCTTAAACAATGTGGTTTTGGTCATACAGGCCAATCTCCAAAGAGATCACATTCAAGGCCCTTCAATGTGGGTTCTTTTGGCCCCTTATCTTCAACAATTCTTACAGCTATACCAAGTCCTACAACCAATGCTAGAGGTTAGATGCCACTAAATCTTTGATAAGAAGTCAATATCTTTGAAATTTGGTATGTGAATTACCTGGGTCCTTTCTCCTCATCTTAAGACTTATCCTACATACTTGTAGTTGTTTATCATGTTTCCAAATGGGTTGAAGCTATCCCCCAATTTCTAGTGACTCCAAGACAGTCATCAAGTTCTTAAAAGATATCATCTTTCCATTCTTTGGAGTCCCTCAAACTATTATTTTTATGGAAGATTTCACTTCCTCAAGTGTAGCTTTGAAGTGATCCTCTACAAGTTCAATGTCTCTCATCGTGTGGCTACTCCATACCACCCTCAAATAAGTGGTCAAGTGGAAGTCTGCAACCATCATATTAGAGACATTCTTGAGAAGACAGTCAAATTAACATGAAAAAATTGGGCTCACAACCTGAATGACACACTCTAGGCATACACAACTATTTACAAGACTTCCTTGGGCACTACACCTTTCCACTTAGTTTATGGTAAGTCTTTCCACTTACCAGTAGATCTTGAACACAAGGCTCTATGGGTCATCAAACTGCTCAAGAACTCTGTGTAGCAAAAGAAAACTAT
The DNA here is from genome assembly GCA_963693085.1 of Alisma plantago-aquatica. Lineage (NCBI taxonomy): Eukaryota > Viridiplantae > Streptophyta > Magnoliopsida > Alismatales > Alismataceae > Alisma > Alisma plantago-aquatica. Next base: position 1,367,673,069 of record OY856409.1, on the reverse strand, counting down.
TTTCTTCAACTACAAGAACTATAACATCTACAACTGACAACTTACAAAAAATGCACAAACTACAAGGAGTGCACCAAGATGTGGCATGATAGCCACTTGAAGAGTAATATCTACAAGTTATTGATCAAGTGCTATTTCAAAATTCTCATCTCTGACTCTTTCTAGTAAAGCTCATGACCTAATGGTTGGGGCCCATCATCGTCAAGCACATCTTCCTTCATGACTTGTTACAATTAGAGTGAGAAGACATGTGCATTCAAAAGTTAATGGCTAACATATCAAACATTACTTCACAATGGATGATATGTAGGCCAACCAAATATTCACACTCTTTCCCCTACATATCCTGATTGTGGTTCAGACTTTGAGTCATCGACATCAAACAAATGTGCTCTCAATAGGCAACATGAGTGTTGCTTTCATCTCTAGATACTTCTCCATATCAATTCATTATTGCATTTGTTAGGCAACACATTGCATGATAAGATAACGAGCTCTAACAATTTTGATTGAGGTGATGACTTCTGTTGGATGGATAAAAACCATGACTCATGGTCCAACCAGCAAGGTCCTTTCCCTCCGTCTCAGATTTAGTGTTTGTTCAAGGATGAGAGCATATCAAAGTTTGGGGTGGAGAGTGGGAGATACATATTCTACTTTCCATCCACCTATCTGTTTGTTACTTATGATCTCATCATTGCATTTATACATGTATTTTAGCTATTTTTTTATAAATTATCTTTTTAGAGAAAACAAATCCATCATCTAGCCTACTTAGATTAAAAAAATGTTTATCTCCATTCATGATATCATGGCTTAACTCACCTTATTCAAAGCAACACCTCAAAATAATAAAAATTTTATATAAACCAATGGATATAAATCACCCTATGTATCCTAGGAACTAAAACATCATGTTTTCTTAGAAAAGATGGCAGACATTTGAGGAACTAAGAGGGATAAAACACATCACTTTTCTAACTTACTAGTGAAATAGATTCATGGAATCATCACTTTTTCCCTTATCACGTCACTGTATGAGCATAGTGGGACTAGAAGAACAACCAAGTGCACTGAACTATAAATCAAGTTGTGTAAGGAGTGGGACCCGATAGTGGGCCCACTCATTGATACAAACATGAGCCATGATAATTTTTAAGCAGCAGAAAACATAACCATTTACAAAGTTACAAAATATTCTATATACATGCATTCTTCTCCCTAAAGGGTGGTACAAAAGTTGAAAAGGTTATATCTATATACACATAAGCCCATACGCAGAGGGAAACAAGGATGTCTCAAATTGTCCTTTTGTTCACTAATGAGATCACAATCATCCTAAGTCTATTCCCTATAAAGAACCAACACCTGGGTGGAGGGAACATCCAAAAAAATAGAAAAACAAGATATGCATAAACAAAAGTTGAGTATGTACATTAACAATATTTTTCCCATTTAAATGAGTTAAAACAGCAATAGAGATAAGTAAGTTCCAACAAGAGATATATCAAGAAAATGAATTTCAAAATAATGAGGCATATAAATAAACAAGTGAGATAACACATCTTACCAATAACCATTCACAATATCACAACAATCATAATCATTCACATACAGATATATATTGACTAAAGATATCTATGGTAGGGTTAAGACACCACTAAATCATTGTCCTAAGTAAAATGGGTGGAAAAGAACACTCTAGGTGGAAAATCATGCCTCTGCATATAAAAAGGTGGAAAAGCACACCCCAGATGGAAAAGCACACCCTAATGATTACGCATAAGTGTATGTGACAATTATCTAGTCAAATTATCTAACATGCATAAAAGAGTGGCAAGATAGTAAGCATTCACCATTCACATTTCCAAGTACAAACAATAAAGAAGATGGGGTCATAGACCTGAGGAAACAAAGTATTCATCAAACATTATGGAATTGGATGATTCAATATTAGGAAATAAAGAACTCACAACATGGTTGAATAAAAGGAGACAATATTCAAAAGATGCCTCATTGTAAGAAGATTTAAGTCAAATTATACCCAAATTTAAATAGGAAAGAGCACATACCTTATCTTCATGGTTTCCAATATTTCTAGAGGTGAAATTTATAGTTCATCCTTGCCAACCTAAAAGTATTTATAGATGCATTAGTCCACAATTATCCATTCATAATATAAAGTATGGTTAACCTAGTATTATGTACCTAAAGTGGGTAGTTAGGGTTTATAACTCTCATAAACACCCATACATAGCATGAGGGATGGATTAGATATTATATATCAAAATATCCTTATTTGCCTGGGGTTTAGTTTCAATATAGCATGGGTGTTATTTCCATTACAAACCCTAGGTTCTCATTGTGTAAATTTACCCTTCTTCTCATTAAACATAAATACCATAATATGCATCTTTGATTGTTACAGTAGTCCATAAGATTCACTATGTTCGTATTTTTTAAATAAAATCATAGTAATACTACTACTAGTAATTCATAGGGTCTATATTCCTTATCACCACGATCCATGCCACATGCATGTATATTCATATAGTATACGTCTGAGGAATATTACCAATTTTGAGGTTAGTCATAATCTACCAATGTTTCATACCTTTACTAATACAAGCATGATAATGTGTAACCCTACGTAATCATCCTTATGTAATCACTCATTTGTACATACTATAATAATTTTATAATAGGTTTAGTTTGTATTATATTTTTTGTCTATTTCATAGGTGTTAATCATTGTTATGTGACTAGACAATATGATAGATTGATTTACACATTTACATATAGGAAGCTAACATTAATTCATAGAAAACCAGAATACTATTAGGTTACTCTTGGTATACCATAGGTTCTGAGATCTTCTATGATTATATAGATTTTGCATCATATCGCTTAAATCACTTGTATACCTGCATATGTATCTATCATATAGTTATAAGGTAAGTACACTATCTAAGTGTTATCGTTACCCATAATTACCATGCACTTTCAAAATCTGGTTGGTTGTTATGCAATATGGTGTCATCTTAATCTATTTAGCTAAAGAGATAATAAAAGAACTATGCTACAAGAATGTAGACACTAACCTAGAATAGCTTGGTACAAGAATCCACTGATCTAATTTATAGATCACCCAAGAATAAGAGATTTGTTTCATTAGGAACTCATTGTGTGTTCTCCTTCCTCAGGTCGGACCTGGCCTTGCTGCTCGTGTGACCTGAAGAGTCTAATCCGCTTCACCTAGTTGTTGATTTACTAGCTCCATTCATATCTAATCGTAAGGGTGGATGAGATGTTTCTCTCTAGTTGGAGATTACATGTTGCGTGTAGGTATTGATTTCAGATGCATTTATGATCTTGCGTTGTGTAGGGGTTTCGAGTTGATGAGGTTTGCAGAATTGATGCTTTAGTTGCATGTCTGGCAATGGCCACTATTGAAGGTGGTGGTCGTGTTCTGTGGCCCTATAGGATGAGCTAGCAGCCCCATCGACAGTCTTCCAGTGGCAATAGGTGTAGACGATGATTCGTGCACACTGGTGGCAGACGTACAATGGGAGATGTGGAGGGTTCCATGGTCATCAGAGGAAAAACCCAAGGAAAAGTAGAAGAGTAAGAGAGGAGGAGTAGGAGAAGAAGGCGAGGCAGAGGGCAAGGAAAAGGAATCATTATGTAGTTTCTCAGTGGCTGGCAGAGTTGGCGAAGGCCACCGCAGTAGGTGGCGGAGCCTTACTACTATCATGAAGGAGGTGTTTGTGGCCACTACGTGGTTGGCGATGGTAGGAGGTAGCGTGCTGGATTGGAATAGGAAAGAAGGAGGTAGTGAGATCGTAATCACTACGGATGTGGTGAAGTCGAAGAAGAAGAGGAGGTAGGTTGTTGCCAAGGTTTTTGGGGACCAGGAAAGGTTGTTGGGATCATTATCGTGGGGACATGGATGTGTGAAGCATGTGATGTGGAAAACTAAGTGTGTAGAGAGAGGAGGGTACGGTCACACATCATCGACTTCATTATCTTCATTTACTTCTACAATAATTGGCAAAGACCAGATCTTCTACAATGACTTGATGAAGGGGTTGAGACCACCATTTTCAAGGGTTTGCATATAGAGATGAGAGGAGCAAGAAAAAGGGGGAGATATAGGAGGAAAAGGGTATAGCATGGGTGCTAGTTACTTGGATGTTGAACCTCTTGTGGGTACTTGGTCTAGCGTGATTAGCACAAACATTGGTTGTAGTAAATCTATAAAACTAACCAATTAAATTAATAGTCAATTGGAGTCTGATTGAAACCAAAATTGACAGTCTGGATAAATAAGGTGCGACAAACTCAATTGTAAAATCAATTTTACTTTGTAAATTTTTTAATATTTATTTTGTTACTTGTAACTTAAGTACTCAGCTAATATATATAATGTCTTTCTTGCTTAATATCATTAGGGATGGGTAAGAAACCCAACCAGACCATTGAACTCAATCGAACCAAACCAAATTGGTCAATTTCTTTTGGTTTCATAAGGATGAATGGTTTGATTTTATTTCAAAAATTTCAAAACATGAAGCAATGGTTGGGTTTAGTTTGAGGGTGTGGTTTAATCAAACCAAACTGAACTGATACATATATCTATATATTATTAAAATATATACTTATATTGTGAAAAATACTTAAGTAAACTAAATTTATAATATTTAAAATTTTGTATATGTCAATGTGTAAAAGGAATGATAAATAAATGAAAATAAGACTTTCAAAATTTAAAACATGTGGTATAAGACATAATTATGTGAAGTTTTTTGGACACTATTTACTATCTACTTACAGTTTATATGTTGTCTTGCATTACCAATCTCTAAAGAATAGTTTTTTATCTAAAGTTTGTTTATCATGCTAGATTCATTGAATAAGATGATGAAAAATAGTTGATTTTTTACACAAAAAACTTAGTAAAAATATCTATAGTTTCTTATGTTATAGTTTGAAGCCAAACTAAATCAAACCAAACTACAAATCAATAGTGTAATTTTGTTTTGTTTTGGAATAGTGAATGGTTTGGTTAAGTTTGAAAGTTTCTCAAACTGATATGTATGGTTTGGTTTGTAGTTTTAGTGGTAAACCAAACCAAATCAAACTATTCCCACCCCTAAATATCATACATTATTTTATACTCATCAACTTCACTTCATCAATTAGTCTTATAATGATCTTAGGGTGCTTGTTTAGGGTCAAAATTATTAATTTGTGAGTTTATATGATTATAAACTCCAAATTGAGACCTAACTATATAATTTATCATTAATATTGTAAAAAGTGATTTGTGAAGGCGTTCTATTTTTCATTGATCCAATTAATCTTGATTTAATTTGTTTTTAAGAAAAACATTTAGTACCCATCTAATAAAATGTGGATCTAATGAAAGGAAAAATTAAGCTATATACCTAAATTCCAATATGCTACAACACTCCACCCTTTAAAGAGGATTTTGTACCCAAAATCCACCAAGTTATAACCCAATATTCTTAAGCTATAACTTTTAACCAATTACAAGTTTCTAATTCACTAGATAGAGTCAATGTCGTGAGTCCTAACATAACACACCTACCATACACATTGATCACTATATGATGTCGTATGTAATTGTTTGAATTAGTAACATGATTTATGTATACACTTTACATTACACATGTTTTGATATGTATGTAATACATTTTCACTTTTGTTTGTAATGAATTTATGGAAATATGAGTGTTCATTTTTTTACATTTGTGGTGTACTCAACTTCACTTCTAGCATAGAATGATCATGAACATTACATTCCTAAAAAATTAGGGGTATTGACCATTTTCTTCCCCATTATCTTTTTTTACATATAACTTAATACATTATCTAAATTAAGTTCATCCTATAGGGATTACTGAAGATAACTTTTTTTACCAAAGTTACATTTATGATGGCATAACTAGAAATGGTTACTCACTACCCTAATTTGGCAGTGTCTATAATTGTTTGGCATTACTATCAAAAATTAACCAAGAGTTTCCTATTCTAATAACCATTGCTTTCAAATATTCATTAAATTAAGTTACATACCCAAGTGTATAAGGTTCCACCCCTTAAAAGTACCCATCTAAACATATAAAGAGTTGAGGGGGGTAGATGACTACATTGTAGCGATTAAATTAGTCATATATCATGTTTATGCCCAAGGTCAGAGGGTTGAACATGCAAGTCAACGATTTCTTCACTAAAGGGCCTATCTATTACTACAACTTGTGGTGGTGACTTGGTTCCAAAACCATTGATGAAATCTGAAAAAGTTTTATTTGTAAACATAATTTTATGATGAAAATAAGTTTGACAATGAAAACCTTACGACGGGAATCCAAAATGGCACCAAAATCAATGTGAGAACCAAGTCGACCACTTTCTAGCACCTACAACATATACTATTACCTTAACATCACTTCATCTTCTCAAAAGCAATTTCTCCACACACATCATCATCATGGAATACAACAAGCATGTCTAAATTGTAGATGAGGAGGGGATACATGTTTCTTCTAGCATACGGTTAACTTCTAGTAGGTCCTACTAGACACAACCTCCATTATTTCACTATTCTCTTAATCGTGACTTAGGCCATCACATCCCAAAATATCATTTATTTATAAGATCGTGTAACCATAATAAAAATAGATTAGGGTATCTAGTTACATAGTTGGTTTACATTCATGGTGTCATCACAAGCACAGATGAACCAGATAGTCAAACTACTCCTCATCTCACACATCGGGTAATCTAATTACATGATGGTGATGAGAGAGTGGTCAACTCTTTAAGGATCAACCCTAGATGTACCTACCTCACATAACCTAGGTGTTGGTGTACATCCAAATTTCAAGAACAAGAGTATCCACTATAGATTCTATACTTGATTGTGCCTCCATTTGTCCTCAGGGAAAAATAACACGACACAAAGTTTTATTATGTGATCCAACTATGTGATCATTCCTTTATAGGATAAGGGAAATTAGCATCATTCCTACCTTATGGGTAGTGAGGGATGAAATCCCAAGGTCCGTTAATTGAAACTTATATATTACTTCAACAAACCCTCATTTATGAGATATTATAAGTTGTTCTAGGATAGTATCCAACCCTTAATGGCGAGTCATAAGCAATATTATGTTGAGACAACTCCATGTTGCAGGAAAGACAAGCCTAGCCTTAAAGGATCTAGTGTCATCACATACTATCATAGAACATCTCAAAATCTAAAACTCATGTCAACATTTTAAATATGCATCGATGCATGCTCAGTCCACATAATGTGTGTATCATATGCATGCTAGAAAACAACAAAAGAAAAAGGTTTAATGACTTGTACTAGGGTTACACACAATTATGTGATTTCAAGTCAACCTACTCTCTATAGTAGATTAATTGTCCTCCCATAAGGCAGGATGTTGATGCTACATACTATGAGAGTCAACTTTTATGTATAGAAAGCTATAACTATAAGGGTAGGATTGATAAGAGTTTACCCAAAACTAGGCCATCTACATACTTTTTTTGGGATACATATATACCAAAGAAATGGATGGGGGTGAAACCCTAATTGAAAAACATGATTCTAGGTATTACAACAAGATCTAAAGGGTCACCTAGCTACTAAGGAACAATCTAGGATAACTTGAAATAGTCAAGTTACCGACTACATAGGTTGTGATACCATTCTGTAAAGAGCAGGACCCGATAGTGGGCCCACTCAATGATAAAAACATGAGCCATGAAAATTTTTAAACAGCGGAAAACATGACCATTTACGAAGTTACAAATATTCTATATAAATGTATTGTTCGCCATAAAGGGTGGCACACAATATGAAAAGGTTACATCTATATACACATAAGCCTATATGCAGAGGGCAACGAGTCTATATCAAGCTATCCTTTTGTTCACCAATGAGCTCACGATCATCCTGAGTCTCTACCGTATAAAGAACCTACACCTGGGTGGAGGGAACACCCATAAAAATAGAAAAACAAGATATGTATCAACAAAAGTTGAGTATGTATATTTAACAATATTTGGGGCATTTAAATGAGTTAAAAAAGTAAAAGAGATGTTCCCATAAAAAGGAGGGTCATCAAAAGATAAGTAAGTTCCAACAAGAATATATCAAGAAAATGAATTCTAAAATAATGAGGCATATAAATAAAAAATTTAGATAACACATCTTGCCAATAACCATTCTCAATATCACAACAATCATAATCATTTACATATAATAATATATTAACTAAAGATAGCTATGGTAGGGCCACGACACCATTAAGTCATTGGACTAAGTAAAATGGGCAGAAAAGTACACCCTAGGAAGAAAAGCATGCCCTATATATAAAAAGATGGAAAGCACACCCCAGATAGAAAAGCACGCCCTAGTGGTTATGCATAAGTGTTACGGTAGTTATCTAGTCAAATTATCTAACATGCGTAAATAGAGTGGCAAGATAGTAAGCATTTACCATTCACATTTGCAAGTATAAACAATAAAGAAGGCGACGTAAGAGACCCGAGACACTAAAGTATTCATCAAGCATTATGGAACTAGATCAAGATAATAAGAATTAACAACATGGTTGAATGAATGGAGACAATGTTCAAAACATGCCTCATTATAAGAAGATTTAAGTCAAATTATGCACAAATTTAAATAGGAAAGACTACATACTTTATATTCATGGTTACCTCTATTTGTAGGGGTGAAATTCATAGTTCATCCTTCCCAACTTAAAAGTATTTGGTACATGCATTAGTCCACAATTATCCATTCATAAATGAAAGTACGGTTGACCTAGTATTATGTACCTAAAGTGGGTAGTTAGGGTTTATAACTCTCATACATAGCACGAGGAATGGAATTAGATATTATATATCGAAATATCCTTATTTTCTTGGGGTTTAGTTTTAATAGAGTGTGTGAGTTATTTCCATTACAAACCCTAGGTTCTCATTCATGTGAAGTTACCCTTCTTCTCTTTAAGCATAAAGATTGTAATATGTGTCTTTGATTGTTATAGTATTCTATAAGATTCACTATATTCTTATTTTTATAAATAAAATCATAGTAATACTACTACTAATAATTCATAGGGTCTATATTCGTTATCACCAAAGACAATGTCACATACATGTATATTCATATATGTCTGAGGAATATAACCAATTTCGAGGTTAGTCATAACCTACCAATAGTTTAGACCTTTTACTAATAGAAGAATGCTATAGTGTAACCCTACATAATCATCATTAAGTAATTTAATTAGTCCATATTATAATAATTTTATAATAGGTTTAGTTTTTTTATATTTCTTTTTTATTTCATAGGTGTTGATTACTGTTATGAGACTAAACAATACGATAGATTGATCTATACATTTACATATAGGAAGCTAACATATATGCATAGAAAATCAACTATCAGGTTACTCTTGGTATACCATATGTTCTCAAATCTTTTTCAATATATAAATTTTGCATCATATTGGTTAATTCACTTGTATACATGCATATGTATCTATCATATAGTTACATGGTTAAGTAAAATACCTAAGTGTTAGTGTTACTTGTAATTACTATGCACTTTCAAATCCGAATCATTGTTACCCAATATGGTTTCATCTTTTTCTATTTAACTAATGAGACAATAAAATAACTATGCTATAAGAAGGTAGACATTGACCTATAATAGCTTGGTACATGGATCCACTCATCTAATTTATAGATCACCCAAGAATAAGAGATTTGTTTCAACATGAACTCCTTGTGTGGTCTCCTTCCTCAAGCTGTACCTAACCTTGTTGCTAGTGTGACTTGAATAGTATGATCCTCTTTGCCTAGTTTCTAATCTACTATATCCATTCATATCTAATTGTAAGGGTAGATGAGATGTTTCTCTCTAGTTGAAGGATACATGTTGTGGGTAGGTGTTGATGTAATATGCATCATTGATCTCACATTGCTTAGGGGCTTTGAGTTAATGAGGTTTACATAATTGGTTCTTTGGTTGTAGGTCTGGCAATAGCCATCATAGGTAGTGGTCTTGTTCTGTGGCCCTATAGGAGGAGGTAGCAACACCATCGATAGAATTCCAGTGGCTAAAAGTGTAGACAGTGATGTCTGCAAACTGGTGGTAGGCACATAGTGAGAGATATGTAGGGTGCTAGGGTTAGTAGAGGAAAAACCCAAGGAAAAGAGGAAGAGTAAGAGAGGAATAGTAGTAGAGGAAGGCAAGGCAGATGTCAAGGAAAGGGAATCATTCTATAGTTGCTCAATGGATGGCAGAGTTGGAAACGGCCACCACAGCATGTGGCGGTCTTTTATTGCTATCATGATGACGGTGGTTGTGGCCACTGCATGGTTGGCGATGGTAGGAGGCAACCTGTTGGATTGGAATGGGGAATTAGGAGGTAGAGAGTGCAACATCATAATCACTGTGGATGTTGGTGAGGTCGATGAAGAAGAGGAGGTAGGTTGCTATCAAGGTGTTCTGGAACTAGGGAGGCTGTCGGGATCATGGTCGTGGGGACATGGATGTGAGAAGAAGGTGATGTGACAGACTAGGCGTGTAGAGAGAGGAGGGTGCGGTCACACATCATTGATTTCATGATCTTCATTGGCTTCTAAAACAACCAGAAAAGACTATATATGCTATGGCGGCCTGATGAAGGGGTTGAGACCACAACCTTTGAGGCTTTGCATATAGAGATGAGAGGAGAAATTAAAAAGGGGGAGATGTAGGAGGAGAAGCGTGGAGCATGGGTGTTGGTTACTTGAATGTCCAACCACTTGTAGAGATGTTAGTGCAAACATTGGATGTAGTAAAGCTATAAATGTAACCAATTAAATTAATAGTCACTTGGAGTATGATTGACATAAAAATTGTCAGTTTGGCTAATTAAGGTGTGAAAAACTCAATTTTAACATCAATTTTACTTTAAAATATTAAATATTTATTTTATAACTTGTAAGTTAAGTACTCAATTAATATATTCAATGTCTTTCTTGCTTAATATGATAGATTATTTTATACTCATCAACTTTATTTCATCAATTAATCTTATAATGATCTCATGGTGCTTGTTTAGGGTTAAAAATATTAATTTGTGATTTTATATGATTAACTCCAAATTAAAAACCTAACATTTAATTTATCATTAATATTGTAAAAAGGTGATTTGTGAAGCCATTCTATTTTCATCGATTCAATTAATCCTGTTTCAGTTTACTTTTAGGAAAAATATTTAGTACTCATATTATAAAATGTGAACCTAAGGAAAGGAAAAATTAAGCTATATACTAGATTCTAGTATGCTACAAGATGCATGCTGATACAACCCCTCATCTACACTTCTTCTTCCATCTTCTTACCTTCCGTCCACTAAAAATAAAATAAAAAGCCACAAAGGTTCGAAATCCTAAGTTCGAGGTGGCACATGTCCTGTCTATTCTATCCACTCCATCCATACCCCTCTCTATATAATACAGGTGCACCAATTTTTTTAAAGATGCCAATGTGCACAACAAGTAAAGCTTGTCAATTATTCAAGACAAAAAGAAAAATGCAACCTCAAGTCCAATAAAGGAGAGATTTGCATATTCCTTCTACTCTACCTTTTCTCCATTTTCCACCTAGGGATACAATGAATGTCTCATTTTGTTATTCTCACACACCCCAGTATTGGATTGTATGCATACTTATTGATTTGTGGGTTTCTTCAAACTCTTATGGAACTCTTTGACATGCTTGGTATTTGGGATAGTGGTGAGGAAGTATTTTTGAGAAACAAAATCAAAAACCAAAACATGGATAGATTTGTTTTGTCATTTTAGGAAGTCGGGCATGTTGGCCATATTAGGTGGTAAGGAAATGATCATGATGTGAAGGTAAGGCGATCACATGGGTTGAAATTATTTAGTTGGTGAATTTTTCAAGTTTTGTGTTACCCGAGAACATGCAATGTTTAAGCCCAAGTTTATTTGATGAATGGATATTCATCCTAATGTTGGTTGCATTTTTTTAATGTTGGTTGCATTTTGGTATGGTTTTGCATTCACATGCCTCATTTTACTTAAGAATTAGCTTCCATCTATTTTTCATTAGTTTTATGTTAATTACAAGGTTTAGACCCAACTCATGGATTTTCATGGTATGTTCAAGATTCATATCTTATGCACCAATGTAGGAGTGGTCTGGGCATAATAAAAAATTTATTATTGGACCCGATTTTCCTTGATCCATCCCTTCATAATTTGATGTTTTATCGGTCAGAGACTTCATTAGCGCATCACTATGACACAATCCAATACCCAACCCAAGGTGGGTCTTCTTCTTCTTGAACTTCCATCAGTCCACTCATTTCATCCATTGATTAGTTCATGTATGTCCAATCCTCGACCCATACTATCCCTGATTCTTCAACAACCCTTGACTCCACCATCCTATTTATCCTTCAATGATCACCGAAGCATTTTCTAGTGATGAAATCCACTCTAAACATCTATCAATGATCGTCTATGTATATACCTTCTTAGAGCTAGCAAGTGATAGACTCTTGCACTAGCCAACCAATGGAAATCATGGCCTTTGTCCTTTGGTGACCAGACTATGCTCATCAACTGATGAGAGTTCTAACACCGATGATCATACATGAATTGACCACCAATGAAGATCCATTATGTATTCCATCAATGGTTGGGAAGAATCCATCCAATGATGGTTTGACAGACTTCATTCGTTGGTGGTTTCATAGACTCTGGCTACTGATGATCATCCCACCCTTTCATCTACTAATGGAAAGTTTGAATACTTTGATACCCACCATATTTCTTGCACAAATGCCTCTTTCACATCCATGGTGACGACCACATAACTACATGAAAAATGAGAGTGTTCCAAACCCTAGAAGCCATCTATAAATACAAGACCATGTGCTCCATGGAAAGGATCCATGCTCAAAGCTGCAAGGATGCCAAAACCAGTGTCGAGCATCCATCTTAAATTCCATTTATTCCTTTTATCGGTGGACCAACTGATTGGATCTCTGCCTCCACCAAGACTCCAAGGGCCTGACTTCACAAGAACCTAGATCCAAGACATTGTTCATCTATTGATCCAGTATCGTCCTCCACCCGCTTTGCCTCCATAGTAGCATATCCAACCCACAATGATCGGAGATGGATGACTTCCTTCCAAGACTGAAGAAAGGCTACCACACACCATGAATTTACCTCCATATTCCACTACAATGATGGATTTCTCTCTCTTTTTCTTTGTTGTAATTGTTATTACGACCATGAGTGAGTTATCCTCTTTCTAGGGTGTTGGGAATAGCCATGTTCCTCATCTTCTTTCTTTTCCACTACTGTTATGTCTATATGAACATCATTGTTATGGATTAAATGTTGACTTGCTTGCAAATCTTGGTTGACCAACTATTTTGCATGTATATCAAATTAGATGTAAAGGTCTTCTAACCTAAGATCTGATATATTATATGTTTCATGTTAAACCCTTTATGGAAACTTTGGACATGTGTTGTCTAAGGTGATATATCATTGATCTCTAGGTAACACGATGGTGAGATTGGAGTATTACATGTATGGTTTTAATCCTAATGCTAAAAGGGGGATTTAACCTATCTCAACATATGTGTGTTCATACTTATTATGATGTAGTTAGAGAGTGAATGATAGGTAGTGGCGGTGAAACCCACCCACCCTGGTGTTTCTATCCATTTGATATATATAAACTTAATTGAGCCTTTTTGTTATTGTTAATCTTAGTTTAATCGAGACAAGCCCAATTTTTGTGTTAAATACTAGTTCTTGTGTGGTTACTTTGATCAGATTATTCTTTAATATGTTGTCCTTTGGGTTCGACTATGGATTGTATTATGACAAGATCCATCCTCTTGTGTGTGGGATTATGTACACTTAGTTAAGGTAAAACCTAGGGATTTCATCCCTAGGGAATTTTCATGTGCAGTAATTACCGCATCACTATTATATGGTTGATAGAATTTTCCATAAAGAGTGCTAACCAGTTCCTTGATATTAATATCTTGCTTACACTAGCTTGAGTTATTAGGTTACTTGTATGAGAGCTAGCCCAATTGATCTTGTAAATGCCTCCCTTGTATTACAATATCTTCCTACACCATACATAGACTGACCTAAGCAATGTGTAGGGAAGGTGGACCTAGATAAGGCTAGGTTGTCCCTTAGATAAGGTTAGTGGCTCCTTGTGTGAGAAAGGAAGCTAGTCACTCTTGATAAAAAAAAAGTGGTCTTCTTGGTGTATGATCTTATGGTGATTAATACAAGGTAGTATCCTTGGTTTGGAAACTCGAGAGGTGGAACTCTCTAGGTAGTGGAGCTCATATCTAGTTGGAACCACTCTAAACACTTGCCTTGAATTGTAGTTTTCTCAACCTCTATCATCCTTACTTTAAATACTTGCTTCACTTATCTTCTGATACTTTGAAGATCTAAAAATTGGTTTAGGTTCTTTTATAGCAATTCACACACCTCTTAATCTTGTAGATCTTACAAGTGTTATCAGAGTAAGGTCATCTTCGAGAAATACTTATCTGAGTAGGAGAATATGGGTAGAAACATGCTTGGTAATCTCAACTTTGAGGGAGGGTAGTTCATCTTCCCACCAGTCTTTAACATATTGGGATATCAATATTAGAAGTGGTAGATACAACTCCACATATAAGGCATAATCTTGGAGATGTGTATCGTGGTGTCTCTCCCATAAATCATACACACATGTGACTTTACCAAATGGGAGGAGGAGACCCTGAAGAGAGCACAACTAATTTCTAAGGATATAAGCCTTCTGTATTGTTCTCTCTTCCTTTCAATTGAACTGGATCTCTTCTTACAAAATGGCAGTAGAGATATGGAAGAATATGTTCATCATTCATGAAGGGATGGAGCAATTGAAGAACTCAAAGATAAAAAAATGCTTCAACACCAATTGGAATTGTTCAAAATGACCAATATGGACTCCATGAAGATGTACTCAAGATTGTTTAGCACCGTAAACAATATTTGTGCTCTAGACAAGCATGTCGAGTCCAATGATTAAGTTGCAAAAATCCTCCTCTCCCTCACCTATGACTTGGAGAAAAAGATGACACCCATAAAGGAGTCCTCTGACCTCAAAAAGCTACACATTACAAACTCATAAGTAAAATGCAAAACTATGAAGTGAAGCCCATTGTTATAGATGAAGAGGAGGAGGAGGAGTTCTCTAGTAAGAATAAGGATGTTGCATTAAAATTTAAATAATCTTACTTAAGTGAATATTACTCCTAACTGATGAAGAGGGCATATATACAAAAGGCAAACCATTTAAGGACAACTTAAATCCTTATCTTCTTGGTGCTTTGAATGTGGACAAAAAGGAAAATTTCATAATAAATGCCCAAAGATGAAGTAGAATCACCACCACAAGGGACACATGAAGAGGGAACATAGATACAAGGAGTAAAATGATACATGAAGGACATAAAGGGAAAAGAAGCCACCCATAATATTTTTGGACTCTTCTCAAGCCTAAGTGGTTAATAATGCGAAGGTGATAAGTACAACATGACTCGAATGGAAGGACCAAGTGAAGAAAATGAGGAAGTTAGGTAAACCTAAATAAACTATGTATGCTTTATTTGAAGATACTTCTCTTGATTCTTGTAAGTCTAGAAGTAAAAATCTTGATAAGATTGTTGATACTTTATATGAGGAAAAGGATGAGCTAGAACATTCTACCCTTTGCATGTTATATGATATTTATAATGTTAAGGAGCTCAACCTGGAGTTAGAGTTTCAATACAATGTAATTGAGGTAGAGAAAATTGTACATCTTAGTTAGATAAAAGTGCTTAAAACTAATAATGATTTTTTGTTGCTAAGATATATGCCAATTCATCTCAACCTATATTGACTAATATAGAATATGGGATTATTTCTCTTACTCTTGAATGATATTCATACTTTATTAAAGTTTTATGTTTAGAATCTAGGTCATTCATTCTAATGATGATATCACAACAATTTATTCTACTATTTCTTCTCTTACCCAAGTCAACCATTTTCTTCGATATTATTTTCAAAAGTTTATTAAGGTAGGAAGAATATTGATCAAATCCTATATAATGGATCTAAATAAATTGGTAGCAATGGTATCAGATATGATAGTGCCATGGGAACAAAAAAATGCAATGTCTCTCCAACATTACATGAAGGATCCCCTAGTTCTAAGACTATAATTGTTTGTATTTTTTCTAGGAAAAATGATCACAATTGTACCAATCATCTTTTAAAGAACAAAAAAATAAAGTGTACATTGTTCGGGTTCCAAATCTAACCATGGGACCAAATACTTGACAAGAAATGATCTTTCTTCTTTGAATGAGAACTACTCTTTCTTCTTGGTAAGAAACTTGTGAATTCAATTGTTTATAGCGGTTTCTACATACACATGATGGAGGTAAATTCAAATTCAATCCACTTAAGAAGAAGAAAGGTGTCTTGATCACATTGCGTGAATATGGTAAAAGTGAGGTGATTGGAGAGGATGCAGTTGTATGTTCATTGTGCATCAAGAATGTATTACTTGTGGATGGCTTACAATAGAAAACTACTAGTGTAAGTTATTGTGTGATAAGGGTTGTCTTGTTTTATTTACATCCTAAGAATTCTTGTTTCTATATATCCTTACCTTCAAAGCTATATACAAAGGACATAGAAATAGATTTTTTTATTACTTTTATCTCTCTTGAGCCAATCTCTAGTAAATTCATAGTTGTAGCAAAATCATTATTTTTCTATATGGCACAAATGACTTGGTCATGTAAATATGCATTAATTGAAGAATTTGAGAAAAAAGGACTATTTCAAAAGGATTCCTAAGTTGGAAAATGAAAAGAACAAGGAGTGTGGATACTGCAAACAAGGAAATAAAACAAGTCATCTTTCAAATTCAAAGGTCATCTTATCATTAAGAGAGATCCATAACTTCTTCATATCTTTTCGACCAATGCATATATAATCACTTAGATGTAGCACACGTTGATTTATGATTGTTGATGATTTTTATAGATATACATTGATTTTTTTCTTGTTTTTGAATGTGCTACACTTAAAAAACTTTTTTCTTATCATAAAAGAGTAGAGAATGAGTCTAGTGCTTGAGTTTTTTTTTCATACGTGACCATGGGGAAAGAATTCAAATATGATTTATTCAGATCATTTTGCAATGAATCTGGGCATGTGCATAACTTATCTTCCCCTCAAACACAAACAAATGGGGTTGTATAGAGGAACAATTGTACCCTACAAGAAACTTCTAGGACCGTGTTTTTAATATAGTTACCAAATATATTTTGGGCAAAATCCATAACTACCACTTGTTTCGTTCAAATATGTACTTCAACTCTTCCGATTTTAAAAGAAGTTGTATGAGTTAGTGCGCAATAGAATACATTCTACATATTTTTTTATTATCTTTTGTTTACCATGAACCGTTCTCAACACCAAGAATAAATTAAATAGATTTGTTGGTAAATCATAAAAAACTATCTTCCTTGGTTATAGTCTAACTATAAGAGTTTTTTCATGTTTATAATAAAGAGTATATCAGAGTAGAACAATTCATAAATTTCAAATTTCTTGAAACTAAACCCCCTTCCAAGAATGTTGTTTGTAATTATATTGTAGGTGATGTGATTACTAAATTGAATGAACAATACATCCACCACAATGAAATGGAGAAGGTAATTGATCAATATATTCCTGAAAAAAGCTCCAAGATGAGGAAAAGAATTATCTAATCCAAAGATTTTCAAAGAACCATCCATAGGAAATTGTCATAATTGTTACCTTTAGAAAGGCCAAAATAAGATCATCCTACAAGGAAAGATTTTGATAACTCAATTTCATCTTAACCAACTAATTACGATTTACTTGGACGATTGCATGCTTTACTAGATTGATCCTTGTTTAAATTTGAATAACAATGTTCAATTAATTATGATATGTTGATCTTGATGATAATTCTTTAGTTTTGAATAATTAGACATTTTTAAGAGAAAAATCTGGCTGATTGATAGTAGGATTTTGAGAGTATCTGGATAAAAAAGTGATAAATATAGTGATAAGTATAGTAGTATTATAAATAATTACTAATTTATCTATAACTCATATTTCTTCAAACTTGGATTTAGATTTGAGAACTCAAATATAAGTTTACTACAAAAGTGATTTTTTTCTATACCTATTTGTCAGCCATGTTTGCCCAGGAAAATCTCATATGACCATGTAATACAGATTGAACAATGTTTATTTGAGTTTTATTATATTACTGGTACTTCCAAATTAGATGAGAGTATAAATATATCTTGAGAACATTTTAAACAACATATAAAATTTTGATAATTTTGGGATCTAGTATGTAGATTTATAGAATACTTTGTCAGATGAGTTTTATGACAAGAAAAACTCTATCGACCAACCGTTATGAAAAAAGGGATAAAATGTGAACAATTAATTTAGCTAAGCACATGAAATGGTATATATGAAGGAAGCTCAATCCAAGTACCTCTCATTTTTTGGCTCACTTCATAACTAATTTTCTTGAGAGTAAAGAGAATTTCTAGGATTTTGAAGATTTTGAAGTTGGAGAAGTAATTCTAGCATTTCATCTCTCTAAAGATGGATAATCCATGTAAGTTTATCATATTGGCTATACTTTTGTAGATCTTTTTTTCTCCTATGTCTAAAAATGATCAACCCTATGATTTGGTTCACAAGATCTCAAATACATTTTCTTTTCTCATTGTTATTACCAATGCTCTATACATATGATTCTTGAGATGGAATGAGGAAGAAAAGAACCGGTTGCTTAGAGTTTAATTTGGATTGAACGGTATCAATCATTGGGTTACATTGTTGAGAATTTTTGTGTACTTGATGTGAGTTATTAACTTCCTCTTGACCTATTTAAACATGTTGAAAGCTTAATTCTATCTAACTAAAGATCAATGAGATCATTATTTGTATTTTTATATAGTTGGGCAATCAATTAAGAAAATTCTAGGGGAATTGAATACCTTTTGTTGTATATTCATTGTCAATACTTATATTTATTTCATTAATTATCTATAATGATAAATTCTATTGGAAATTTGATGGAAAAGGAACTACGTTATATTATGTGAATATTGTCTGAAATCAACCTAATGAATAATATCTTGAAAATTGAGTGGGCATGTATAAGATGTCATATGAGTTTAATAAGTATGACTTAATTAGATGTATTTTTGAATAACAATTGAAATTAAATATCACTTGTGTATGAGAATCGTGATATGTTTTAAATAGAAATATCTCTATTTAGGGTTAATGTTGACGGATTGACTCGAATGAGCCAACAAAATGTCACAACTTGTAATTTATGATGGACAATACATTAATGGAAATTAGGGTTTTCATGTGTCATCAATAGCCTTAATTGAACCCTCTACATCATGATGAGGTTAATGAGTTAATGAGGCTCTTATGATAATGAGTAAAGTTGTATTTAACTAAGAAAACTTATTGAAAATCCTAAAATTTCACTTTTGGGATGAGAATGACAGTTAATTCCCCAACTTGTAAGTAATCTTGGAAATGTGAAGCGATGTTCAAATTTAGTTAGTATTAATTCAATTGAACACAAAAATTAGGATTAAGATGATCCAAGTTTAATGCAACTATATACTATACTATAAGGAATACTGAATATACCCCACATGAATGGATTTCTTTTGCATAAATATACTATACTTTAAGGAATACAGAATATACCCCACGTGATTGGATGTCTTTTTCATAAATCACATATATTGAATAAAGAAGATGACTACACATTAAGGACTTAGAATAAGCATCACTAATCTGCTATAGGAATAGAAGGATTGATTTTAAAATTACATTAGAATACAAATGGCATTAGAATTTAAATGCCATTGTACATGTACATCAATGTATTTTTTTTTAAGGGCAAACTGATTTGGGATGATAAGTAATAGGTGAATATCAATGAAATGAGTATGATAATATGTTTAATTTGTTTCCCTTAAATATTTTGGAATTGACCTAGATTGAAAGATTTACACTTAAGATGGACTATGAAGGATTTATATGATATAGAATCATTGCACATTAAGTGAATTAAGAGTGATTGATTCCAATAACAGTAGTGAACATGAAAAGGAACAAGATAGGAATTATGGATTTAAAATGAAGGGAAACTAAGGAGTTAACTCAGTGGATCTAAAACCTAACTGTAACCCAATATAATGAATAAAGTAATAGTAATGAAGAAACAAGGATTCATGAATGTAAGTGATTGAATAGATCTTGACTTAATAAAAGAAGAGGAAGTTATGATTTTGAATCATATTGATAATAATTTGGTATGAAATATTAAGTATATTCTATGAATTCTTAGGATTTAAGATTACTCTATATTTGAGGGTATCTAGATGCGATAAACCATGTGTCTTTAACAAACATGATTTGGGTACAATAAATGATAGAAGATGGTTATACTTTGATCTTCTTGTGGGTTCTAATGTGATTGTGAATATTATCTGAAGAGTGTGAGATGGAATTCAATATTGGGAAATATGATGGGGTTGAAATGGAATATAATGAATTGTATTGGAGAAACTTTATTTAGGTGAATAATTGAGAATGACATTATTTCTTAGGTGATATCCCACTAATGATTATCATATGAAATGAAGTAAGAATGAGAAAGAAACATGTGTGTTGTAAATTTCCAATTGTTTGGTGTTGCTTGGTATAATGATTACTGATCATCTTCATCATTAATTGTAATCAAATTCGTTTCATTCTGTTTGCATGAGAATACACACAATTGCTAACGAATAAATTAAATTCTCTTTAAGATGAGTAATAGGATTAAGAAACAATTGAAATGATGAATCCATCTAGTTAGGCGAACCGAACACCATGAGTTTCCCTCAAAGTCCATATTGGAAAAATGGAACATAAGTCCTTATACTAACCAGGGGATTATGAGAAGGAGTTTTGGAGTGTTGATATAGACCTTGAAGGCTAGACCATCGTGATTTTGGGATATGTCACACTATGTGATTTGACCCTAAATATTATGTTGATAAAGTCTATGTTTTTGAAAGGAATAGACTCTTGTGAGATGTGAACTATAAAATATAAGAAATATTTTAATATGTGATATTCTGTTATGTTTGTTCCTATCTCATATACCTGAGAGGAGGATTCGATGGTAGAAAGGATGAATGTGTCACCTTACTCTCTTTAGGCAGTCCTGTGGTGGATTATCTTTAGGGTTTGTTTTATATATGTTAGGGTGGGTGGCTAAACACTAAGATAATGTAATGAGTTGTTGACACAAGAACCAAACATGGAAACTTCTAGTTGGTGAGGTACAAGCCAAATAGTTTCAAGGCAATGAATATAAAGGATGATAAGGCGTGTGGAAAATGAGTTGATGTTATTTGAATAGTGTTTTCTATTAGACATGTCTTCTATGCATTTCATCTTCAAAATTGTAGGATGTATTCTTGGTACAACTGGTGGAGTTTCACAAAGATGGTCTTATTATTATTAGTTATAAGTTCTTATATCTAGACTTCTGCATTTAAATCTCAATCACTCTTGTAATAGTATTTCAATTTTGATATATTCAGCATGTGTTGATCCATAACACATATGATCCTAGAAATGGTTAACAAGTTAGGAAATCATTAGCTGATTTATATTCTAATTTATTTTACTTACATCCATAAAACAAAAATGCATAGAGCTAGAATTATTTCTTAAACTTTAAAGATATATTTTTTTCTTAGCTCGAGTGAGAGGTTTTTACTCGTTGGGTCTCTATATGAGTCTTATGAGGTAGTTTCACATATTCTTAGGTATTATGTCATCCAATGGAGAGGTAATGACACATAAGATGTAAATGATATAATTTAGTCTAGAATATCCATGTACTCTAACTTTCTAGTTGAAGTTGTATATCAAATTCATTTCTTTATTTACATGTAATATGAAATAATCTAAACTTCATATGACTAACAAGATCTGATTTTGGTTTTAATGGAGTTGACTGTGATTTGTGATAACTGAACATGTAGATCCTTTACTGTGGATTTTTTTCTTCTGAAGTTTTACATAAAAGGGAAAAATTTACCCATGTTTCTTATGTACTATTTTGATTATGTTTGTTGAGAATTTGGTGTTTTGTTTCTTAATGAAGGTTTGCAATTATCTACAATGATTGGAATTTATGCTAATCAAATGTGAGGTCCCTACAACTTAGTATAAAAGCTCAAGTTCAATGGGTCTGTAGGGACAATATGATCTAGGATATGTTAACATATATGTTGAACATAACCTAAATGACATGCATAGTTACAAAACTCAATATTTGGCTACTTTGGTCAAGTATTAGAGTATTGGGATAATCCAACATGGAGTTGGTGGCTGCACTTCTTCTGGCTACCCTAGCCAAGCATCCAGATGAAGATGATTTGGGAGCATAATAAGATGTAAGATTGAATAAAAAGCATAAAAATGGAGAAAGAGAATTGAATACATAATTAAAAGTGATCATAAGACAAGATATCCATTTTATATAATGAAGATAAATGAATCTAAAGGATCACAAAGATAGCTTCTAATGAATTTGCATGTGAGTACAAATCTAAATCTTGTGAGAAAAAATAAGAATTGAGAATGACACCTTATTAAATAATATATTTTTATAAATAAAAATTGATGGATGAAGATAATAATGAGTGAAGTATGATCTTTATTTATGAGATGCATGAGTATAAAAGATGATGGGGAGAAAACCCTGAATATTATGTATTGATAATATTTTGTGAAAATAATGCTTGTAGTACTTAAAATGGGTTATGATGATGATAGGAGACAAAATATCCTTCTCATACCTTCTCTTTAGCCAATGGAAAATGTTTACTTAAAAGCCTCTGTAGAGGCCTGAGCTACAAATTATCTGACAACCCTTTTTGGATGGAAAATCCTAAGGATGTAAAGACGAAATTAGAAGTGGTTGATGATGGTAACATCACATTTCTTTTCTACATAAGTGAGAAGGCATTTCTTATATTAATATAATTTAAGAAGTAATACAAAGAAGACATGGAGTTAGATACACATCTAGATGTTATGATCTTCTTATACACCTTTTATTATATTTCAAGACAAAACCCTAAAAGAGGGGAGAATTTGTAGTGACCCAGTTTCATCTTAGTTAGCAAATTAAGTTTTAATTGGATGATTGCATACTTTACTAGATACCTTTGTTTAAATTTGATTCATTATGGTAGTTTAATTATAATAAGTTTAACTTGATGTTACATTTTAAATATTGTTTGGTTTTTAATAATCATGGTTTTTTTAATTACAAGCCCTAGTTAGATGAAACTAGGATTTGGAGAGTATATGAATAAAAATGTGACAATTTCTTAGTGATAAGTTATTTGTATAGTAAATAATTTTATTATTTTACCTATAATTCATATTGCTTCAGAATACAAATATAGATTGGATAACTCAAATTTAAGGGTTATTGCAAAATTTCATAATTTAGAAAGTTTTATGAACTTGTTGGTTGGACAAGTTTTCCCTAGAAAACCTCAGCTAACCATGCTACACAAATTTGAATATAGAAGCTTGGTATTTAAATTTTGGTAATTTATTGCTTAGTCCAAATTGGATGAAAATTTAACTATATCTTGAAACGTTTATTTTCAACAATATTATACTTTATATATTTTTTACAATGGGTTTGTGGATGCACAAAGTACTTATCATATGAGTTTTATAATAAGAAAAACTCGAAAAATTAACCATTATAGAAAAATAAAAAGTTGAAATGTTTTAGAAATCAATTTCCTCAAGAACATGAATTGTCATGTGTGAAAGAAACTAGACGTAAGAACCTATCATTTCTGTCTTCACTCTACATATCCAATTGTTTTTGAGTTAGAAGGATATTTATAGTATTTTAAAGAGTTTGAAGTTGGAGAAGCAATTCTAGAGTTTCATCTACCCAAATATGGATAATTCATGTAAGTTCATCAATATCAGCTATATTTTTAGGCCCCTTCTTCTCCTTAGTAAAATATTCATTCTTTTGAGTGGGATCAAAATATATCAAATCCATATTCCTTGCTCATTCTTCTCTCCAATTCTCAGTTTAGGATTTTTGAGTTGGAAGGAGGAACAAAAGAATTGATTGCCCAAAGTATGAAATGGATTCAAGGATAGTAGTTTGTGGGATACATTTTTGAGGTATTTTACACTTGAAGTGAGTGGGTAACTCCCTCTTGATCTTCTTAAAAATGTTGAAAGCTCAATACTATCTAACTAAAGCAATGTGATCATTGTTTGTATTTTTATGTAGTTGGAAATCGATTGGGAAAATTCTTGGATGATTGAATACCTCGTGGTATAGACTCATTTTTAATGAATTGTGCTTATTTAGGTAACTATATATGAAATTCAAATTTTATTGAACAACTTATGGCAAAGTAACTACATTATTGTATGATAATATTTCCTGAAATTAACATTATGAATAATATTCTTGAAAACTGAGTAGGCATGTACAAAATGGTATGACATGAATAAGTATGTGCTCCCTAAATATATTGTTGAATAATTGGTGAACTTAAATATGGTTTTTTTATGTGGGTAATATTTATAAGTTCTAAATGGAAATATACCTATTTAGGGTTAATGTTGATGGAACGACACCAATTAGCTAATGAAATGTTGTATACTTATAAATAATGAATGGATTGTAAAGTAGTTTAAATTAAGGTTTCCATATGTCATTAATGGCAAATGTCCTTAACAACTAGCTTAGCTGGTTAAACCTTTGACTTGTGAAGCGTAGGTTGCGGGATTGAATCACAGTGGATCTTGTTGGGACACTACATGTAGGGACTAAAAGCCTTTGACATTATGATATTGGTTGTTCTCTGTCCTGTCTTAACAAGATGAAATTCCCTGAATCATTTTTTTATCAATAGCCTCAATACACCCCATTACACCTTGATGAGATTAGTAATGAATAAGGTTCCTGTTATGATGAATAAAGATGTATTAAGATAAGCCAACTTATTAAATTCCTTTGGATTCCAAATTGACCCTATATATTTTCTCGACTATGAAATATATCTCATAGAGAGAGAGAACATTTTTCTTAGGATCCCAAATCAAGCAATCTAAATATGGGAAATCCATCAACAAAAGCAAGTACACTAATGAACTCATCAAATTCTTTGGGATGGAACAATGCACACTTATTGATACTCCCATGTCTGTGATGGCTAATATTGATAAGGTATGAGAAGCTCCATAGATGTATGGTTGTTAGTTTATGACATCTCACTGCCTATAGACTATATATTATTTTTAATCTAGCCTTATGTGTGCACTTATAATCGCTCTAGAAAATCACATATGATTGTGATTACAAATTCTTAGGTATCTATCCAAAACCATGAATTTTGGTCTATGGTAAAGTCAAATACTTTAGTTTGATCATATATAGTGATGTTAATATTCTAGGTGCTTGATTATTAGTAAGTGCACATGTGGCACTTAAATTCTCCTAGGATCATGCTCAGTAATTAAGTTTTCTAAGAAGAAAAGCACAATGTCTTTATTGAAAAACAATGTTGAATACATATCTTTAGTAGTTGTAGTGCCCACATCTATGGATGAAGAAAATGTTAATTTCTTTTGATATATATTCTAGTGCTTCTCCAATTTATTGTGATAATAATGCAATAAAATTTGTTACAATCCTATATTTCAAAGTAGATAAAATCATATAGAGATCCACCACTAATTTCTTTGTGACCATATTATCAAGAATGATATCTTTATGACACATGTGGAAACCAAAATCAACTTACAAATATATTTTGAAAACCTCCACCTATGTCCTAATTTTACTTCACCAGATAAAAATTACTTATCACTTCTTTTGATGATAACTATATGTCCTCTAGTTATATATACTTTATACCTCCATCATGCTTGATTGAATCAATTGTTATCATAAATTACATGCTTGTTTGTATTTCACATGTGTTTCTTATCATTTTTTACAAACTATGGTATACATTGATTTCTTGGTTAAAAAATGCCAATAATAAATTGAAAGTATATTTTTGTATTGAATATAACTATTTATATCACTTTTGCATTTTTCTAGGACCTCTAGTATATTTTTTTAGAAACTTTCATGGGTTTAGACATCACCTATCTTAGGCCGAGTTTTTTTATGAGAAATCTTGAGAAGAAAGTTATCTAAAGGAATTCAAGTATATTTGATTAGACCATTTTATTACAAAAAATCGACCGATGGTACTTTGCCATATTTTAATATTATGTACATTGCCATGAAATGTCCCTCTCACCTTAGTTTTTCATCATGTGTGTCTTACCTTGTTGCCACTCCCCTTATTTGAGTATCCTTTCCTAACCCTAAAGATTGTCCTTGATGCAGTTTCCACCATCCTTCATTATCATTTCGTACCCTAGATTAACCTTTTAGGTCATCTTCTAACCTTCAAAATGGTGGAAATCGTTATAAAGAGAAGGAGGACCAACTCTAAAACAAATCCAAAAGATGAAAGGAAAGAAACACTCCTTGTATGTTATTTAGAACCATATCTTTGAGGGCATTCCTTTTATACATACACAATCTATTACAAGATACAAAGAGATAATTCATATGTATCCATTTACTTTAAGTGCCTACTACTTTAGAAAAACCCCAGAACACCATTGACATTGTTCCACACCACTAACCTTCATTCCATCCATCCTTTCATTGGGTATTATAGTTGTCTCGTGAAGATTTAATCATTGGTGATCATTGGGTGTTGTAGTTGTCTCTTGAATATTTACCCATTGAGATGAAGAGTGCCATTACACTTATTGCAATAGAGAAAGAGAGGGCCTATAAGATTCTATGTGACACCACATACTCCCCTTAAATATTATGTGATTTCTTTAGTGATTACAAATTTCAACATCATACACCATGTTTTTTGTTATTTTAAAATCTATGGAGTAGTTTCCATCTCTATGGCTAGCTTGAGACATATTAGGCTAGGGTAGATGATGTATATCCTAAACATAGATATGCTTGTCTTGGTCAACATGAATTAAATTTGATGCTAACTTTTTTTAATCTTCCCACTTTGACATTTTAAGGATCTATTTTTTTAGTTTAGCCAACTTAACTTCAAGGTTATCATATCTGGTTGACTCCAAGGTATCAATAAAAATTAAATATGTGAGAAATTCAACTAATCTTGGGAGATTAGGTTTGTAGAAAATTCACTATCACACTTAACGACTTGGGCTCCTATGGGTAGTGACCTAGAATGGTACCACCAATCAGAAAGTAAAATCTACAGTACATGGATAATCTTTAATAAAATTCATATATGAATCTTATTATTGTCTAAGAACCTGAATTACACTAGTAAGTCGTTGCATAGTGGACCCTAGCCCTATTTGCTTTTTCATGGCTTTGTTTCCATTCAAATTGGTTGCTCATTTGAATGGGTAGTGGATAGAACAAGGAATTGAAGTCTTTCAGTGTGAAAATCCTATTGAGGGAGGGCTTATGGCAGTGGAAAGAGATTTTGTTGAAGTTGTAAGGATAGGTAGATAGGTGCATCATTTATAGATAAATTCATTTAGGGAAACCAGGACACACATGCAAGATATAGAACTTTGGTGGGAGTCATAAAGAGGAAGGGATGCCCTTTTGAGGATAGAAAAGTAGAGTTTTGTGGCATAAGGCAAACAAGTTGATAGACAAGATGACAAAATGGTTTCTCAAGCAACCATACCAAAATATAAACCTAGAACAATGTCCTTGTTACTTGGTAGAAAAATTTAGTAGAGACCTTAGTTCATGTAATGAGGCTAGAATGAGAATTGGTGTAGGTCTCTGTAAACTTTTATATGATAATGAGATTCTTACAAGCAGTTATCATTTTATGGTCTCAATGCCAATTTTGGCTTTCATTTGCCCTAATTTTAGTTTTAGTCCTCTTTATGGCCAAGGATGGTTAGATGTACCACGATAGAGTAACATGGAACTATTTATAAGTTATTTATGTTCTGAAGTTATGATATATGATTTATTTCACGGATGCATCTAAGTGCCTTGTATGTAACTTGACTAATGGAGTTGAAATATATGTAACTAGCTTAATTAATCAAGTATAACCCTAGCCATACAATGCCTGTGACTGTAGAACTATAGAACTTACTAGATAGTGAAATGAGTAGTCTATGTAACAATTATAATTGTGAGAAAGAGCTCGAAGTCGTGTATTGTTGAGTATATGTGGATGCAAGGAGTGTTTATCTCTGTCATCCATTTCAAGGTTATAGAGAATGCTTGAGGCCATGTCTTGGACTTTATGTGATACAGAGAGACTGTGGGTCATAACTTGAATTTGAAGGTTTATACCCTAATTTTTGGTGTCATGGCCTGTGTACCCTAGATGAACATTGTTTTGGTAGAATGGTTGTTGTACCCCTACTGGTATGTTTGTTTGTTGTGCCACTATATATATATATATATATATATATATATATATATATATATATATATATATATATATATATATATATATATTGTCACTCATATTGATCGAGGGGAAGATACATTTAGGATTCTGTACATTCTAGATCTTATATGATACTAGTAATGAAGTCCCAGTGTCCAGATAGTAGTTTGAGTGGAATGCCTCAAACTACCTAATGCTCAACAAAATGAATAATTTAACTGTATAGTATATCTATATAGGATTATTTGATAAATCACATTATACGATGATTGTTGCTTTTCTATACATGATCTTACCATATGGGTTTCCACACCTTTTAGGTGATCAACATCGTAGTCAGACCCTTGTTGTGATGATTCTTAATTCAAAGACCAGTAGAGCTGAGGGTCAATGTTGTCTTGGTTAGAGTCCTTGTGTCGTCCATGTACGCTCAGGTTTAGGCATGTGATTTGTAAATAATGCATACAGACTCATGTTTTTTATTGTATGCCATGTAAATTGTATATGTTATAATCATTTATCACATACCTTTTGTATACAAGTTGTGGCTGAGGCTGCCAAACTCATGCAAAGTTACCAAGTATGAATATATATATATATGAGGAGTTTGACTTTTGTGTAAAATTTTCTTTCAGAATATTTGGAAATTTTATCTGATTTTAATTTTGTACCATTTTGGTAATATGGTTAACTAGTGTTGAATTGGCATTTTCATTTTGGGTAGTGTCATTTTGTGTGGCGAGTTGTCACAGGGTCCGATTGGGTCTCACTGATATGGGTATGCCGATTCAGTTGTCCACCCTACATGACAAATGAATCAACTTTAGGGCTAGAATCACAACCCTAAAATGGTAATGTGACATCCGTCACACAAAACAAGATTACTCAAAATCCAAAACTTGATCAACTACTAATTAACCACATAACCAGAAAAGAGGGTAAATTAAAACCGATTTAAACATCACTAACATATTTAAAAACATTTACATGGAGGTCCAACAACTTTTATAACAACATATACCACCTCAGGTATTTACAAATAAGTCCAGTGGTCTCAGCCATAACCTATATATAAAAGATCGAGTTTCACATATACATGCCATATACAAACATTGTTGAGCTACCAAAACTCAATTTGATGTACATATCATCTATAAAACATCCCCTTCCCAGACTTGAGAGTACAAGGACGACTCTGGGACACAACTAACTACTAACCAAGCCCTGCTTCTACTACTCTTCCACACCACCTTGAACCTATGAGAACCCATCACACTAAATGAGATTACTCAAAACATTACACACAATTAATCACTAATTAATCACATACCCAAAAAATATGGGTAAATTAAAACTGATTTCAACATCAACACTCGCTCCAAAACATTTGCATAAGAGTCCAACATCTTTCGTATATCCATACTATGCCAAAAATTTGATACAATTGTCCTATTGCCTTAGCCACAACACATATACACAGGAGAACAATATTCATA
This sequence comes from Alisma plantago-aquatica, assembly GCA_963693085.1. NCBI lineage: Eukaryota > Viridiplantae > Streptophyta > Magnoliopsida > Alismatales > Alismataceae > Alisma > Alisma plantago-aquatica. The sequence continues at coordinate 1,367,642,804 of OY856409.1, read as the reverse complement.
TATGCCACACAAACAAGCATTAACATGCTAACAAAAGTTCAATTTGTTTGAAACACCATATACAAACTATTCCTGCCCAGACCTGAGAGTACAAAGACGACTCTAGGACACACTAGACATCTAATCAACTTTCTCAAAGATTCATTATTGTAGCTCCTATTCTTACTGTCACGGGTTTGTTTATGTCACTTCCGATTACCTAAAAAAATGTGGCGAACCACAAGGGTGAGACCCATGTCCCATCAAGAGATATAACCTCCAACAACGTTTATTGATTACAACATTTTTAAGTAATTAAATAGTTAAGCAGTTTAATCAGATATAACAAATAAGCTCAGCAGTACTGATGATTAACAAAATACATAAAGGAGAAGATAATAACTACCATCATTAGCCAGGCTATCATCCTTTATCTTGTTGACAATATAAGCAATTTAGTAGCATATGCATATCTAGCATCATGAGAAAGTCTAATAACATAGCATAGCTAACAACATGAGCATGTCTAATTGGTTGAACATATCAGCATCATAAGAAGAGATAACAACATAAACACAACTATCTGGATAAGCATGATTAACAGTATATGCATCTCTAGTTACAAGGGCATGGCTAGCATGCTAAACATAACTAACTGATTGGCCTAAATCGTGCGTCCAAAATTGGAGGCGGATTTGAGGTAGTCGAGCTTTTACATTTATAAACCCGAATCCTACTAGGCCCCCGCAACTTTGCTCACGGGGTCAAAATAGTCATACGGGATCGAACACAGGGACAAGGGGGTAGTGTTGAGAACCATAAATCGACACGCTACACTCCGGTAGGTATAAAGAGATATAAATTCCCGGAAGGGGACGGTAAGATGTCACGAAATAAACAAGAAAACTATCTCCAAATGGAGCTACAAGAGAGATTTAAGGTTTTAGTCATTTAGCAGTTTTTAGGGGTTTTCATGTAACAGAAGCAGAAAGATAAAGACTAGAGCTTAGGCAAGATTTGGAGGATAAGACTGTAGTAAAACAAGCGGTAGCGGTAACACCCTGCACCCCTCCTCTCAGAGCGAGTACCTCTAACCTCTACATCAACACCCCTCTCGAGGTTGCCGGGCTTCAGTTAGAGTGGAATGTTACAGAAAACAGCTCCGTTCTAGTCACTCTCGTACTCCAGAATCGGACCAAACGCTAGAGCCGCAACACAACTCTCGAAGTTGTTGTGACGAGAAAACGGTTCGGTAGCTAATCGAAACGTGATCCAAATCATGCAAGCTAGGGTTCAGATATTAAACAGAGCAGTCATCCAACATTGTACACCAAGCATAGAGCAACAAGTAATTGAATCTTTCCATTTCCATAAACATTTAAACGTCTTAATTCATTGCATAAACAAAGAATTAAATAACAGAATTAAAAGATAGGTGTCGCCTCCTTGATGTAGAACGGCGACAGGGTGTTGTAGCTCTCCTGCCCGATATCGATCAGAGGCCTAGCCCGATACAGAGGTGTCGGGCGACACACCCTCTCGGGCGGCACGCGTCGACTGGCGACTGCATCGGTCAAGGGCTCTGGCCAATACGCTCATGTCGGATGACACACCCTCTCGGGCGGCACGTTCGATAGACTAAGCGTATCAGGTTGATATCATGTCGGGCTAAGAGCTAAGCATTATTGATGTCGGTCACTTGTGTCGGGCAGTGATGTCGGCCGATATCGGCCCGCAGTGTCGCCCGGGACGGACCTAAGTGAACTGTCCCTTCCCTCTCAGGATGAGGAGAAGCTCACCTAGTGTCGTCCGAGACGAACACTGGGGCATGATACGGGTGCTCTTGGAGTTTCCTCGCTCAAGCTCTCAACTGTCTAACTGTCACTTGTCCGAATGCGAACTGTTCTGGCCGTGCGAGCCGTGCGAGCTGTGCGAGCTGTCTTTTCGGCTCCCTGTAGCTGCTATTTATAGTCAGCTGGTTGGTGGGAAGACATGGTGCTCGAAGCGCCACGTAGCTCCCTTGTACGCCGGTCGATGGAGATGGACGGCCGATACAAGCATTTCTCGGCGCAAGGTGCTGGCTATTGGTTACGTGGCGGGCGGCACGCCTGCCGGTGGGTGGCTGTGTCGCCCGACGAGCTGGGTCTTCGAGGCGGCTTTGGCTCCCTGTCGGGTAGAAGGTGTGTCGGACGGCACGTTCCTGTCGCGCGGCATCTCCTCGTCGAGCATCTTTGTGTCGCCCAGCCTGTGTCGGGCAGAGGCTGTATCGGGCGTCAGGGAGGCCGAGACGGGTCTGGACTTATTCATGGGCCGGAATCGGCCTTATTGCACAAAAGCGAGGAAAATTCTGTAAAAGATAGGAAAATCGGAGTAAGAGCATTGCTTGGCCAATTATTGCAAAAATGCTAATAAAATAGAGGAAAATAGCAGAAAAAGGGCAGTTTTGATAACAAAATAAAGGGCAAAAACATCACAAATACTGATGTTATCAACTCCCCCAAACTTAGCGTTTTGATTGTCCTCAATCAATATTTAAACTATATTTTTGTGATGCTTCTTTTTGCTCGGAAAACTTTCAGGCCAAGAGGTAAAACAAGTGTAGTAATGCCTTTAGATATAATGCTGCTTCACTCAAACAAAAGACTACACGTTTCCTAGCCTTATTATTTCAACAAAATTTTTCTCTACAGCTTCAGCGAGACTTTGTTGTATGATTCCGAAGTTAGCTTACGCACCAAACAGCTTTATTTTTGGGGCAGAAAGTTGTGTATAGGGTAGGCTAAGGCTTTTGGGTTTTTTATTCTTGTTTCCCATTAGTCCATCCAGGTAAGGGTCCGTTAACGGGCAAGTGGTCCCTGCAGTCCAAGCCAGTTGGCTTTAGAGCAGTGATTTCACATCCTACGTACCACTGCCCCGGATCTACCATGCCTAAAGATGAGTACTTTTGGAAAACAAGAGGTGTATATATATATATATATATATATATATTTATTGGGCACAACTCTCATGCTTTTATTCACTCTCTCGAGGCTTCTCTCTCTTTTTTTTGGGGGATTTTGTTGGGTGAGGGAAACAAAGAGATTTCCGCTGTTTGGGCATCTTTTTCCTTCTCCATACTTATCTCTTAGTTGTTCGCGAGATTATTATATTTTTGAAATTTTTGACATGGCAAAGTATACTCTTTTGTTCGTTTGGAGCAGCATTATCAAAAAGATATAACAGGACTTGTATCACATTTAGCACAAAGAAAATAAACTTTGCAAAAGGTAACAACAGATTTTCATTATTATTACAGCAACTTTGTACATATGCATAGGGGTGATATAGACAAAAGAATTTTTCAAAATTTTCAAAATTTTGGTATGAAAACGTATATGTACAAAACTGAAAGTGTATATGTATGTAAAAGAATAACGAATATGGGACAAAAAGAATGAAAGAACAAAGTGGAAGAGGAAGGAAATTTGTACCTCCCTCACTGGAACATGGTACCCCCCCCCCCAAACTTACTCCACACTCTGTCCTTAGAGTTGTGAAGTAGATAAGGTGAGGTGATGTTTATTCCAGTGAGATCGCGCCTGCGTTAGAGAGGAGCTCCCACACATATTCTCCTCGTTTGTTATGGTATCCTATGTGTTGGAGCTGGTCAGGCGTCGCTTCATTTGCCATCCACTCCAGGACGAAGATGCCGCAGTTGTTGGATAAGGCAACTTGCTGCGGACTGCGGTGGCAGAACTGGAGTCCGTGCCATGTGCCTCCTTGTATGTTCAGGAATGGATCGATCATCTTTGACACTTCGTCGTAATATTTTCAAACTATGCGTTCGATGGGTGTCAAAGGTTCAGATGTACACGGCACCGGATGATTCTTGTTGCTGTCCGAGTTGTTGTAGAAAATGCCAGCTCATTGCCGAGTGTACATCGCCAGGAGCGTCCAGCGATTGTAATGCACGATAGGCAGAAAGATAGTGCCTGCAACGCCTTCCTTCAAATCTTGTAGGAAGATCTGCTTCGCTCCAATTTCGTCGGCGAGGCAGATATCGTTGAAGAGCAAAGGGTGGGCTATGTATGTATGTTTTAGCTTTGGCTGTATATATTGGATGTAAGCTGCTGCAACCGATACCGTCAAGCACCCCCCTTCCTTTACCATGTCCCTTAGCTCATCTGCTAGGACTAAGACGTCTCCTGCCTGAAAAGCAACGTCTGATGGGGTTGAATCAGCAAGCTTCTTCTGGATGATGTCGACCTGTTCCTGTGTGAGAGTCGCACACGAAAAACGGTCAAAATTTTTGATCATCTCTTCAGAAGCCTTGGGCAAAGCAGTGTCTTCCCTCCCGTGCACTTTCTTCAGGATTTCTAGCTGCTTGCCCGCCCCATGAATCTCGGGAGCTAAATCTTCTTCTTTTCCTTCTTGGCTGCTGGATCGTGAAAAAGAATCTTCTTCTGCATCACTATACAACAGCTCCTCCGGCACACCTTCATCCCGAAAATAGCGCTTGTCCTTGATCAGGAGCATGGCGTAGATGCCCCTGCGTTGATAGTAGCACCTGTTCCTAAGGATTCCCAAATTCCCGACACCATTGAGCGCTTCAATGGCCCCCAAGATGGCGATGGCGCTGTTTCTGCTCCCCTAATCTGCTGGTTGGGGAAGGTTTCTGATAACGTAGTGGTTCCAAGGCCCTTGAAGATGTTGGATTCCTTCCTTTAAAGCTCGTAGCAGGCGTATTGGCAGACGTCTCAGCACTCTATCCTCCGGGCGGCTGAAATTACCCCCGGAGCGTGGTACTTCATCATCGCTGCAGCACAGCAGCTGAACGTCGCGGTTTCTGATGTCTGCCATACAGAGAAACCACACATTGTGATGCTTGTACGGGGCCAACACCAGATTTGGCTTATGTTCTTCAACGTATTGCAGCATGTCGACCACCGCACGGGAGTCTAAATCTCCCTTCATCAGCCTTCTCCCCAAGGTCGGGGTGGCTATGTATATCTGTCTCCGACCTATCCTGCTGTCGATGTTCTCAATCATTGCGTTCTCCAGGACCCTAAACACTCGCTTGCCGACCACAGCCGGCGTGCGGAACATCTTCCGAAGATCTCCCCGTCGCAGGGAGAGGTAGCAGTCACTCCAGATGACTTCTTCTTCATTACCCTACGACCTCAAGACCGAATTCAACAACTTCTGGTCTTTGATCGTCAGGTTCTCAATGGCTCTTCTATCAAAATCAGCCATCTCGAATGATGGTATCTCGGACGGCTCACGGAATCTGTCTGCAAATGAGCACTTTCCTCGGGGTGGGTGTCTATTATTTACAGTGTAGACATCCCCCACTTCTTCTTCAGACTCGTCCGATGAGTCTCCCCCGATGTTGGTATCTGCATTATCATCTTCCACTTCATTTAGGGGGATGTAGAAGTTGGCGTCTCCCAATCCCAAAGAGCTCTCCTGTTTGCTAGGAGACCCTTCGGCAAATCCTTGTTGCGTTCCCTCTCCGTGCGTTGATGATTGTCTGCTGGAGGAGGATTGGGAGGAGGACGATGTTCCCGAAGAGGAACCTGAAGAAGATGGACTATGGTTCCCACTGGGAGGGGACGACGACCGTCTCGGCTGCCTTTGGCGCAAATGATCGTCGCTCCTGTTCATCCTCTCCTCGATCCTGTCGAGTCGTTGGAGGACTTGCTACATCGCTGCATTCAAGGCCTCCAGTCCACCGGGTATGACCGCAAGAGTCAGCAGCTCGCTCTCTTGCTTATTCAGCCTGACCTCGTGGCTGTCCTGCTTATCTTGAAAAGATGCAAGTTTGTGTGTTAGGGAAGCGCAAGTAGCAGAGTTGGTGGTTGTTACCTCCCGCAGATTGTCGATTTCGTCTCCGAGCATCTTTCCAAGCGAAGGAGGGGGTCCGGTGGGTCTCCCTTCCATCCTTGTGATATCTAGTCCGCGTGAAGGTCCACCTGGAGAGGTGGAATCTATGAAGATCGTTCGCGATCCAGATGACTTCAGGCGGGGCATCGACGCTGTTTCAGGTGCCGCCGCCTTGCCTTCTCTTCTGACTGGGGACGTCCATGGTGAGGGTGGACTTTGCTCCACCTCTGCACTATCGGCGGTCTCCTAGACCGTTGCAGGTGGGGACTTCGGCGGCAGCGAGGGTGTCCTTTCGAGCTCCCTTTTGATCTCCTCGGACATTCCGATGTTGTTGCTCCGCTGAGGCTCCTCTCGCGCCTCTGCAGCTTTAGAAATAGGTCTGGGAACTGCGGTCGTCTCTTGCATGGTAGATCCCGAAGTTTCTGTTCCTGTGACCTCGACGATCACCGGTACCTTCTCAACCGCCACCGTTGTGGCTGGTGTGGTGGCTGGTATAGTAGGGGCGACGACAACTCGATCAGCAGTTGTCGTCGGAAGTTTTGGAGTGGGCCTCTCTGTGGTCCTGGTCGTGGTGACTGTGGCCGTGCCATCTGCTATGGCTTTGATCTCGGCGGCGGTGAAGACCAACTTCTCGATGTCATAGTCGGCGCAGCGAGGAAGGGGAAGGAGTATGTCTGTCCTTGAAAACTTGTAGAAATATCTCCCCCTCTCCTTCCTGATGATGTTGGTTCTCATCAGATATTTGGTATCGAACACCTCTTCGCCCGGTGTTCTTGTATGGCTGCGAGGCTCGAATGGATACCTGAGCCCCACTGCGATGAGGTTGATGATGCCGCCCATGCAGTATTTCTGGGTAGCGTCCTTCAACGGGTGGAACCTATTCGTTAAGAACCTACCGAGGTTGATCGTTCGGCCCTCCATAATGTGCCACATGACGTGGAACTCCTCCGTGTAGATGCTGCTGGATTCGTTCTTGCTGAATAGCAAGCAGGCCACTAGTTTGTGCACGATCCTCCAGAAATAGGAGTGCACCGCCATGACCTTTGCTCCCAGCTTGAATGAAGATTCGTTGGTGAGCTTCCCCCAGAACTCCACAGGGTTGAACCTGTCACCCTCGGTGATCCTTTCACCGTTGTTCATCCTATTCATCTCCTCCTCGCTAGAAGAGAAGATTTTGTTTAAGTCCTTCTCGGAGATGGTATGCTCCGAGTTGTACAGCCTGGCCTGAAATATGTCTGGCCCGCCAAACTTTTCTTTCTCTGCCGCTAAATTCTTCACTCGGCAGAGGGAGGACATGAATTCCATGGTCAGTTTAGTGTACGAGGCCGTCCGTTTGAAGCAGATCTTCTTCAGTCCTGCCGCCGCAAGGACGCTCTTCAGCCTCTTCTCGATCCCAAGCTCATCAAATGAGACCATGTGGCAGAACCTGCTCGGCTTGTACTGCTTGGGCACCAACTCAGCATAGCGACGAGCATGCTCGTCGTCTCTTGGATCGAAACTCTCCCGGAAGGTTTCCGGGATTTCTGCTAGTGGTGTTGGTGCGGCTGTGGGCTGTGCCGGTGTTGGTGTAGGAGTTGCAGCTTGTCCAACCCTCGCCTTCTTCTTTGCCCCCGACGTCCCAGCCTGTCCTGGGTTCAGGCACTTAGATCGGGCCGCCTGCCCTTCAGTAGAAGTTTCAGGATAGATCCTCCTGCCCTGCTTGTCAACTGGGACAGCGGTAATCTTAGTGCGGGTCATTTCTGTAAGTCAACAAAAGATAACACCCTTATTAATTAAGCTGGCTTTTGAAAATATAATAAAGAGTAAACGTTTGGCTCGGTATAGTCTATACAAAACTGCCCGACACTCCTGTATCGGACGACACATTGGTTTCAAAGGTGAAGCCATGTGCCCGATACAGGAGATGGGTATCGCCCGATACGTTTTCATGAAAGAAGAGCAGCGTGTCGGCCGATAAGCAAAATCAGGCGATGCGATGCAACATCGGGCGACACTGCTATCATGAATCAAAGATACTTTGCACGATACCCATATCGGTCGATACACCTGCTGAGTGAGGAAAACTTGAGACTGATAAACTTTTAACAAGAAAGAAATCGCATCGGCCGACACTGTCTATCGGGCGGCAAGCCTGTCGGGCTATACCTTGTTGTGATCGGAGCTTGTCGGGCGACACAAGAGGTTCAGCAGTCTCGCGCGACACGGGAGCTAAAGCACATGATTCTCTCGCTCGACACAGGAAAGTAAAAGCAACAAAGCAAGGAACCCGACACGGTAAATTTCGTTTTCCTTTCATAGTAAGTAAATAGTGAAACCCGGGACGCGCGTCGACCGATCGCTTCAAAACATAAGTCGGCGGCCCAACCGTCGACGGGACTATTGCGCTTCACAAAGCCCACCGCCCGATAAGCGTGCACTCAAAGTGCCGGTTGAGTTGCCTCCTGCGATATCGTGAAGACAAAACTGTTTAAGCTGTGGCTAATGAGTAAAACATCATTGGCCTAGGACTAAGCTCCTGGCCTCAGATGGTATTACCCATCCCGGAAAGTAAAACTAAGGCGGTGGCCCATAAAACAAAAGAGTCAGTGCATATGGCGCATACACTGTCTCGGGCCTTATTACATACCAAATGTTTGTAGTGTTTGTCTTGCAGGAAAGTAAAATGCAGTCCTATTCTAAGAAAGAAAAGAAAGCTCGGGTTGCCTCCCGAGAAGCGCTTCGTTTTTTCGTCTTCAGCTGGACGTCTTTGGCCTTCTCTTCACCTTCTGCCTCTTCGGTCACTGCCCTGTTCTCTTTGCTGGTTCGGTATTTGATGGAATCTTTCCTGACGGGTTCTTCACAACTTTGGCAAGTTGAGCCAGCTGCTGGTCAATCTGGCGTTGATGCGTCTACATGTCTGCCAGCTGAGCCTGCAACGAGTTCAAAACACCGGAATTTGATAGAGCGCTCTCGGCTAGCTGATTGTTGATCGTATCTTATTTCTTTACAAAATCGAACAGCTGCCCTACTACATTTGCTTGGCTAGCAGCCTGGTTCTGACCTTCTTCCTTGGAAGTTCCCTGGTTTTTAACCTGTCCTTGGAAGTTACCTTTATTCTGCGGGAAAAGGGCATTCCTGGCATATTGACCTGCTCCTCCCCTCTTTTCAAAAGCTTGGGTAGGCTTAGTCGAGTTATGCAGCTGATGAGAGTTCTCCGCCGCATCCTTGTTTCCATAGTTGAAGCCTGGGTGGTCGAGTCTTCTAAAGTTTACAAAAGAAACATTTTCAGTCTCTTCTGTCTCGGACTCTGTATCGCTGGTTGCCTCTAGCCGGGTGTAGACGCAATTATCCACCCCGTGACCGCCTTCTCCGCAGGTTACACATTTCATCGCTTTTTCTACATGTTTCTTTCCTTTACCTCCAGCCTCTCTCAACTGTTTCACATCTGTGGCAATCCTTTGAATCTGTGAGGTGATTGCCTCCAGCGCCTTTGATTCAATCGAGGACCCTTCTCCAACCTTCTTTATCGGCCCTTTATCGGACCGATCGAAATCAGCGTCGGCCATCAACTCCGCCATATTCTTGATGATTAGCTCCTACTTCTTGGCCTTCTTCCCCAGGAAATCACTGCCTGCTGCTGCATTCAGTGATACCCTATTTTCGGGGGTCAAACCATTGTAGAAGGTGGTTATGAGAAAACCCCTCTTGTAGTTGTGATGGGGGCAATCCCGGAGGTACTCCTGGAATCGCTCCCAGGCATCATGCAGGCTTTCACTCGGCTTTTGCGTGAAAGAAGTTATCTTCTGCCGATTCCGGACTGTCCTTTCTGTGGGGTAGAACTTGTTCACAAAGGCATCGACTAACGCCCTCCACCCGTTCAAGGATTGGTGGGGTACCCCAAGGTACCAGGACAGCGCCTTGTCTTCTAGTGAAAAGATGAACCCCTTACAGTATATCACTTCTTGGGGGACCCCTCTCATCTTGATGGTATCACATATATTCTTAAATGCATAAAGATGATGATACTGATTATCATACTTGGAGTTCCCTCTAAAACTTTTATTCTGAATCATGGATATCACGGATGGCTTGAGCTCGAAATTGGTTGCATTGAAACGTGGGACTACGACCGGGCATCTGGAGTGATTGGCCTTCGAGGACGCCAACTCCCTGAGTGTCTTCTCCTCTTCCTCAGAGTCTTCACTGTCACTATCCTCCTGGTGTCGTTCCTACTCGTGGTTTCTTCTGTTTCGTCGGTGGCGACGTCTGTTACGATGGTGATCTGTCTCGGATTGATCCCTTTCTGGATCTTCCGGCTGGTCGTTTCCGTCGTATCGGCCTTCGTCGTCAGGAGGAGGCGAGTTTTCCCTAGCCCGCCCTGGGCGTTCGCCTTCGAACGGGGGTGGCTCAATTCGGGGAGGCATGACGGCTGGAGTAGATGCTCAGACGAATTGGGTATCCTCTCCTTGAGGTACCTACATAATTATTCACAAAGAAAATCGAGTTCATAAAATTAAATTTTTATTTTAAAGCAAAGTATAATGCTACGAAAAGAAAAAGGAAAAAGAGTGTTGTCAAGCTTATCTCTAAGCTTGAGGCACAGGAGTGTAGTTAGTGGATTCAGGTTCGTCTTACAGTATCGCTATTGCCTTGTTCCCGGCAACGGTGCCAAAAAGTTGACCGTCCTAAATCGCGCGTCCAAAATTGGAGGCGGATTTGAGGTAGTCGAGCTTTTACATTTATAAACCTGAATCTTTCTAGGCCCCCGCAACTTTGCTCACGGGGTCGAAGTAGTCATACGGGGTCGAACACAGGGACAAGGGGGTAGTGTTGAGAACCATAAATCGACACGCTACACTCCGGTAGGTATAAAGAGATATAAATTCCCAGAAGGGAACGGTAAGATGTCACGAAATAAACAAGAAAACTATCTCCAAATGGAGCTACAAGAGAGATTTAAGGTTTTAGTAATTTAGCAGTTTTTAGGGGTTTTCATGTAACAGAAGCAGAAAGATAAAGACTAGAGCTCAGGCAAGGTTCGGAGGATAAGACTATAGTAAAACAAGCGGTAGCGGTAACACCCTGCACCCCTCCTCTCAGAGCGGGTACCTCTAACCTCTACATCAACACCCCTCTCGAGGTTGCCGGGCTTCAGTTAGAGTGGAATGTTATAGAAAACAGCTCTGTTCCAGGCACTCTCGTACTCCAGAATCGGACCAAACGCTAGAGCCGCAACACAACTCTCGAAGTTGTTGCGACGGGAAAACGGTTCGGTAGCTAATCAAAACGCGATCCAAATCATGCAAGCTAGGGTTCGGATATTAAACAGAGCAGTCATCCAACATTGTACACCAAGCATAGAGCAACAAGTAATTGAATCTTTCCATTTCCATAAACATTTAAAGGTCTTAATTTATTGCATAAACAAAGAATTAAATAACAGAATTAAAAGATAGGTGTCGCCTCCTTGATGTAGAACGGCGACAGGGTGCTGTAGCTCTCCTGCCCGATATCGATCAGAGGCCTAGCCCGATACAGAGGTGTCGGGCGACACACCCTCTCGGGCGGCACGCGCTGACTAGCGACTGCATCGGTCAAGGGCTCTGGCCGATACGCTCATGTCGGATGACACACCCTCTCGGGCGGCACGTTCGATAGACTAAGCGTATTGGGTTGATATCGTGTCGGGCTAAGAGCTAAGCATTATTGATGTCAGTCACTTGTGTCGGGCAGTGATTTCGGCCGATATCGGCCCGCAGTGTCGCCCGGGACGGTCCTAAGTGAACTGTCTCCTCCCTCTCAGGATGAGGAGAAGCCCACCTAGTGTCGCCCGAGACGAACACTGGGGCACGATACGGGTGCTCTCGGAGTTTCCTCGCTCAAGCTCTCAATTGTCTAACTGTCAGTTGTCCGAATGTGAACTGTTCTGGCCGTGCAAGCTGTGCGAGTCGTGCGAGCTGTGCGAGCTGTCTTTTCGGCTCCCTGTAGCTACTATTTATAGTCAGCTGGTTGGTGGGAAGACATGGTACTCGAAGCGCCACGTAGCTCCCTTGTACGCCGGTCGATGGAGATGGACGGCCGATACAAGCATTTCTCGGCGCAAGGTGCTGGCTATTGGTCACGTGGCGGGTGGCACGCCTGCCGGTGGGTGGCTGTGTCACCCGACGAGCTGGTTCGTCGAGGCGGCTTTGGCTCCCTGTCGGGTAGAAGGTGTGTCGGCCGGCACGATCCTGTCGCGCGGCATCTCCTCGTCGAGCATCTTTGTGTCGTCCAGCCCATGTCGGGCAGAGGCTGTATCGGGCGTCAGGGAGGCCGAGACAGGTCTGGACTTATTCATGGGCCGGAATCGGCCTTATTGCACAAAAGCGAGGAAAATTCTGTAAAAGATAGGAAAATCGGAGTAAGAGCATTGCTTGGCCAGTTATTGCAAAAATGCTAATAAAATAGAGGAAAATAGCAGAAAAAGGGCAGTTTTGATAACAAAATAAAGGGCAAAAACGTCACAAAAACTGATGTTATCACTAACAACATGATATATCTAGCATCATGATTATAATCAATAGTAGTAGTATAGTTATCAACACAAGCATAGCTAATGTATGTACGTGTAACACCCCTCCCTAGGGTTTCATATGTAACCAGCGGAAGCATAGCCTAATCCCCAACATTATCCATAATGTGGGGTACTTGGCATATCAGGGAGGGATTGTCACATGCATGATCTCATATCAAGAAATAAACAACACTTGGCATTCATAGAAACATAGATTCATACATGAGTTCTTGGAAAGAAAGCTACATCATGCTTCTAAAGGTATACTAAACATAAACTAGGTAATCATGAAAAAGATAGGATGTCCATAGATGGACGTCCCACCAGGCAACAACTTCTAAGGTTTTGTATACTTGGAATCTTCTCATGATGTCTCCTTCCCTTTAGTTGCAATGTCTGCGGACATCTCGTCCCCAGCCATGCAAAGGAAAAACAAACATGGTAAGTAAGCGGCATTGGCATGCTATAAAGCATAAAAATACCATATAAAGTGATTTGACATAAACATGAACATGCATTAACATTAATCATTTCTTGGCATCTTTTACATGAAGAATTTGACAAGAAGTATATGCTCCTCTCTTAATGCCCCATAAGGAGCCCATAATGCTCAGAAAGCCCATAATTGCTCAGAAAGCCCATAACAAGTTGCATATAAATCTAAATCAAATTCTCTTAACCATGATCTTTCTTAGACTTTACTTATCTTCTTAATAACCTAAACTTGATCTTAATTGGGATTTCTCCCTCTTGAACATAATTGGGATTTCTCCCCATGAAACATAATGAGATTTCTCCCTCTTAAGCATGAATGGGAATCTCTTCCATCTTAATCTTGGTTTCATGTATCTTAATCATAACTTATAATCTTAATGTGATTTCTATTCTTAGACTTAGATTATAACAATCAACATCCAATAATCATATACATTGAAGAAAAACATACATTTATCATGACTTGAGTATAAAGTGCATAAACATATCATAATCATTCAATAAATCAAGTTTACTATGCCAAGGGCATGGCCCACTTACCTTGAGCTAAATCACCTAAGTCAAACCTAGTTTGACTAGTTGGACCCTTTTAATCACCTAAAATTAGATATATATCCTTCATCATACATCATTAAACCCTAATCTATGTCATAAAAAATATGGAGATGTGAAAACAGCAAAATTAGTCGATAAAAACCACAAAATCAGATTCCTCATAGAAAATCCTTTCCAAAACATATTTTTGCATATTTTCCAATTAATAGGCGATTTACTATGAATTTTACAAGGAACAAACCAATCACAAATCGAGATAAAGCCACATATACATATATATTTTTATCCAAATCCAAAAACAGTGGGCCGACATCTGACTTGGCCCAATCGGGCTTGGCCAACTAGGCCGCGATGCTTACCCCAGCGATCAAAGGAAATAGGGCGTGAAATTCCTCAAATGCCCTTGCGGTTTAAAGCATTGGTAAAAGAAAAACACAGGGCTCAGGGGTCATTGGACACCCTGGTTTCTTCCCCTGCCGCGATCCATGGTTCGAGCAGTATAGGAGCTTTGAAGAGCACTTCTACACTTGGATTCTAGAGTCCCTTGGCGCACGGCTAAAGTTTGTATGCCTCTATGAAGTCCTGACGATCAGCACGAGCTAAAGGAGGAGCTTTGTGGTGCACAGGAGCACCAAAGCTAGGCCATGGCAATGGTCAGAGATAGCTGGAAGAGGGGAAAGGTGTTGTCAAGCCCAGAAGAAGAAAGGCTACTTGAATGGATGACTCATTGTGGTTATTTGAGTCCAGAGAAGTCTACGGGGAGGCGTGAGGTCCTCTGTGTTCAAGCAAAGAACAAAGGAAGGTGAGAAACGGGGGAAGGGGCGGCAGATCCAAAACCAGCAAAGAGGGCTAGAGCAAGGCCAAAATACGATCCAAAAATATTCTAGAAGACACATCGATATTAGGGGTACCACTTCCATGGTCGGAGGACCATTGGGCAAGGTCGGCGGTGAGAACCCAAGCCACAGACGGGCTGAAAGAAAGATCATGTTTGTCGACCTGTCAACTGGGCACGATCCAGGGCAAACCGGGAGCGAAAAACCCTTCGCGGTAAGTAGGTGATGCTCACCGCAAGTGTGATTGAGTTGGAGTGGTCAGAGGAGTCGGGGAGAGGCCCGGGTCACCGGAGAAGACAACTTGAGTAGGTTACTACTAATGAGGGCTTTAGAGGACAAATTGAGTGAGGAGGAGCGCCGGCTGGGGTCCGATTGTGCTTGCAGGCTACTTAGGTGGAGGTTCGAGAGGCTAGGGGAGCGTCGGGGAGAGCTAGACGTGAGCCCTAAAATGGGCGTTTCGTCTATAGAGAGAATGAGAGGGGGCGAGCTGGGGCTCGTTTAGATTGGGGAGACTAGCTGGGTGCGTTGGCGAAGAAACGATGTGAAACAGTCGAGAATCGAAGGCGATTGAAGGCTCGCATTGAAGTCGCTGGTAACGGCTGAGTTCCATGGACAGAACGGAGGAAGGAGATGATACATACGTCATTGGATCTCGATCCAATGGTCACAGACATGCGCGGAGAAGTAAAACAAAATTGAAGGCGCGTGACATCTATTAAATCCCAGACTTTAGGCAAATCGGTTCCATTGATGAAATTTGTAATCAATTTTCTATTAAAATCATATGGAACCCTATTTATTTCATTAGGGGGGTCATACATGAGAGTTCAAATTTGAACCATAGGTAGTTTTGAAGGTCTAGAATATTCCTATGCCATTATATTTTGTGGTTGTACCCATTTTAGGCCTAAAATAGTAAAACCCTTATGTGCAGTTAAATAACCATGATTAGTGTATATAAAGCTATTAATTTCTCAAATAAGAATTACAAAACATGAAAACGCACACTAAATATTATCTCTTTTCAATTAATAAGATGAAGGCCATTAAGAAAGCAATTAAACATATAAATCACTAATTACCATATGAGAGAGAAAATTTGACATAAAAGTATTTATCCTCATTTTCTTATACAAAAGGTCATAGATATATATATGAAAAGATTTTCTTTAAATAAAACAAGGATAAGAGAGCTATTGAGAATAATAAAATGATTTTGCAAAACTAACATGGGCAAATTGCATTTAAGTCCTCAACAATTATCTTATTAGAAAAAGAGCATGCAGAGAATAAAATAATTTAGAAATTTTGCATAACAAGATTGGGGTGTTACAGTACGCATCTACAATCTTAAGAATATCCACAACCTAAGTATATCTACTATCTCTTAATTGCACTAAGCATCATCTTTATGTAAAGATAATAAACAAGGGTTATCATCCAATGTGAAACATTGTGTATAACCCTAAACAAATATACTACATGGTTGTATTACATCTTTTATTACACCCTAGGGAATTTGAATCGTACCATTCAAAGTCCAACCAACCCCTGCGAAGGACTATTTAGTTATGTATAAGATCTAGGAGTGCCGGTATCCTAAGATCTCTTCCCCTCGGTCAGCACGAGTAAAAAGGTAGTGACATATCAGTCAAAGTTGCCACCACAGCGACATATAGTCAAGCTGATAACCACTAGTCTGACCTTGGTACAAGTCACGACACTAGAAACCAGGGTATTCAAACCCAATCACTGAGGTACAACCACGGTTGTCCTCTAATCACATCATGTTATAATCACCATACGACTGCAACCGTTCTCAATCACATCAGATGTATGAGCATGACCATAGCCAACCTCCACAATCTGCATTGTGGATGACAAGGATGCATCCTCAACCTGCCACTCCCACATACTCAACAGTATGCGCTCCGAGTTTCCCTTAGGAATACTCATTTCACCATCTAGCAAGTTCTGACACTGAAGATGGTTCTACGGCATAGGGCACTACATGATTAGAGTTGCACTTGATTAGTTATGCCAATTGGGTGAATTAATGCTGCATCAAACAAGTGGACATACAAACCCTAATTCACTTCTAGAAAGCATATAAATATCACAACCTTGAAAAGATATAAAATGTGTGAAACATAATTTCTCATCTCATCATCACATGATACTATTCACTTGCCATTCATGAGACCACACTAGTCATCATACTTATCACAAGATATAAATCATGTTCACAATATCACAGGGTATCAACCCTTATCAACATAAGAGGATTACACCTCATTCAGAGCTCAACCATGCCCAAAGGTCATTAAGACCATCATACTAGTCCCTGTAAGATCACCATTATCTTTCCATGCCTTATAACAAGGCTCAACAACATCACTTACATATAATACACCAGATCAACACAATATTACATTAATGAGCTAGGAGATATTCATAAACAATCATAGCAGGGTTATATTAACATTAAGAACATTCCTTTATTACATCAACATGCAAGGAATCTACATATGATTAACCCTCATCATATTCATAATGCACATGTTTCACATAAGCAAGTATCAACCATGTGGCTATGACAACCACCAATTAACACATTAAGGTTATGATCATGTTAAGGAGGTTATTTCACCGTCATGCCATCATATAAGAATGTTAAACATGAATACTCATCTTTATCTATTTGCATTAGAGTTAGGTTCAACAAGATAAATTATATTAATGTTATTGATCAACACTTTTGTACCCAAACCCTAACTCACGACATCCCCATTGGATCATATATGCATAAGGTGAAGTATCACCATCACATTTCATACTATTCTCAAGTATGAACCCACACATAAATAAAGGTGTAACCATTGGGTTATAGCATACTAGTGTTTCAACAACATTAACATAGTACTTCATGATTGTATTAGTCATTCAAGGACTATTCATACCCAATTACCATCATTTAGTTATATTAAAGCTAGGTAACAAGCTATACCTCATTAGGGTTACATATCAACACAATATGATTATCATCCCTTCTATTCATATGAGTGAATAGGTAAGACTACCTTATTAAGGGTAACCCTCCATTTGTTCCATCATCATTCAACCCATATCACCATACCACAATGTCACCCAGAACCATTGGATGTTTAAAAGGTAAGACCAATGGTTGTTTATATAAGTAAAAACCTTGGATAAACCACCTATGAAGTCCTTGATTTGTTCTCTAGAAAGAGTCACCATCTAACCCTAGGCATCCCTTGATTTACAACACAAAAATTCCATTGAGAGTAGGGTAAAACCCACAATCGATTGTTCAGTTAAAACAAGCCATCCATTATAAAAAAGTAAGCTCCTTAAGTTGATCATATAAAGGAAACCATCTAAATCCCATTATTAGGACCAACATATTACATTATCCATCATTCTGCCTTATTGGAGGAATAAACGTTAGATCTTGACCATTGGGTCAAGTTCATATGTTAAAGCCATCAATTATAGTATAGGTCTGACCATTGCATCAAGTTACCCAAGAAACCATTGGTCTAAGGCTTAATTGATGATAAAACTATGTAATTAACTCACAATAGGTTTTAGAGACCTGATCAACCATCATTAGTTACCATTAAGTCACTATAGGTTGTTAGATCAGCACTATATTAGTTAATCAACATCAAATATCAAACTAATATCACCATTGATTGATAGTATCATTAGGGTACTTAGTTGTTAATCACTGGGCTTCTAATTAGGCCAAAACATGACCTAAGGCGGTGAACGTCAGTTGACACCCTTGGTTACCACCATCCATTGTCATGAATACAACACCATAGGGTTGTTGCAATGGTACCATCATCGGGTCATGGGTTTATAGAAGAAATCAACTTAAAACCCTAAAATTGACCATTGGTTGATAGGTGCTTAGCACCATAGGTTGTCAAACTAATCTGCTCCAAGTCATATTATACCTTAGGAATAATGTACACATGATCACATGTTCATCTAGAATTGAAATCAGAACAGAGAACATAATAAAAATCAAAATCCAAGTCAAGCATAGCTTTTTAGTGCATAAATCATCATTTTCAGGCAAGAACATGATCTAGAAAGCTTATGATAAGCAATCAACATGGAGTAAGTTATAAAACTTGCCTCTAATGAGAAGATGAAACCACACACAGAAGAAAACTTGACCAGGTAGGGTAGAAAATCCAAGAATAAGATATGAATTCATCCATCTAGCACCTTTCTTCATCAAATGAGCAAACCCTAAGCATAATGAGCAAGAAAGGTAGGGTTTTAGAGCTTTAGAGCAATTTATACCATGGAACAACAAGGTTACAATATGAAAAAAACTAGGAGGAAGGATAAAAAAGAAATAAATAGAGGAAAGAAGGGAATTCTTACTCTTTGGTCAAGATCACTAGAAGGAAGCTTTTTCAACCCTAAAATGAAGTCAATTACAACCCTAGATCCTTTTTCCAAGAATATCCCCACTTTCTTCTTCCTTGGACAGCAAAATTAGCGACAACACAGAGGGAGAATGAGGTTGGGAGAAGGAGGGAAGTGGTGGAGAGAAAATGGCTCATTTTGGTGCTTGGGGATAAGTACATGAACTTTAAGATAAAGCAAAAAGAAAAAGTTAAAGTTCTAGTATCTATCCAAGTGTCCATGGCCTTAATTTATTAAGAATATACAAGCACACACACAAGAATATACCCCACCATGTGTATATAACTACTTAGCTTTCCTTTTTTGAATTTCCCAGCCAATCAAATAATTCATTAGTTGATAGCTACTAAAGGTAGCTCATCCGTGAAGGGGAAAACCCTAAAATACCCTTGGAGAAAACACCTACAAACGAAGGTTTAAATAGGCACCCCATGGATCAACAATCTCAAGAATGATGAGAGAATCTCCAAGGAACATAATGCAAGTGATAAATTGCAAAGAAAACCTCTCAATTGGGTAAATTACAGAAAAGTCCAAAATGTGTATAAAATTGCATAACTTGCTCAAACAGTGTCCAAATTGGACCAAATTTGAAACTTAAGCTTGCCTTATAATTTCAGAGCATATCACAAGGTTATATTAGGGTTATACGAATTCAATTATGATAATTAAGCTTATTCAACTCATTAAGAAAGTTTAGGGGCCTTACAGAACCTGACCACGCCGCTAACGATCACCTAAAAAGATATGGTGACCCACGAGGTGAGGCCAATGTCCCATTGAGAGATATAACTCTCAACAATGGTTATTGATTACAATAGGTTAATTATGTTATTAAGCAGATAAGCAAGTATATAGTTTAAAATGGATAAAGCATATAATATAACATCATTAAGAGGATCACCATGGAATTCTAGGAACAAGTAAAACTATCACTGCATCATAGTTTATTTTTCTTACCGCAAGATATAAACAACTCAACAACATAAGAAGGAAGGCAAGGGGTGTCAACCGATGTGAGTCAGGTTCAACCCTAAACAGATATACTACACGAATGGATTACATCTTTTATTAAGCCTTAGGGAGAGTAAGGTATACAACTTAGACTCCAACTGACCAATGTGAAGTGTTATTTAGTTACGTATAAGATCTAGGAGTACCGATGTCCTAAGATCTCCTACCCTCGATCAATACGAGTGAAATGCAATGACATAACAATCTAGTTGCTTGCAGTGACGTATAGTGAAAACTGCTAGCACCATCACATCCTTGGTATAAAGGTCACGTCGGTGAAAACCAGAGTATTCAAACCCTATCATCCGAGGCACAACTGTAACTGTCCTCAATCACATCACATATCACATATATCCGAGACACGACCTGAACCACTCTCAATCTGAGGCATGAATGTATCCGTCCTCCATACCTTGGGATCAGGATACAAGGATGTACACTCCATGTACCCGCACATCCTCAACGACCGCTAAGTGTCCAAGGATCCACGACCACATAAACCAAATTTCAGCGACCACCTTAAGTTCAAAACCTTGACAACCACCTAAATATTCAAAGCTTGGCAACCAATCAAAGAGTAAGAATATTGGCGACCACCAAGAGATAGAAAAGCATGGAGACCAAACATGGAATCCAACACCTGACCAACATGAGATCAAACCTTTAGTCACGAGTAAGATGAAAATGAGTTCAAGGCGTAAGAAAAAAAAAACCAAAACTTGTCACCCAAGGCAGAACCCTAAAACCGAAGAACAAAATCCATAGTTCCACATACATGCAAGGTCTAAGATTACCACTTCCATCAAAACATTATGCATAAAGTTTGGGGTTCGTCCAAGAGTATATCTACTCAAGATCACCCTGTAAAAGATACTAATTTTATTATAGATATAGATAGATTCCCAAAATGTGAGGCCCAACACGTGTGCGTGTGTTTCGATGGAGATAGCGACGGTGCTTAAATGGCCCGACTAAAATAAACTAACTACCTTTGTGAGAAATGCAGAATCTGAACATGATTCCATTGGAAGAATGGTCCAAGAACCCGCACTCATGCTAGAAACTAACCGTCCATTCATTGCAACCATGATAATAAATGAATCCATGGAAGACTTTTCAACGTAGAGACGGTGTCAACAAAGGGTGGGAGAGGGAGGGAGGGAGGAGAAGAGGGAAATGTTGATTAAGAAGTTTGGTGGTGGTAGTAATAAACAAGGCATGGCGATGGCGTCTAAACGACGGCGTATAGAAGGGAAAGAAGTCCGGTAGAGATTTGTGGCGTGAATTACCAGCAAGGGGGCTCGCGGATGACCCGTGAAGCAATCCGGACCGTTGACAATCCGACAAGCGGTCATTATGGGGTTGCGGGCCACGTGTCGCGTTAGCATCGGCGTGGAAATCAGGACAAGCGAACCTCGACTGGTTTTTCAGTCAAGACGACTCAGCTGCTGATGGCTGCCACGGCTCGGTTTATCCAGCCACAGCCAGGTTTCGGTACGGACGAGAACGAGGTGGAGAGAGAGAGAGAGAAAGCGTGTTTTCAGGTTCGGGTGGATGACGTACAGAGAGAGAGATAAGGTGGGCCGTCGAAGGGGGAGAGAGAGAGAACCGAGCCTGCAATCCGGGGCCCCGCCAAGACTCAAACCGAACACCGAACCGAACCGGCTCGCGAAGAGGTAGGCAGGCACAGGCAGAGAGAGAGAAAGGACCGCTTCTCGGCTCCTGTTTCGGAGGGCCCCACGCCCAGCTGGTCTGGTCGTCCTCTTACACCCCCTCTCCCCCTTCTTCCCTGCTTCCCCCCTCCATCATCCAGAATCCAGAAGAAACAAAGGCAAAAAAAAATATCATCAAGAGAAAGGAAGAGAGGGAAAAAACCATTAAAAAAAAAGAGACCAGCCCCTCCTCTCTTCTCTTCTCTTTCCTTCCTCCTCCGCCATTCTCCAGTTCCACCCTCCCACCCTCCCCTTGCGCGTCGTCTACACCGCGTTGCTGCCGAGGGAAGGGTGATTGTTCCGCTCGTTCGTGTCCCCCAAGGTCGTTTGGTGGACCGTTTCTTTCTAATTATTCTGTCTCCTCCTCCTCTTCTTCTTCCCCCTCGCTTGTCAGCTCCGTCTGCAAAGAAAAATTCAAAGGTATCGTCATCTTCTCTTTTTTTCTTCTTCCTTTTATTTTGGTTTGCGACGCGTGTTGGTAAAATTGGTCGAGGTCTCCCGTTACCTTATCTCCTTTTCCCCTTTCGGTACGCATTTTCGGTTACTGTTGTTGTTGTTGTTTTTTCCCCTCTTTACGGGGAGCTGTTAGCATCGGTTGATTTAGCTGAGGGTGGGTATAGATATCCAGATCGAGCTGTTCTTCGCCGTTGACTTGCGTTTCTGTGCCCGTTTCTTGTTGATTTTCTGCCCCCATTACGCTTTAGGTAAACTTTTTTTGCCCCCATTTTGTTGCCTGGTTTTGCGTTGCCGGTCTCTTTCTGGAGGGGTAGTGACGGCAAATTGGAGCTGGCGGTAGCTCAAGTTGTGATTTTAGGGACAATTTCTTTTTCTCCCATTCCAGCTGCGCGATTTCATCTCAATTTTTTTTCCTTTCTTCCAATTTAAAAAAATTACCTTCTTATATCTTTCGCAGATCTTACAGGCTTGGTTGTTGGTTCGATCCCCTTTCCCCATTTCTGGAACGCCAAATTCGTGTCCATCCCGGCTATAGAAAATCCACTCTTTTCTGCAAATTTGAAAGGACAACACTATCTGATTCCCCCAAAAGGGTTCCTCTGGGAACACCAGATCCTGCAGCCGCCCGCCTTCGTCCTCTTATCACCAAACTTAATTGGTCCGATTTGGAATGGGTGATCATCTCGTTCTGGAAGTCAACCACCTCACCGCTCCCGCAACGCCCGCCATCGAGCCAGACGCTGACAAGGTCACCCCTGGCCCGTCCTTCGTGCACCAGGACGCTGCCGTCGGAGCAGGTAAGGCGGCGGTCATAGATGTCCCCGACGATGACGAGAGCAGAGAGGACCAGCCCCTCATACAGACCGTCGAGTGCCGTATCTGCCAGGAGGAGGACAACGTCAAGGACCTAGACGTGCCTTGCGCATGTAGCGGAAGCCTCAAGGTATATTGCTAGGATTTTTGTTTTTGTTGAAGATTTTCTCTATTGATTCCCTTTGCATGTTTTTATGTGAACTACCACGTACCTTGATTCTTTGTTCATTTATTAAATTCCATTGAAAGGACGAATAGAAGAGCATCCATACATTTATAAGTGGTAATATGAAGCCATGATGGATCTTACACATTTACTGTAAGCAATACTGACAATGCAGCTGCTGAGATAGACATCATATTCACATCTTTAGCCTATCAAAAACTTGTTCCCTTGAAAGATCAATTGCGCCTCAATACGTGTGGGATCATGTCTATACTGCCTTTTGTTGATTGCTTTTTACATCTTTGCGCTGCTAATGTAACAAGTCACCCCACCTCACCCCAACCTCCCCTCCGTATTGATTTTTTTTTTTTGCCGTACCGACTTGAATTAATTAGTTGCAAGTTCTTTTTTCCCTTTCATTCTTGTTGATTGCGACGTCCTAGTCCTGTATTTTTGAGACTGACTTCGGATTATTTTAGCCACTTGCATATTCCAACAGAAAGCAAACATTTGGCAAATGATACATCTTTTTTTTTGTGTTGCTTTCATATGAAGAAGCACGGCTAGGTGCTATTGTAGACGATCCTAGCTGTATCTTGTTGGGTTACAATTAGCCATTTATAGTGATTAAAATAATATATTTGTCGTCTTTAAACTGAGAACCATACCCTTCTACATTGCAAAAATTGCCGTCTATTATTTCAGTCTCTACATTTCTTTTGTAAGATCTAGTCAAGCATGATTGTGCATCTACTTGCGGGGATAGGTACAATACTTTGTGTTAGTTTTCTCCTTCCATATATTTGTCATAGTAACATATGTGCAAACTGTTTTCAGTATGCCCACAAGGCTTGTCTGCAACGCTGGGTCAATGAGAAGGGGGATCTTATCTGTGAGATCTGCCATGAGGTCAGATTTTATTCCGTATCTTGTCAATCTCTATGTCATTGTCTTTCTGTTTCATGCTTCTGGTTACTCTTATATTATGGTGATTTATAGTTTGTAACTTATCTAAAATAAATTAGAAGGGAAATAGATGTATCTCTATTAGGCTAGCTAAACCCTGTTCCTGTACATAGGAAACGGGACTAATGCAATTTGGATTAACCTCATTGCATCAAACATACTTAAGGTCCATATGCATAATTAACCCAACACTAACAACTCGCTTCATTTTCTATATATTATTCTCCTCACTTCATTTTCTCCTCCCTTCTTCTCTCCTCTATATCTCCCCCTCACACCAACTACAAACAGATTCAAGAGAGTGGTTGGGGGTGGTGAATCAAGGCAACGATCCAAAGAGGGAAAGAGGGGGGGAAGGAAGAATAATGAGCAAAATGACCACCAATGTATTGGTGGAAGTTTGACTTCACCCTCTGTGATTCGTAGATCCAACTTCGTAGTGAATTGGCTTGGAGGTTCGGGGGGCAAAGCCCCTGGGAAAATTTTAGACACGAGGATTGGTCATCGTCGTCGTCGTCGTGATGTTGGGGTCAACTACGTGGATCCTTCTTTTCCAATCAGCTATGTTATTAGTCATACTCTGATCAAGATGTAGCGATTCAAAATCTCTCTTTATAAGCTCTTCCCAAGTTAATTTAGTTTTGTGTTTGCTTATTTGAATTGTGCTTGACTCAATAACCTTGCTTCAAATAGGTGCATGTACCATCTTAAACGAACTTCACGTAACTTGTCGTTGATGCTCACCACCCCTATTCTGTTCTTGATATAGTCATTCCTCAAATGATCTTTTCTTGTCTTCCCACACATCCATCTCAGCATACGCATTTTGGCCACATTCATCTTGTTGAGACCTTGTTTCTTCACTACCCAATATTCATTCCCATATAGCATGGCTTGCCGTTTAGTTGTTCTATAAAACTTACTTTTTAATCTGAGAAGGATGCTCTAGTCACATACTACCCCAGTTGCACTCCACTTCAACCACTCTGCTGCGATCCTGTGATAAACATCATCTTGGACCTCACCCTCCTTTTCAATAATAGTACCCGAGTAATGAAACTTATCACATATTGGCACACCATTCCATCCAACTTGACTCCACCAGTCACAATTCTAGATTGGCTAAAATAGCATTGCATATAATCTGTTTTGTTTCCACTGATAAAAAATCAGTTAGATTCCAATACATTTCTCTAAAGGTTATTATTATTATTATGATGATGATGATGAAGATGATGATTGTGAGGATTGATAATCCCTCCCCAAAAATCCTTCACAGAAGGATAGCTACACACAATGTAATAGAGGCACACATTGTGTCAAAGTTGGTGTAGCAATGACAACACGAACCTAATCAAATGTCATGTGAATGATAGATCAACTACACAACAACGCCAGTATGGTAGAACACTGTCGGCGGGAGGTAGAGCTGCAATTGGCTAGAGCGTAGGGAGGGCCAACTACTGTATAAAAGTAATCGTAGTATGATGAGCATGTTTGGAGGTGTTGATGGCAATAGAGCCCAAAGGGTTCAGCAACGATAAAGCCCAAATGAGGTTGACTATTGTTGATGCAAAGAAAAAGGGATCTACTTGATCGGAGGATGTACTAAGGGGGGGGGGGTGACATGGTGCAATAACATCAACAGTAGAAGCATAGAAAATAGTAGAGGAGATCAACAAACATGGTAAAGAGGAAAATAATAAACACCATAGTAGGGGAGTGGACATGAAGGTCTGCACAAAGTAATTAGGAGGCAAACATACATCTCTATTAGGCTAAACCCTAATTCTATATACAGGTTAGATGACTAATATCCCATGGACATACAGGGACAAACATTTTTAGGCTCATATACACAATTAACCCAATAATTAATAACTCAGTGATGCGCCGACATGATCATACCTATGCTCTCAAACGTGGCAATCCTGCTGGATCTGCTCATCCATGTCCTGATTATGTCTAAACATGTACTTAACTCCTATCTTATGTAAGCAAATACAGAAATGGAAATAAGTGTTACTGTTTCTTGCACACACATGTTAGTCATTGTGTCCTCTTAGTCACTCACTGCGGTTAGAAATTAATAGATAATGATGCGTCTGAGGAATCTCAATAAATAAATGGTTGATTAGGTATAGAAGAAGATGATTTTGTATGC
Organism: Alisma plantago-aquatica; assembly: GCA_963693085.1. NCBI lineage: Eukaryota > Viridiplantae > Streptophyta > Magnoliopsida > Alismatales > Alismataceae > Alisma > Alisma plantago-aquatica. The sequence goes on along the minus strand of OY856409.1, from coordinate 1,367,616,787 downwards.
TAAATAAAACAAAGATTTTTGATTTCAGCTAGAACAGCTATGTCTTGAACTCTTGATATCTACTAATCCTTAACTTTAACTGACCACAATTAGTTTTGTTTAGTTTTAAACTCTACACCAGTTCATTAGAGGCACACATTCAATTGAGCTAAATCTTTTTCAAATTTGTATTCATACAGATTTTTGTTCACGCTGGCTATCGATTTTTAGAAATAATTTTAATTTTACAATTATGAAGGGGAATATGTAAAAAAACTAGTTTAGTGGAGTATTTGTGAACGTCATCCATCTATGTGTCTGTCTAGTAGAACATTCGTGCCTTTATGTAGACCCTAAGGGTTTAAAGAGAACTTGCTATGGGAATAGGTTACATGCTATCATTTGATACTTAGTATATCTGTTGAATGGATCCATTCCAAACATCTTTATTGTGTGCTTAGTCAGCTGATCTATATCCGATGTCTTGTTATTTCCTTCCTGCAGCCTTACAAGCCTGGGTATGTTGCACCTCCTCGTGCCCCACTAGATGAGACCGCAATTGATATCAGGCAAGTTTTATTAGTTAAACATGCTACTTTATCCTGTATAATTTTGATTCTGTCATTTATATCTATATTTTACTTTTCATACAGTGGAGGTTGGACCATATCAGGCACACCACTGGATCTGCATGACCCTCGTTTGTTGGCCATGGCAGCAGCACAGCGTCACTTTCTTGAGGCCGAATATGATGAGTATGCTGCTACTAATGCCAGTGGTGCAGCATTTTGCCGTTCTGTTGCTCTAATAGTAAGCATTGATGTGATACTACATGTTTATTCTAAAAATGAAATATGTGGCTTATAAATAATGCTATCAATTTAATTTGTCACAGTTGATGGCTCTTCTGCTTCTGAGACATGCTATGACTATAACAAATGGGGAGGAAAATGATGATGATGCATCGGCCTTTTTCTCTGTAAGTTATTCAATGATTTTCATTTTCTTAACTACACAAAAGTGACAATATTGGTAATTTTCTATGGGTGGTGCTTAACAAGTCTTGAATTGTCAAACAGCTTTTCTTGCTGAGGGCTGCTGCCTTTCTACTACCTTGTTATATAATGGCTTGGGCAATCAGCATCTTGCAAAGACGGAGGCAGAGACAGGTAAGCAAGGAGTTTTTTTTCCTTATACCATAAAGCATAGTGACAAGAATTTTTGTTTTCCAACTATGAAGCATAGTGACAAGTTCGCTATCGACAATTTTCTGCTTGCTTGAAAAAAACATAATTTGAGAAAAAATAGAAAAAGATTGTTAAAATTCGGTCAAAGTTTGGTCAACTATGTTGGAGAAAGTCCCTAGATTGTGTTGTTTGTATGTGTGTGTACATATACACATTTCTGTATGGTTGTATATGATATATATGTATGGATATACAGACAATACTTTTGTATTCATATATACATCTAGATGTGAATGTGTATGTGCATAAAATGGAAGATATGAAAGAGGCTATTGTTTTGCAAGATGGAGAGAGGAAATCTAATAGTTGCGCGGGAGAGGGAGAGGAGGGATATGATGTTGTGTTCGGCATAAAAGTCACTGAGCTAGTTAAAAAGATTAACTTGGAGTTTAACTTATAATTTTTGTTATATAAAAAATCAAGTGAACTTGTGAAAGTTTGTGAAAAATCATGAAAGTGTGTTTAAAACTAAAAAAGGCCGGGAGATGTCGCCAACATACATTTATCTGGGAAGAACATTCAACTGAAAAAAACATCATGAAAATCACAACTCTTCCCAAAAGTTGCCAGACTTCTGTTATTAGGTCATGAAGCATATTTCTGTTGTCCCAGAATAAACTTCTCATATCTTAATTTTTTTTTTATGTGTCACATCATTGTTCCTATGTCCGATCCTGATGTTGTACTTGTAGATTGGACTTATGGCTATAATGTTTGATTTCTGCTCACTAAATTTTTTTCAGCAATCAAAATCATTACTTTCAATTCTGCTAATGTTTGAACCCAACATTCAGGATGCGGTAAAGGCAAAAACAAAGCTACTTGACCAATATATGTATTGGTTGACACTGACTGGTTCATAGGCACAATTCTGATTATTAGAAAAGCTGATAGATGCCGAAGAGAACATCATAGAAATCTTTTTGTTCACTGGTTACATTTTTTGTTCTTTTAGGGTAAGAGGTTAACATTTATTAAGTAAATAGATTTAATGTAAACTGAGCCAATAGTCTTTAGGCCCATTATGGTTTGGTGAAGTGTTCCTTCTTTCCCATATATAGAAGGGTTTACCTAGGTAACAAATCATCCTAATATATCAAAGTGTCCTCTCATTACTTTCAACAGTTAGAATTTTTGTTTGTGTGAGAAACAAATACGAGCAACAACTAAAAAACGAAGTTGGGTGACTTTTTTCAGAAACAAGGGCTCAACTTATGGTTTGGCTTTCCTACAACCAATGCAGGCACAACCATTTGCGAACTGACCCAGGGTTATTGAGAGACCCAAACCTTAGGCTCCATGGAGTCACTTTTAGCTCATTTTCCATGTAATACTAGTCGATCTGGAGTTATTAATTACAACATAAATCTTGAGCGTCTGAGGAGGGAAGGAAGTAGGCTCACCAGATGGTTTCTTTTCTGAAAACGCAATGCATACTAGCCCACATAATGCTTGTATTTGAGTTCACCAAGCTCTTGAAGTACGATAAGAAGAATGTTGAAAATTTTTAAATGCAGCATGAAGATCCCAATTCAACTAGAAAATGTTGCACATAAAATAATACTTTGTAATATCTACTGTAACCGATCGTTTAACGAGTTTCTTTTGCATTAGACCACTTAGCAGTATGATGCTATTTTTATCTTGGGAAAAGATGCTAAAGAACACTAGGGAGGCACAGTGTCTGCAAAATGTAGGCATCGCTGCGGTTGCGCAAAAGAGAAAGCACAGAGGAGACAAAAAATGCTGATCACAGGAGAGAGTAGAGACTAGATGAAGGTAGTCTCACCTTGTGTTTTAACTTTGGAGAGGGTCTGAGGGCTGCAAGAGAGGACAAAAGAGGTGAGAGAATTAGGGAATGTGGATTTTTATGTCAGAAATGAACCTTTCGTCCACTATAAACAATGAAATATTATGGGAAAATATATATCCATTTTTAAATTTGTTTGGTAAAGACTAAGGACCTGTTTTGTAGGGTGTAGTCGGACGACAAAGTGTGTGTTTGATGTACATTTTTACATTGCGAACTCACAAAATTACACCACTACATCCAACCAAATAGTCCTAAAGAGAAAGCAATCTCCGTGCAAATGAAACACAACACTAGTGAATAGAACAATTCAGCCCATTACAAGGCATAACTTTAGTGATACAACAAAGCAACAAGATAAAAGCACATATTTTAGATGATTGTTGTGTGTCCGTCATATATAGTTTCCCTAAATCTTTTTTCTTTTTGCATAAATGGTTCACGCTTTTAACAGATTCAAGTGTTTTGAAATATTCTGTTATTCTTAATGTTGAACTTTTCTGTAAGGCGTGTTTGGTGCATGCGATTTCTGTAAGACACTTTTCCTCTTTTCCATAATGTAGTCTCACCTGGTGTCTGGAGAGGGTTTGGCGGTGAGAGAGAGGATGGAAAGAGGTAGGAGAATTAGGGATAATGGGTTTTTGTGTCAAATATGTACTTTACCCACTATAAATAATGAAATATAATGGGCAAGAGAAATAGTATGTAACTTTCAGAAAAAGAAAGCACAATTCGTGGATGAAACACAAAACAAATTAATAGAACATTAAGCCCATTACAAGGCATGAGAAACTTAACAACCATATACAAAATACATGACTTTCGTGGAACAACATAATCGAGGCAACTGAATAAGGGCACAAATTCTAGATGATATTTCAGGTGTTCGTCAAATATTGTTACGTTTCTTTTCATTCTATTTTATTTGCACAAATGTCGCTTGCCTTTTACAGGTTGAAGTCGTTTGAAGTATTCTGTTATTCTGTTATTCATAATGTTGCACTTTTCTAAAGGCATGTTTGGTGCATGCAATTTTGGATGGGCAGAAGTTTGAACCTTGTTATTTTTGAGCCCTTAAAATTCACGTTTACTTGGTAGATAAGGAATCACACCTGAGTCTCAGCTGAGCGGAGCTTAGTCATGCCCCCCACCCCCATATTTTTGCCATGTCTGTGTCCCACATGTTTTTTTAAAAATTGCCGTGTCCCGTGTCTGTGTCTGTGTCCATGCTTATTAACATGAAGAAAATCAAAGCAGAACCATGACTCAACTACCTAGCTTTTCATGTTGGTTTGCTGTCAAGTGGTGTCTGAGGAAAATTTTCTCAGTGCAGAATTGGTAAATGAGAAAACCCCAATATAATTCCCTCATACTAATTCTTCTTTAACATATTCATTTTGTTCCATTTCTACTGCTGATATTCATTTTTTCAAGCACACAGATTATAATAATAGTCTGCTAGCAATTACACTTCAAATGAGATTTGTGCCGCCCTCCCAACCTGATTCTTCAATGCTACCCAGCCACAAGTCCACCACTAACACCTCATGGGGAGGACGCACAACTGGCCAAAAATGAGCCAGATGCTTTGATACTATCACGTGAATAAGTGTGACGATATGGCGTGCATCCCCACTAATGTCATTGCCGCATGTAGTAGCTAGCAACTGCATTGCCTTGAATGAGAAAACCCCAATATAATTCCCTCGTACTAATTCTTCTTTGACACATTTCTACTGCTGATTTGCATTTTTTCAAGCACACAGATTATAATAATAGTCTGCAAGCAATTACACTTCAAATGAGATTTGTGCCGCCCTCCCAAGCTGATTCATCAATCTTACCCAGCCACAAGTCACCACTAACACTTCATGGGCCCGAGGACGCACAACTGGCCAAAAATGAGCAGATGCTTTGATACTTTCATGTGAATAAGTGTGACGATATGGCCTGCATCCCAACTAATGTCATTGCCGCATGTAGTAGCTAGCAACTGCATTGCCTTGAATGCCCCCCTCCCCCAGCATAGTAAAACAATGCAGAAACCTGACTCAGACCACCTAACTTCTCTTCCATGATGGTTTACATTTATCTCTCACTAAAAATAGTGGTGCCCAGTATATCTTCTCTCGATCCATGCTTCTTCTGATTTTTCATATCTCCTCCTATTGGGATTGACAGCACTATAATGAAATTTTCAGATTTGTGTCGGGCCTGTCGGCCACTTGGTCTGCACCTTGAATATGCTTCTCCTGTTGGGATTGATCTTGGTGCTTATTCGAGGATCAACTATGAAATATATGAATATATATATATATATATATATATAACCATAATATATATATTTATATAGGTGGAAAATACTTACAATCACAATATGTTTTATGTATATACTAGAAAAAGTGGTCTGACGTAAAACATAATTGGGAAGCCTAAGAACCCTGAGGCGTGCCTAGGCATTCATGTGTCCAGTCCAGCTTAGGTGCATTAGTGCCTTGCTACCTTAATAAGTGTAGGACTGAGGGCACATGATCTACCCAAGGTTAGTTGCAATGATACTACTGGTCTCCAGCCCACAGATGTGAGTGTTGTGATCCCTTGTAGTGGCCACACAGGTATTTCCTTCAAATGCCTCAGTCTTTCGCCTAGGCTGCTTTTTTGGGGTGGGCTCGGAGTGGAAGGGTTAACTGTGATGCATGTTTCTCCTTGTACCCTCCCCTACGTATCATTCTACCTAGTGCCTGCCACCTAGGTGTGCTTTGAGTGGTCATGATGAGATTCATGTCCACTACTAGCGTTGATTCCATCTTGTGACAGCTGTATTTCATATATATATGGCTGATGCTTCAACACAGGATGCCCCCCCCCTCGTCATCCCACCCCCCCTCGTCATCCCACCTAAGATGTAGGATTGGTCTCAGGGCATATAGGGCATTCCTAATCGAGCTTGGGAAATGCTACACCTAGAGGCTGTTAATTGGGCCCAAAATTTGCTCTCTTTAATTCACTAGGCATCAACACCAATATCCTGCATCAACACCCTTGTTTTGGCAGGGTAAAAACTAAAAGTAGGCTGCATCCATCTCCCAATCATTATTATGGCAGAGTGATGAAGCTACTTCCATGGTATAGGGATTAGTGTTGGCTACAATGCATCCTATCCTTGCTTGCATCACATTCGATTGACTATTGAGTAGGCTGGGGCAATGTGAAAGGATGGAGATGCATATGGTTACCAACAGCTACACTTTCATATTTGATCCTTAGAGTTACCATGCTTGTTTGATGATGAAACATCCTGCCCTTTTTTTGAGATCTCTTTTAATCCAAATAGAAAGGATGTCCTGGGATCTTAAATAGTGGGGAGTGTATGTTTCCCTGTGACTTACTCCAGTCTGGGCTGGTCAGGCATTATTTTATTGGTTTAGAATTTAGTTATATAGGCATATCTCGTTTTATTAACACAAACTATAGTATAGAACATTTTTCTTGCCCGTTGAATGGTTCCCACCCCTCAAATCTGCACTGATCTCCTAAAATCTGCACCGTCCACCTGAATGTAGGGCCTCTGATTGATGTGACTGAAATAACCATAGCTATGTTAGGGTTCTACATATTGCATGATGGTCAATTTTAGAGTGTTGTCAGAAGAAACCTCATTTCTATTAATAATGTTTCTGTTTCTCCTGGCCCTTTGGCTTCCCTAGAAGGCTAGAAGTGTTACCGGTGCCGCACCTTTTTGATTTGTTTTGCTTGGTTACATATTTATGGTGCCAAATATGAATGTAGGTAGTCTGCACACTAACTTGTGACTGCTATAAATATTCCTCGAACATTTAAGTTATTTGATCAGAATTTTTCATGAAGTACTGTTTTTAACCTCAAATGCAATGATGCCATCTATGTAGATTGAATATTAAAAGATAATGGTCCATCTGATATCTGATGTCATTTTCCATCGTTGCTGTATCAGGAGGCCGCTGCGGCACTGGCAGCCAGCGAAGTGGCTTTCATCCTTCAGTCAGGTCAAGCAAGGGGCATACATTTTACGATTGCACCAGAATCTCCTGCGACCCCACAACACGAGACGCCCCAACGTGAGCCAGTTCAGTAGGAATTTCTCAATATTTTGAGAATCGAAAGAACTTCCTAAATCTGTTTTTTTTTTAATCTACCTGAGATTCAGGTGTCGAGGGAAGTGTGTTGTAGCAGGAAATGCGGGATCATGAGGAATCTCTTTTTCATGTCCTTTAACATTATACCTCGAACTTCTTTGAAGCTTAGTTTCTGAATGTCAACTTCTGTTTTATGTATATACATATCATGTATGGAATTCACCACCAACCCTCCTCCTTTACCCGGACTTGGGACCGGCTATATTTACACAAAATATGAAAACATAGGCGGAGTTTAATGATAAAGTAGAACGTTGGATAAAAGCATTGGAATCAAATGGATTGATGATTAGCAGGAGCAAAATTGAGTATATGCATTGTAATTTCAGCCTATCTCGCAGTGTGAATGGAGCCAAGTTGGACGGAGTAGATATACCAAAATGTGATAAATTCTGTTACTTGGTTCTATTATTCAAATAAATGAAGATGTCCAAAATGATGCTTGTCATCGGATCACTGCAGGATGGTTGAAGTGGAGGAGTGTAACTGGAGTATTATGCGATCAGAAGATCTCTCAGGTTAAAAAGTAAGTTTTATAGAACAGTTATACGACTATTCATGCTCCATGGGAGTGAATGTTGGGCGGTGAAGAAACAAGGTCTCAACAAGATGAACGTGGCTGAAATGCGTATGCTGAGATGGATGTGGGAAGACAAAAATGTCGTTTGAGAAATGACTATATTAGGAATCAAGTGGGGGTGGCGAGTATTGAGCACAAGTTGTGCGAGGACCGACTTAGATGGTACGGACATGTGCAACGCATACCTATTAGTGTGTCTATATGAAACAATGCTATTGAGCTAAACATTATAAACAGAAGAAGATGAAGGTCTAAATTAACATGGGATGAGCATATAAATAGAGATTTTGAATCTCTACATCTCAATCAGAATAATGGCCCATGATAGAGTTGAATGGAAACAAATGATCTATGTAGCCGACCCCAACATAGTTGGGACTGAGGCTTAGATGATGATGATGATATCATGTATGGAAGCATTGAGGCATGATTTACATTATTGTCTTGCCTAACTCACAGGATGGTGAGACCAATGCAGTTGGGTTGTTTGTTTTATGACAAACCAAATTATAGATTGTTATCAGCAGCGTGCTTTTGAAATTTACGTTTCCACATCAAATATCTTAGTTACTTCCACACCTGACCTAAAATTGCTCCACCTGTAAGATTTTCAGCCGTGAGAAGAAAACCTGTAAGACCGTGGAGACTGTGGTCGACTATCCGGCCTTAAAACGAATTGAACTTTCTATAATTTCGGAGAATGTATTGTTGCCAGTGTTTTGGCTCCCTCCACCCTTATGTTAGGAAAGACGTGCATTTATCCGACTCAAGACTTGTGTTCTTATGACAACTGGTGTAGGTAAGGTCGCGTTTGTGCACCTTGCAACATGCCTGCTACACGTGGATGAACAAATACGTGGCACATCAGTAATTGACAGTAAATTGTTTTAAACAGTAGGTTTACTCCACAATGCTGGCAACTTTTTTTTTTCTTCTGTTTCACAATGTGTGTGCCGTTGCCTGGGATAGGATAACTTTTGTTCTAAAAAATGTTTTGGTCTGTGCCAATATGTATGTAAGATAAGTGCTAATATGTCTATTGCCCACCTTTGGAGAAGGGCAAGGGTAATGTGAACGTGTATTAGTTTGGTATACATCTTTAACATGGGAGTAGACTTAATTTGTTTCCAACTGACGCAAACCCCCAGTGAGAGAACCGTATTCGTAGCTCTTAAAGCCACTCTGTTTAGTTTTAGCACTCGAGGGTAATTTTACGCTTTGTTTCACATATTATTTTAGCCATTCTCAAACATAGGTATGTCATCAAAACCCTGCTCTTGACAATCCATTGTAATTGTTGGCTATACGGTGGGCCGGAGCTGCATTTGTGTGAATACAGTAAGTAAGAGGTGAAGGAAATATGGACATGGCGATATGAAGGGATTGAGTAAAATGGTGAGCTAAATGGCTTGATGGCTAAAGAAGTTGATATCATCTTTAAGAGAGGCAATGACAATGAACATTCTTTGGAGGAACTTGGTACAAAGTCCACATTCCATGATAAAATCAAAGTTTAAACAACCAAGCCCATTGCTCTAGTCTTTTTAATTGCTAGGATGTAGTACCACTAGCCCCAATTAATTTTTCCGATAAAAGCTTGGACACCTATTAGGTTGGTATCATGAGCCCGGGCTTACATGACATATTTTGAATTCGTAATTTCATGATATTGAACTAAACCAAACATATCAAGAAGTCAAGTGCGGGTAGTAATCCAAAATCTTTACTTCCACAACTCCTGTACGTGGGACTTTAGAGGATTATATAAGCATAAGTTCCTAATGCTAGGCAAAATTAGTTTAAATGTGAGAAGCGGCTGTACCTTCACGATGCTCTAATATGGTAGGCAACACATGCTATGTTATCGACTTAGCCAAAACAATAGCGGGTTGATTCATTGCAATGGCAAAGAGGACAATTTGTTAACTATAATAGTTGTAACATTGATATTCAATATTAGGTAATGAATATGAGTATGTCTCTGAAAATTGTGCCGCCTATGATCATTCAATATATGTAGATATACTTTCATCACAAGCAACAATAGAAGCACTAAAAGACAAAACTATTCATGTCCAGAAATGCTAAGAATCTAAAAGCATAGAGGTTGCAATGATTGTGGCTTCAATGAGTAGTGTGAGGCTCTTGTTATAGAGGGGTAAAAGGAAAGTTTCACACTTTTGAGAGTGAAGAAAATATGTTTGGCACAATAATTTGAGATCATGGATGAGGATCATCAGGTGTCATGTAAACTAGGCACACTTATCTATTTTCATATACTCACAAATACATTTTTTTTTGCTAATAATGAAAAAAAAAAGCCAAGAGAAGATCCACTCTATACCTACGTACCCCCTTTTTTTACTCTACACACTTTAACTTCATCGCTCCTATCTCTAGAGTTTTTTTTGGAATCTACTCATTCTCCATCATGTTAATTTGATTTTTTCCATTTTCCTTTTTCATAAACTCGATATGATTACTACGTCCATCATTTCGATCAGATAGTCTTACAGTTGTGTCACTAAAATGGAAAGAGACTCAATATTAGATAATTCTTTGGAAATATACTAAGAACACTCATAGATATAATTTAGAAGATTCCCTATAGCTCAATGACTTAGTGAGCATGATGAAAGGGTTGGAATACTATCAATTTGATTAGTATTAATTTATGCACTACAAAAGAAACATGCTATCTTGACAGTCAAGAATGACATATGGAAAGAAAAACCAAAACAAAAATTCCAACTCGATTTTAGATAGTAGCATTCAAGTAAGAAGGAAATAAAATGCTCAATAAAAAATCCAACAAGTTCCACATAAATGATCACAAAAAGTCCATTAGTTAGTTGTACACTATTCATTATAAGTGACCTAGGTCACAACATGATTATACAAAAGATTATGCATGTCCACAATTACAATGTGTAGATCATATACAAATCATACAACAAAAAATGTACTTGTAGATACATCATCATGTAGAAATACCCCACCATGGACTAAGTGTACATGGATGACTCTAGACAACCAAAATGCCAAATCCCCACCAAAAGATGGATCCTCACTAGAAAAGCACTGGGTCATATGTTAAGAACCTAAACATGTGGCAAAACCACGAGAGTGATACCAAAGTACCAACCAAAGCTATCATATGCAAAGTAATAAAAGTATATAAATTCTACTATATATGGTGAATTAAGAAGTTCCATGTTAAACAAAAACTTCTAAACAACCTCACATAGCAATAAAGGCAGTTTCTTGTAAAGATGACTAAGTAATATAGAATAATGTGTCACCAATTGATTAACACATCTTATTATGAAACTGTGGGTAGTTGGAACGTACCATTCAAACTGCTAACTAGTGACTAGTGACATTTTCTAGCTCATCATAGAGGATCTTAGGATTATCCAATCACACTAAGATTCTACCAAACCTTAGGTAATATGAGTATAACAAATAAGGTTAATTAGCCTACAAACTACATAAAGCATCATGCTCAATGGGTACTCAAGTCATGGAACCTGTCATATCATATATATACTACTACCTTTTAGCATAATGTCATATTATTTTCCATAGGATTACCAAAACTACCATATATAATAGGAGATACGACGTCAATCACACTGATATAAACGAGTGAAATAGGGCGTCGAGGGGACCATAACTCATATGGTATCTTGATAAGTTACATATATTCAATAATATAAAACTTCAAGTACCATATCAAAATCTATGGATTGATACAAGGATATCCATTTTGCTTCCCCAACTTTTGAACACTAGGGAAGTTAGACTATCACATGGAAACAAAATGAATTATGGTGTCACCGCATAAGTCCATTTACTCATTTTTCATGGAAACATGATATGTATATACTACCAAGATATGAGGTAATGAAATCACTACAAGAAATAAAACACTAAATCATGCTCAATACACACATTTATAGCTATCTTTTTTTCTAATTTTTGCCATACCAATGCCACATCATGATTTTAGCTCAAATCCACCTTTAATAGATGTAGTATCATATTATAATGATTACAACTAACTTTTAAATCTTCATTAAGATATCATATCATATGCGTTTAATATGTTAAAAGTAATAAAAGGGGCATATATTGACAATTTAAGGTATTTTTTTGTAAAGATCACAACTTTCAATAGTATGACAACAAAAGAGATACTATTTTTCATTTATAGAAACAACTAATAGTAGATTAGGTGATCATGAGAAGTTCACTAAAAATATACTGACAACCCCTTCAAAAATCCATATTTAGCCCATTTTCATGTGTTTAGTGAAGTTTAGCGACATATGTAGGAATTGCATCAGAAAATTACTAAACACGTTCTAAATCACTTGGCTTAATGGAAGAATGCATTCCCAACAGATGCCCTAGCACAAATAGTCTAAACAGTCAATTTTTGGATGCACTAGCTCCAACTAGGGCAAAGAAAGTAAAAATAAAAGATGTCAGAGAAAGAAGCAAGATTTCTATCTAATGTTATTAAGAACTTTGGAAAAAAGGAAAGAGAAAAGAGATCACAGTAGAAAATATGAGAAGAAGGGAAAAAAAGTTACATGGGTTCGACCTAAACAAAGTTAGGAAAGTGATTCAAAATTTTGATCTTTAAGAAGCCTATGAAATCACCAACATGCAAGAAATTTATTCATCAACAAATAACATGCACCAAGGAATATCATCTTGACATGTTTTGCTCATCCATAATAAGAATGAAAATATATAGGATGAGTGTTGATTCTTGATGTACCCCAACTGTTATAGAATATGTTGACGTCTCTCCTCCATGAGTCTTCAAACTTGTAGTTGATATACCATACATGTCTTTTTTCAAGTCAATGTATTGAGCTAGCAAGGAGTGGCTCAAGTGGTGAAGCACGACATCCCCAAACAAAAGGACCCGAGTTTGAATTCCAGCTACCATCTTGATTTACCACCCTCTCAGACGTCCGACCTCTACCACAGACATGGGAGAGGGGGAGAAAGTATCTCTAGTTATCCCAAGTAAATGTATTGAATTGACACACTCTTTTTCTCAAAAATCACCGACGGCACTTCCCTGGGTAAACGATCATAAGACTTTTCGAAATCCATAAAAACCATATGAAGATCTATTTTGCTTTCTCTATACTTCTCCATAACCCTCCTTATCATATCATTCCAATCATGTTATAAGTCTTACCATTTGCTTAATATTTCTCTCCCTAAGCTTCATAGTATGACTCATCTACGTGATACCTCTATAGTTTGTGCAACTTTGAACATCTCATTTGTTTTTGAAGATAGGGTTTGTAGTACTATTTATCCACTTATTGTTCAATATAGATTAAAGAATTTTTTATCCACTTATTGTTCAATTATGCATGATGTATGAAAGAGTGTGACATTGTTTGAACAAGAAGTTCAAAGTTCAAACCAACTTATGCATGATGTATTAAAGGAGCTATGTGGCTAAAAAAATTCTTTAATAAGATTATGAAGAACAAGAAGTTCAAAGTTCAAAGTTCAAAGTGACATTATTTATCCACTTATTGTTCAATATTGAAAAAATTAGGTTAATTGATCAATATAGAAACCAAGAGATGCAACATACCTCATATACAATCTACCAAGATCTATGATAAACCCTAGATCCATGTTAGGGTCACAAGCCACCCATTAAAGGTATATAAGAAATTAGGGTTAAGTTTACATCAATTGCATAAAACCTAAAAGTTAGCCTTTTATTATTATTAAATTAGGTTATAAAAACTACACCATCTTGTAGATTTGGTTTTTACTGAATCTGTAACATATTTTAATTTATTTTTTCTGACATATATATCATTAGTTATGACTTTTGGAGATTCTAAAAATTAGAAAATCTTTAAAAGCCAATATTTATAATATTATATTTAGTCAATTAAAACTATTCCATTAGGTAGATGAATGTTTTAGATAAATTTCTGACAATTTTGGATTTACTTGTAAATTTTGAAAGGGTATTGTATTTACTAAATTATGTAATTCAAAACCCAAACCAAGAGACAAAAATGCCCTGAACCCTAAGTTAGGATGATAGATTATCACATGGGTGATCTGGTAATACATGACTCAAAACTATCATGGGTTAGATAAATCAATGCGACAAGATGACCAAAGTACCCCTAAGGGTATGAAAAAAATAAACCAGATTGTCGAAAAAAGGCAAAACTGCAAGGGTCCTTCTTCATCCTTTCGCTTGCAACACAAATTTTCTAAGGATCCAACCCAAAAACACACATCACACTTATCTCATCCTCACACCTGAGAATTGATCCCTAAGTGTCCCTAGGAAAAATTCAGACTCAACAGTGTAGAGAGGTCAATTTGTGGTGGCTGGAGTTAGGAGGACGCCACCCTAGCCAGTTTTAGAAGAGCAAAAGAGGAGAACACCCAAACAACCAAGTAAACTAGAAACCACTATCACAAGTTGAAACTTTATGCAAAAAATGGAGAGTTTGGCAAAGAAAGCAAGAAAGAAGAGCATACTTAGACTAGAAATTGATCAAAGGTTGTTAGCTAGAAACAAAAGGGAAAAATACTTGTACCTTAGATGAATGAAAATCATGAGCGTGAGGAGTTCCATGAGGGCAATAGGGATTCACTTGACATTATGCCAGGCTAATTGAAGGCTGAAGCACTTTCCCCACACTCAGAGACCACACTAGAGATGAGAGGAATGGCTGGACGTGCCCAGAGGGAGATGAAATCCATCGATACATAGCAAAAAGTTTAAATGACAACATAATATGACTTTGGGATAAATATATAGGGCTCCAAACACTTTGGTTTCTAGGAAAGTAAAGAAAGAGGGCAAGTAGGAGAGAAATAGGGGAGACCCAGTGATGAGGGTGGTTTTAGGTTTATAAACGAAGAGACCTCGAGGAAGTCAAGATCAAAAGAAATGGATTGGAGAGAGGAATCCATATGAAAAAAATCATGGAAACTAATTGAATAATGAGTGAAAAATCATGAATGGATAGGGACACATAAACCTACAAAAACAAGAATGGCTTTCCTTTCTGGAACCGATGAGGAAGAAGATCCCAAATTCGTCACACTCTGCATCCTACGACCATCAAAGACTCTCCACTCGGAATGGGAATCTGGGAATTGGAAACTTTAGCGTAACAATTGTAAAACGAGGCAAATAGAGTGTGACAACTAAAAATTATAAAATGTTAGGGAAAACAATTACACCGATTAAGTAATTCAGATTTTAGGATCCAAATTTTCTAATCTATTTTAGTTTAGCATGCAAACAATGTTCAAACAACACCAAGTTTTACACCTAGGACAATCAAGACATTTATATTTCGATTTTGCTATTAGTTTTCAACTTTTAAATCATGAAATATTTTTAGATCTTAATTTGTATTTTATTTCCTAATGAAATCAAGGCATCTAGGATTACCCAATCAATCTCAAACATGGCATTCAAGCTAATTGGGACTCAACAAATTTAATTTTGAGTTTAGATTTAAATTTTGGGATTTCCTTATATGAGTTCTAGTAAAATTAGGGTTAAAAATTATTTTCTTCATATTCATTATAATTTCACATCATTCACATCAATATTTATTAAATTGAGTCCTATTTTCAATTGCTATTAAGAGTGTATTACTATATTTTTGTGCACCAATTAGGTCATTTTTCCCAATTACTCATCAAGGTCATTACCTTCAACATTAACTTATATAATATCATATTATTCTTATCATTTTACATTAAAGCACATACTACCTCTAGTTAACTAGTATGTGTATTTAATCCCATTCAATAACTCATCAATCTCAATTTTTCCATTATATATGCACTAGTGAACCATGAATCATATTTGGCATAATTAACAAATATTGCTTACATATTAAGCACAACTTAGGCCATTAAACTCATTACATGATTATGAAGGAATATTATGTTATCGGGACACCTAATGATGCTAATGCATCACATGTGGTACCAAGCATATGTCTGACTAATTTAGCCAATAATAATAAATTAGGGTTTAGAGCAACTAGGACATCTTACACAAGATCAATAAATTCCAAACCTAGGATTAGGTTACATATCCATTTCATCATCATATAATGGTTTATAGATCTATGGTATCATTAGGGTTACATATGACCTTAGTCAGGGTTTATACACAATTTACATCGTTACATGTGCATTAAATGTACGCACAAGTATATTAGGGTTTTATATCCTTGTTGTGCCAAAGCTAGACAGTTAGTCATGCAAACATCCTATCAATGGGGTTAGGGTTACTAGAGACAAAAGGGTCAAAAATCAATATGTTACAACACTCAAACCCTTAAAGAGGATTTTGTCCCCAAAATCCAACTCTATTGATGAACTACTCTCCACCCGTTAGAGGTTTAACCTAATAAGACAAACTAAACAACAATTAAAGGTATTAGGATTACACATTAATCACATAATCATGTTTATGATATACATGGGTCATGTCTCCAACTAGATTATCTATCCATATAAAGTTGAGTTTTAGGTACTTGTGTTACTAACCTAAAAACCCTATTGGTTCAATTAACATAAAAATAGTCATAGGGTACAAAAGGGTAGGTCAATAAAATCTTAATCACAAGATACTCTTTTTCAATCATCACTCTATACGCAAACTAGCATTGAGATTTCTATTCTAACTAATTTTTAGGGTTTCTTTACCAAGACTTTACAAATCTCTTCATTGTGATTTAGTTTAAGAAAAGGGAAATTATTCAGAGCACACCACTTCCACCAACATCCACACCCCTACCTACGAAAGTCGTGCACATCCATTTTTAGCACTACATTACACAATCTTTTAAGAGAGAAATCGACTAGTGCGCCTGCTGCATGCATGTAGTACTGTAAAAATATGCTATTAAGCCTACTGCATGCATGTAGTGCTGTAACAAATTTAATTCTACCATCCAACAACCTACTACCCAAATAATTGTATTTATCCCTCTCCCACAAACAAACAACTCATTTAAAATTCATTTTTTTCGTTTTCCCTCCACTTCTCAGTCGTGTATAATATCTAACCCAATCACATATTTTTTTATACATTTCACTACTAAGTCCATAATGAGTACTCATTTATGCTCAAGGTCATACCGAAATCCATCAAAAAATGAACCGAGAACAAACTAGCACAATGCATGTCGTTTAAAAAAATATGAAACTAATTTTCCTCCACCTTGAGTCTGCATATAATGTCTGATCGACCAAAAGAACTAATTCTAAATTCAAAATTTCTTTTTTAAATGGGACACGCCCACCTTCCAACTACTTGCATTTATCCCCTTTCACATATAAAACAACTCATTTTAAATTCAAAATATTTTTTCTCATTTTCCCTCCACTTATAGGCGAGATAGTTTCATTCTGGTGCAATTTATACATTTTGTTGTTAAGTCAAAAATCCGTACTTAAATGTATTCATCATAATGCTAAATATATACTGACAAAGCAAAAATTGGTATAGCACCATGTGACACAGTCATCAAGGTAAGAAATATGCTAGTGCGACAACATGGTTGCATTCATGCAACTACTATAACAAAGACAACTAATTTTGCTCAATCACCCATCACCAAAGCACTCTACATTTATCCCCTTACCACAAACAAATACAAATAATTTAAAATTACTTTTTTTTTTCATTTTCCGTCTGATTTATCTTTTCATTTGCCAACATTCACATTTTTAGATATTTCACGATTAAGTTCAGAATACATACTTAAATATGTTCAAGGCAGTACCAAAAGATATCAACATCCAGATGTAAAATAAATACATAGTATGTCACATTTTAAAGAATACCACACATTCATTTTTGATATCATTCTTTAATTTGGTATGTAGAAAAAAATTATATATGCGATATGTGATCATATTTGATTACAATATGTGTGCCACATCTCTTCATATTTTGTTGGTAATTATAGTTACGATACTCATTCATATTCATTGTATCACAATTTTTTTTAAAGATTGTACTTAATAAATCAAAATAATGCTTATAGTCAAACATACTCCATGATTAAAAAGTAAAGTACAAGACAATGACGATTTATTATTTTTCACCACTTATATATTTTTTACACATCATCCAACATTATTGTAAATGATTCATACAAGCTCACACTCTTTAACATGGAGTAAAATAAAAAATCATTTAGAAACGATATAATAACAAAAGACATTCAACACATGTCTAAATTTTATACATCATGATATCAATATGGTTCGTCTTCATCACTACACATTACAACACTGTCGACAAACATAAAATCCATTGGCGAGGAAGATCATGTGATTGGACATAGTGATGGTTGTGCTCCTGTGCTCAACTCCTTTGCGCCACCACAACTGCTTGTGGAGAGATCATCGAAGAGGTCGTCATTGGATGCTAATGTTTGAGGAAGAGGCACAACGTGAAGAAGGTTTCAGATGCCTGTGGCAAGCCTCACGGTGCTTTAGAATAGAGGGGGTTGGGAGGGAGATCAGCAGATAGAGGTTGGGCACTAGGACAACCTTGTCGCGGCAGAGGTTGCAAACACGGCGGCTGGACGCAATGATAGATGGATGCAATGATGACTATGAATGATGATGACCTAGAGAAAATAGCAACGTGAGTGCGAAGGTGCCTAGCGTGTGGTGTAGAGTGGGAGAGAACCATGAAAGAGACGAGAGAGAGTGGGTGGGGTGGGGTTTTATACTTCCATGCTTTGTCTATTTGCCTCCCATACTATGCTATTTTTTTATCTAGGACTGTGCGAGCATGTCTCCTTGATACCCACATATGACTGGATTTAATACTATTACGTGTCCAGAGGTTGGGGTGTGAATCCTGGTATCAATGGTGTATTTTATGTCAATACTCATTAACCCTGATAAAATCCAGACAACCTTTTTTTTACATATAATATCATAAAAAACAATTTGATGTCAAAAATTTGCGATATAAATATGAATACAACTCCCAAAATCAATGTGAGAATCAAGTCACAATTTATCATTTAAGATCTCCTTATACTAATACTTCAACTTCCTCATAACTCCATCCTCAAGTCAAACCTCATAACATCTAAAGATACATGCCATATCTAACTTACATCATAGGGTATGAACAATTAGAGTCCTATCACATTAGGGTTTACTAATCATGACTCTTATGTGTACCTAATATGATTCTAAATCAACCTTTCATCGTTTCATGAGTAACATAGGTCAAATCTAGGGTAAACATATCACTTAGAGGGTGACTGTATATGGCAAGAGTTCTAATCAGAGAGATAAAATAGAAATAGTCAAAATATGACTACTACGAATATGATACCATCTAGTAAGGAGTGGGACCCGAGAGGGGATCCAATCCTCACTTAATTTCAGGAATAAACCCATCTAATCGAAACACAATTACAAGTATGATGGAATATATGTATTTTTCTATCGGAAGGAATGCTAAACAAGAATAGCAACGAAATATAGATATCGAGTCTATATTCAATTTTACAAGATTACATAAAATTCTTCCATTAAGGGGCTTACATGAAAGTAGTAACATCAATATCTAAGTAGAGGTATATTTGAACCATCTCAAGTCTATATTGTAATATTCAGCTCCACTAAGCCAAGTCCTAGTCGCCATGTCAAACCTTTCATGTCCTTTCACCTAAGGGGTTGGAAGCATACCCCAAAAGAGAAGACAAAATGGAAGTTGAAACATAAAAGACAATATGTGCATATAAATAGGGTTGAGCAATGTAAAAGATAAGGTCATCAATATAATTACCAAGGATTCCCAAATCAAGAGAAATAAATAACATCCAAATGGATATTAAGAGATCATCATGATGAAGATATTCAACAAGAGACTTCTTACCTTTTTCAATAATGTCACATCAATAATTTCACAAAACATAAATTTGTTGCATGGTGAGTAATAAGCAGACTAGCATATACTAAAAAGAAGGTAGGAACCCATACATTCCATACCAAAGGGTAGAAGGACTAAAGCCTCAATTCTATATAAAGTATAGAATTTTACAGGAGGACTAAAACCTTAGTACGTTGGTAGGAGGACTAAAACCTCAATACCCAAAATATAATCTATCATAGGAGGATGAAAACCTTAGTGCATGGCATGGAAATAGAACCCAATGTCTGGAAAGGGAATACAATCTAGTACCCATATGGTGTCACTACTTCTAGTTATGACCAGTCAATCACACATGCAAATAGGACAACAAAGATAAAGTACAGTCATGCTCAACAAAGGGATGAGAACAACCAACTGATATCAAGTGGGGTTAGAGGACCCATAAAAAATATGCATCTATCCCCACAAGTGATATGCATCATAAGATCATAAAAATTCACTATATGAAAGTTACAGTTTCATTTGGTTCAATATCTCAAACTAGGGTTTCCACATAGTTTAGATAATTTTTTTGACAATCCCAGAATTACTTGTGAATTTTTAAATGACTAAAAATGTAAATCAAAACCCAAATCAAATATAAAAATTCCCTGAACCCTAAATTAGGGTCATAGATCATTACATGGGTAATCAGGTAAAACCTGACTCAAAACGAGCACAAGTCAAATAAATCAATGCATCGAGATGTTCAAAATACCCCATGAGGCGTAACAATAAATAATATTGTGGGAAAAAGAGTGAAACTGCATGGGGCTTCTTCATCCTTTCGCTTGCGCACAACACAACATTTTCTAACCACATCTCTCACTTTTTTTCTCATCCTGACACCTGAGAATGGGTCCCGAAGTGTTCCTAGGACATATTTGGTCTCAACGATGTAGAGAGGTTGTTTTGGGTGGCCAGGAGTTAGGGCGACACTGCCCTGGTCATTCATAGAGTAGGATCATGAAGAGGAGAACACTCAAACGACCAAGTAAACCAGAAAGTATTATCAAGAGTTGAAACTTTATGCAAAAATAGAGAGTTTGACGAAGGAATCAAGCATGTGAGCATAGTTAAACTAAAAATTGACCAGAGGTCATTAACTAGCAAAAAAAGGGTTCTTGTACCTCATATGAATGAAATTTTTGATCGTGAGGAGTTCCATGAGGACCCCCGAGATTCACCCAACATGATGCCAGGCCACACATAGGTTGAAGAGCTTTCCCCTCACTTTAAGACCAAATTGGAGATGAAGGACCGACCAAACGTGCCAAAAGGAGGATGAAATCAATCGAGACACAACCGAAAGTTAAAAGTACAACATAATATGATTTTTGTATTGATAAATATGGGTCCAAACACTTGGGTTGCTAGGGAAACGAAAGAAAGAAGGAAAAATGGGAGAAACCAACGATGGGGGTGGTTTTAGGCTTATAAATGATGAGACCTTGGGAAAGTTGCGATAAAAAGAAATGGATTGGAGCATACTTGTCAAGGTGACAAGGCGACATGACATTCCAATTGAACGCCTTGTGACTAGGTGCGACTAGTCGTGACTAGGTGTCTCCTAGGCGACCCTTTAATTTAATAATTTCAAAGATATATATGTATTTTTATATTAAGTTTTTTAATGTTTTAATTGTTTAAACGTATGAAATATGTTAAACAGACCAAAACCAACTATATAATCACAATCACAATAGTTTCTATGAAACACAAAATATAAGAAAGCAACTACAAGAATAATTTTAAGCAAAGTATATTAGTAATGAAAATGAATTTATTAGAACAAGAAAAAATATGTCACATACCTTGTAATATTCACACAGTAATGAAACTAAAGAGATAAAAAAGTAAATAAGATAAGAGATGACATACCTCATATTCCAAATCTTCAAAAAAGTTATGATATTGCAAATGTGAAGATAATTCTGTCTTTTTTACTCCTTGAGGCCCTAATCCTCAAGTGCATTCATGTAAAAGTAATTGATTCTAACAAGAAAATAGTGAGTACCTAAAAAAAATCAAACAAAGCCAGGGCACCATCAAGAAAGTGTTGTCTATG
This sequence comes from Alisma plantago-aquatica, assembly GCA_963693085.1. NCBI lineage: Eukaryota > Viridiplantae > Streptophyta > Magnoliopsida > Alismatales > Alismataceae > Alisma > Alisma plantago-aquatica. Next base: position 1,367,594,936 of record OY856409.1, on the reverse strand, counting down.
TGGTGAAGGAGGGCCTGGAGAGGAAGAAGAAAGTGAGGTAAGGAGACATGAAGGATAGATTAAGGTGGTGCTAATCAATTTATATGAAGGAAAAGAAATAGACTCTAGTAGCTGGATGCAGCAAGCCGCTGCACATGGGAGGAGGAAATAACAGAGAGAGAGAGAGAAGAAAGGAAATAAGGGGGAATGAAGGCCGATCAATATAACAAAAAGAAGGGAAAATTTTGGTTGAAGAAATTAAAGTAAAATCAAAAATAAAAAAATAAATAAATTGAAAAACAAGGCAGCCCGTCAGTAGCTGCAAGAGAGCAAGCTGTATACAGGAGGAAAAAAAAGCAAAGAGTGGGAGAAGAAAAGAAGAAGGGAATGGTTGAGGGCCGATCTGTTAAAAAAAGAGGGAAGAAAGTTTCAGATAAGAAATCACCAAAAAAAAGGAGCGGCAAACCTACCTGAAAGCGTCGCTTCTAAGGTTGGAGTTGGCGGCTTCTATTAGAGCTGGAGTTGCTGGCGTGTCCTCTTGAAAGGAGTTGTAGCTAGTTCTCCTTACTTAGCGCAACAGAGCTATGGTAGCAGGGCTTCTCTTTCCTTCAACCACCTAGGGCAACGTGAGCTTCAGAGGGAAAACACAATGGAGTTGGGAGTCGAGGTTCCATGGACTAGCGAGGGAAGGAATCACCAGTCAGGGGGGAGAGCTGAGTCAGGTGTTTAATATTTTACCCAGATCCTAATCGGATCCCAATTCTAATACTACGGCCAGTGGAAGCGCTGAATGTGCCAAGGCGTAACAGCGGCCGCTCACACGCCAAAGCACCCAAAGCGAGCGCTATCTGCTGTCTAGATTTAAGCGGTCCACTTTCAGCGCTACCACAAAATGCTTTGCCACTTAGGCGGCCGCCTAGGCAAGCCTAGGCGAGCACCTTGACAAGTATGGATTGGAGAAAGGAATCTGTATGAGAAAAAATTGTGGAAATCCATCGAGTAATGAGCAATAAATCATGAATGCAAAAGGGACACAAACCTACAAAAATAGTCCTAGCTTTCCTTTTTAGAACTGATGAGGAAGACAATCCCAGATTTGTCATATCTACATCTTATGGCCATCAAAGACCCTGCTCTCAAAAAGAAAATTTAAGAAATGGAAACTTTAGCGTGATCATGGAAAAATGCGGCAAATAGGGCATAACAACTGAAAATTTTGGAACTTCAGGGAAAACAATTATGCTGATTAAATACTTAAGATTTTAGGCATTTTAAATTTAATTTTTCAATCTTGTCTAAGTATAGAGCTCAAACAATGTTCATTTAACTCCAAATTTTACACCTAGGCCATTAATACATGTAGATTTCAATTTTGCCATTAGTTTCTCCTTTAAAGTGATTTAATATTTTATGTAATATTTTTAGATCTTAACTTACACTTTCTTTTATAGTGAAATCAAGGCATATGGGATTACCCAATAAATCTCAAACTTGGCACTCAAACTAATTATGACCCAGTGAATACAATTTTGAGGTTAGATTTAACTATTGAGATTTCCTTATATGAGTTCTAGGAGAACTAAGATTAAAACTCATTATTTCACATTTGTTATAATTTGACATCATTAACATCATCATTTACTAAATTGAGTTTAATTAACTTCAAATTGCTATCAAGAGGGTTATATTATATTTTATGCATGATTCAAGTTATTTTTCCCAATTACCTATCAAGTTCATTATCATTAAAATTAACTTAGATAAAATCATATGATTCTTATCCTTTTACATTAAAGAAAAAACTACCTCTAATTAACCACTATGTGTATTTATTCCCATTAAATAACTCATCAATCACAATTTTGTCATTATAAATGTTAGTGAATCATGAAGCATATTTTACATAATTAATGAATATTACTTACATATCAAACATCACTTAGGTCATTAAACTCATTTTAGGATTATTAAGGCACCTTATGTTATCATTAAGCCTAATGACAACTAATGCATCACATGCGGTACCAAGCATATGTATATTAGTTTGGTTAAGTATAATGAATTAGGGTTTAGGACAACTAGGGCATCTTGCACATCATCACTATATTCCAAGCCTAGGATTAGGTTCTACACATATATTTCATCATCATATAATGGTTTATGTCTCTAGGGTATGGTTAGGGTTACATATGAACTAAGTTAAGGTTTATACATGAGTTACATCATTATATGTGTAATTAATGTACAAATGAGTGTATTGAGATTTAAATATCCTTGTTTGGATAAGACAGAGAGTTAGGCATACAATCATCCTATCTATGGGATTAGGGTTACTAGGGAAAGAACATTGAAACTCGGTATGTTAAAAGTCTCTTAATTTATTAACATTATCTCCATTAAAAAGCTTATGAAAGTATCTTCTCTATTTATTCTTGATATCACTGTCATTTAGAAGCAATCGACCATCACCATTCTTGATGCATTTCTTTTCATACACAAAATATTACTATGACACCACAATAATTCTATATATGCTATTATAGTTCAATGTCATGTAACAACTATAATTCATGCATAATAAGTAAAAACCCATTAATTTTATTTGTTTACCATAGTTTCATCATATATTGGTAAATAAACACACATACTCATGCACACATACACATATACAAACACATACACATACACAAACAAATACACACACACTTACATATCCATATACATTTACACAACTACACAAATGCACATACACATACACATAGATAAACATACACACAGAGACATACATACACATCCATATATATTTACACACTACACACATATACATAAATACATATACAAACACATACACATACACATACACATACACATACACATACACATACACATACACATACACATACACATACACATACATACACATACACATACACATACACATACACATACACATACACATACACATACACATACACATACACATACACATACACATACACATACACATACACATACACATACACATACACATACACATACACATACACATACACATACACATACACATACACATACACATACACATACACATACACATACACATACACATACACATACACATACACATACACATACACATACACATACACATACACATACACATACACATACACATACACATACACATACACATACACATACACATACACATACACATACACATACACATACACATACACATACACATACACATACACATACACATACACATACACATACACATACACATACACATACACATACACATACACATACACATACACATACACATACACATACACATACACATACACATACACATACACATACACATACACATACACATACACATACACATACACATACACATACACAAATACACACAAAATATATACATCCATGTCCACATACAGTGGCATAGCCACATGCAGACCTAGTAGGCACATGCCCTCCATATGATATGTAATTATCCATTATGCAACTGAGAAATGAACTGGATGTCAACGGAGATTAGTCTTTGTGCCCTATCTAATATCTTAACATGCATATCTAAATGAACGGTGCCCTCTTAAAAAGTTTTTCTGGCTCCACCTCTGTACACATACATATACATACACACACTATAACTTCTGGGCCCACTATCTAAAGCTTTAATAGAGTTTCAGGAATGACAACTGAACCCACAGATCAACACTAGCCTTAACTATGGAGTTTGTAGTGATGGAATCCCTAAAAAGAAGGTGCACATTAATGATATGGGTAGTCTAAGTATTTCTTTTAATATTATTTTATTTTAGGCCTCAAATTCTAGAACGCCACATACACACATGCACATAAACACATAAATATATATACAAAATACATATACATGCACATAAGTAAATATACATACCCACACACGCATGCTCACACACACACTTTCACATATATACAAACACATCCATATATATATATATATATATATATAGGAAAATATGGTATAGAGCAGGCAACGAAGTTTAAAATTTTATTACCATATTTCTCATAAACAGTAGATTGCATCAATAACTATAATGCATGAAAGATGGTTTGTGGGATATACCTAGTCCTGGAGCAAGTCCAATGAAAATCCTCTTCGTTGTAAATGCACAACTATGAATCCTAGTTGTATTGAGACTCATCTGACTGTTGCACCTCCTAGTCTGCACTACGGACTGCAGCCACTAACGCCGTCTTCTTCAGCAGCTCCTCTTATCACGGACTGCTGGTTGACGTTGTCCTCCAAGGGGCAAACAAAGACTTCTCGCCTCTATGGTAGTCCACACAGACCGCCTATAACTCCTGTCGTCCTGCTGGACCAGACATGAATGAGTTGTCCCTCTCTGTTAGTGTACTAGTCACTGACTTACTCTCCTACAATGACAACTCTCAGTTGTTCTCTCCCATGGGTATCCCTCCCTTGTCGAGTAGGATTTGCCGGGGCTCTCGTGGTTACCATAACTAGAGAGGACAACAATTGTCAGAGGAATTGATTCTTAGTTATTTGTGTTGTAGTTGTACTATGGGAAGCCCCCAATACCCCTCTATATATAGGAGGGGTTAGGATCAGGGTTCTCAGTCCCCAACCAATGTAGGACTAAAGAGGAAGTGAAAAGGACAAGTAGATCTTTAATTTTCACAACTTCTCTAGAAGTTTCACAACCTGCGTGCGACGAAACGGTCGTCTCACCAAGTGAGATGGTCGTATTGCATGTGAGACAGTCGTTTTGTGCTTTCCCAGCCAGATATGAATTGATAAATTGTTTCCTAATTAATATCATACATTAATTTACTTGTACCCCAAATATGTGCAATTGAAATGAGTTCAGAAAATTCCAGAACTTTCATTCATCTTAACCGGACCGTCTCACACAAGAGAGATGCCCGTCTCACTCACCCAGATGACATCTTGCGAGTTCGAGTCGAGCTGATCTGTTCAACATCTTGAACCGATCGGTTCATAGGGAAAAACTAAGCCAATTCAATTTTTGATCTACCTGACAACCCAAACGGATGTATCAACACTTGAGACACCCGTCTGGCTTCCCAAACGACCGTCTCACCCAATGATATGGCCGTTTGATAGTTTAGTATTCCAATATGTCGATCTCTTGTGTGAATTGAGTACCTAAACACATTAGTACTTGATTCAATTATCATTCAAGATCAAACTCCTCTTCTAGATGAGTTCCTATGTATGACCCTATAGGTCCCATATCACGTTGGGAGTGAATGTCCATAACAACTTATGACATCAAAAGCAAATAGTGGTGCCTAGTCGCATGTAAAGACCCAATATTTATGATCAAATAATTACAAAATAATATCAGAATTATAAACAATCTTTATTACAATCATGCTTTTACATCAGAGTGGCAGAAGCTTTTAAACACAAGAGTACAACATTATGAATAAGAACGATCCTATCTAATCTTCAACAGAGGATTAGCTCCTGCACGTCTCTTCAGTATCTCTTTGCATCACCTGTCCATGAGTTCCCGAAGGAACAAAACCACACATGGACCTCATAAAGAGAAAATAAAGGTCAGCTAGGCTGGTACTAAATCCAATTATTGAGCTATTAAAAAAATAAGATAAAATAAAATTCAGGTATGAAATCATCTAGGAGGGGACTATTTGGTAGACTTAGTTCAGAAAAATGAGAATAAGAAATATAAATGTTTCATTATTCAAAGTTCAAAATAGAAATTCTAAAAGGCTAACAATTCTGCAAAATTATCCAAGTTCAAGGTATCAAGATATCAAGAATATTTCCAATGGTCAGCTTTAAATATCAAGATTAAGCACTGTCATATCATTTCTTTATCAATGACTACAATGTCATATGTTCAATCATCTATAAGAGAATGACACGATATCATGCTATTTCAACCAATATACTTGGGGACCACTAATCCATTACAACATGTGCACAGGGAGGCGGAACATACCCAACCTCTAGGTGCCAAAGCTCAAAAGGGCCAAAGCCTAAAGGTACCAAAATCCAGGGAGTAAAAACTCCAAGATCAATTTCAGTGCTACCATAATATATATTAATGACAATAATAAATTTGGTGTGGTGAACTTTCAACAGAAGGGAATGTCTTATAAAAATATATGTGATTCACCACCAAGCAATATATATAGCATTCAAGAGGGAAGCAACATAACTCAATAATTAAATAGAGAATTAGTACCTATTCTGAATGAGAATTTATAGATTAAGGTGCCCTCAAGGATCAACATGACAATTCCTTAGGAATCTAGCAAAAGAGAACATACTAGGGTTATTTGATATTTATTGGCTTGGAATCAAGTTTTCTCAATTTGACTTACGTAGGATTGTATTTTCAATCTAGGCCTAATGTTCCATGTTTTCTCTCTTTTTATAGGGTTAGGGGTGCTAGGGTTTGTGTCCAGGTTGTATGAATGAAGCCCCTGGGGCTCCTGATTTGGCCTGAGGCAGTGCGACACTTTGTTGGGGGCTTTCCAGATGTTTCTTTCTAGGTCGTCGATTTTTATTGCTTTAGGCATTTTGGTTCTGTTTGCCATCTGTTCAGCGGCCAGCATTTGAGATGGGTAGCGTCTGAAGTTAGGGAAATAAAGATGGGGAGGCGAGAGGCAGTGAGGGAGAGGATTTTCCTCGTAGTTACTCTGGTCCATGTAACAACCGTCACGAGAGGAAATCGTAGGTGCGCTGGGTAGGAGACAGGTCAAAGTCTAATTTTAACCAACAACTAATGTTGGATTTTATTTTCTTTATTTTTTGTAATATATTTTTTCTTTTTCAAAATTTTGTATCTCATACACTATAAATCCATTTTATTTGAAACTTTCAAAACATTTTTAATGGTCATTCATCTAATTATTTAAAATAATAATTTCTTAACTCATGAATCTAATATGGCTAATTTAATTACTCTCACAATTAATGCTAATATGGATATCTAAAAACCAATAATATTTTTTTTTGTGATTCCAAAGTCAAGATTTTATGATTGATTTTAATTTTGCAATTGAGGGTCCCAAATGGGATAATTTGATCAAACTGAGGACAAATTGTATTTTGGTACACAAATTTCAAGATAAACATGTGAGATGAAACTTTGAATAGAAAAATATAGCAAAAGAGCTTTTCAATTTGAAAGGATTCAGTATGTTACAACTCTCCACCCCTTAAAATGATTTTGCCCTCAGAATCGGTACATCCATGATCTATCTAGGTACTACTCTCCAACCCTCATAAGGATTCAACTAGGAGTCTAAATAGGCATGTCTATTACAATGTCCCTTCACTCTCTCAAAACTATCTTTGGTTTTTAAGGATTTCATGTGACTCTCCTCTAAGGTTTTTCTCATATCCCCATGATTGTGACTTAGATCAAGAAGACATTGATACAATCTCATAAAATCATTTTTGTACATATAATGTTGTAAAGAAAATAATTTTTTATTGATGGAAAATATTTCAATGAAAAACCAAAAAAGGCCAAAATCAATGAGATGACTAAGTCACAATCACTTCTCCAACATTCACCATACTAATTATTTGACTTAGTTGTACACTTATGATATTGGGAATAAGGATGACCCTTACTAATTCAAACATGAGCTTAGTGTCATTGTTCACCTTCCGATCACTAGGTTGCTCACATTTACTGACACCTCAACTCACTTTTATTAATATGGTGATGTTTCATCTTCACTAGTTGGTGGGCCACATGATTCTTTTTTTAAAATAAATTTCACCTAATTACTTACTATTTTCATTTTCTAGATAAGGTTAACAAGACTAGGGTTGATTCTAATCTACTTGACTAAGTTCTAGGTATGTTAGTTTTTAACCCTAACTTCCACGAGACGTACATGAGTGTCGACTATTTATGGCTGTGATACCATGTTGTAAAGATCCGGTCTTTACGAATAAATAATTACAAAATAATATCAGAATTATAAACAATTTTTATTACAATCATGCTTTTACATCAGAGTGGAAGAAGCTTTTAAACACAAGAGTACAACTTTATGAGTAAGAACGATCCTATCTAATCTTCAACAGAGGATAGATCTTGCACGTCTCTTCTAGTATCTCTTTGCATCACTTGTCTATGAGTTCCCGAAGGAACAAAACCACACATGGACCCCATAAAGGGAAAATAATGGTCAGCTAGGCTGGTACTAAATCCAATTATTGAGCTATTAAAAAAATAGGTATAAAATAAAATTTAGGTATGAAATCATCTCGGAGGGGACTATTTGGTAGACTTAGTTCAGCAAAATGAGAATAACAAGTATCAATGTTTCATTGTTCAAAGTTCAAAATAGAAATTCCAAAAGGCTAACAATTATGCAAAATTATCCAAGTTCAAGGTATCAAGATATCAAGAATATTTCCAATGATCAACTTTAAATATCAAGATTAAGCACTGTCATATCATTTCTTTATCAACGACTACAATGCCATGTGCTCAATCATCTATGAGAGAATGACACGATAGCCTGCTATTTCAACTAGTATACTGGGGGACCACTAATCCATGACAACATGTGCACAGGGAGGCAGAACATACCCAACCTCTAGGAGCCAAAGCTCAAAAGGGCCAAAGACCAAAGGTACCAAAGTCCAGGGAGTCAAAACTCCAATATCAATTTCAATGCTACCATAATATATATTAATGACAATATTAAATTTGGTGTGGTGAACTTTCAACAGAAGGGAATGGCTTATAAAAATATATGTGATTCACCACCAAGCAATTGATATATCATTCAAGAGGGAAGCAACATAACTCAATAATTAAATAGAGAATTAGTACCTATTCCAGATGATAATTTCTAGATTAAGGTGCCCTCAAGGATCAATATGACAATTCCTCAGGAATCTAACAAAAGAGAACATACTAGGGTTATTTGATATTTCTTGGCTTGGAATCAAGTTTTCTCAATTTAACTTACATAGGATTGTATTTTCAATCTAGGCTTAATGTTACATGCTTTCTCTTTTTTTATAGGGTTAGGGGTGCTAGGGTTCGTGTCCAGGCTGTATGAATGAAGCCCCTGGGTCTCCTGATTTGGCCTGAGGAGGCGTGACGCTTTGTTGGGGGCTCGTCGGATGTTTCTTTCTAGGTCACCGATTTTTATCGCTTTAGGCATTTCAGTTCCCTTTGCCATATGTTCAACGACAATCGTTTGAGATGGGTAGCATCTGAAGTCAGGGAAATAAAGATGGGGAGGTGAGAGGCAGTGAGGGAGAGGATTTCCTCGCCGTTACTCTGGTCCATGAAACAACTGTCGCGAGAGGAAACCTTAGGTGTGCTGGGTAGGAGATAGGTCAAAGTCTAATTTTGACCAACAACTAATGTTGGATTTTATTTTCTTTATTTTTTTGTAATAAATTCTTTTATTTCTTTTTCAAAATTTTGTATCTCATACACTATAAATCCATATTTCATTTGAAACTTTCAAAACATTTTTAAATGGTTATTCATCTAATTATTTAAAATAATAGTTTTCTTAACTCATGAGTCTAATATGGCTAATTTAATTACTCTCACAATTAATGCTAATATGGATATCTAAAAACCAATAATTTTTTTTTTGTGATTCCAAATCCAAGATTTTATTATTGAGTTCAATTTCACAATTGAGGGTCCCAAATGGGATAATTTGATCAAACTGAGGACAAATTGTATTTTGGTACTCAAACTTCAAGATAATCATGCAAAATGAAACTTTGAATAGAAAAATGTAGCAAAAGAGATTTTCAATTTAAAATGATTATGAATAATAGCTCAAAATTAAATTTAGTACCAAAATTCAGTATGTTACATGCATATAATTGCTACCCAAGTAAATGGAAAAGTTGGGAAATAACTTCAACCTACAATCTGTGTATGGTGTTACAGTGCTTGTATAGTTCCTTTGTCAGTGATGTACAAATTGAACTAGAGGCATGGAGCAGTCACCCTCATTATTATTCAATCTTTTTCTTGAACCAAGAGTAAACTATTTGAGATATATGTAAGCTCAATATCACATATTGACTTCCATGCGCATGGCCATGCTTTTCTCAGTCTCTCTTATTAAGAGGCCTAGGACATCACACTCCGGTCGGAGGGATGAATCCCATGTCTATCACTCACAGTCAATCCCCATGTGTCAAACCCACCCAATCATCATCTTTATAACAACCCATGTTTTAGGATTGTGTTTGATGATGTCAAAGTGTACCCAATGACATGTGTTGATTGCAGTGATTTCAGGTCTAAGAACCACAACCACCACCATCACTGTGAGAGCTGACTGTGACTTCTATGACGATGGCTTCCATGTGTCATTCTCACAGTGGGCTTGTCTGATACACTGTTCTCTAACAGGTATGTATGTGATTGGTTTGACATCACCATATAATAACTAATGATATTTTGTCATCAACCAACTCACACTCTGATTTTATGCGTCATTGTTGTCTATCAACCTTCCACAATGACAACCGATCAGGGACATAATGAGAATATGTATATTTACTCTTAAGATCTGTATGATTTCATATACAAGGATAATAACTTGAATACATACATCATTGAGTAATATAATTTTCTAGACATTTATAATGTCACATCATTATCTCATAATTGAATTAAACATGATAATTTGGAAGCTTGCCTTTTATTAGTAATCAAATCATTTTTTACATGATATACCATTACAATCATCACATGATTGGCTCTCTGGGCATATATAACCAACAGACTCCCACTTGCACTTAGAGCCAATCACCCATGAATCTTTTTCCGAGTGACCTTACATGTCCATAATGGTTATGCTGTGAAAGTAAATTCATCAAGGGATCAACAATGTTGCTTTCAGTTGGTACTTTGCAAATCTTTACATCTCCACGCTGTATTCGCATATGAGATGATACCATCTTTGTATATGATTTGAGTGTTGATGCGGTCTGGATTCCTTAGCTTGTGCAATAGCTCCATTTTTTTCACAATCTATCTCAATTGTGTCGCTAATGCTTGGAACAACCCCAAGTTCTATGATGAACTTCGTGACCCATTCAACCTCCTTTACTGCACTTGATGCAACAATATACTCGACCTCTATTGTAGAATCGGAAAATGCCTCTTGCTTGAAACTCTTCCAGCTTACAACTCCATGGTTGAGGCAGAAAATAAATCCAGATTGTGACTTGTAATCATCTTGATCAATCTGGAAGCTTGCATCAGTGTAACCTTTTATCGCCAAATTTTCCTCTCCGTCGTAGACCAAGAACTGATCCTTAGTTCTTCTCAAGTACTTTAGGATATTCTTTACAACTATCCAGTGAGCATCACCTAGATCTGACTGATATCTACTCGTCATGCTTAAAGCATACAAGACGTTTGGATGGGTACATAACATTACATACATGATTGATCCAATTACCGAGGCATATGGAATCACACTCATGTGTTCCCTTTCTTTACAAGAACTGGGACATTGATCTCTAGAGATGGGGACACCATGGCGTGCAGGCAGGTTTCCTCTCTTTGAGTTCTCCATGTTGAACCTCTTCAACACTTTGTCAATATATGTGCTCTGACTTAGTCTGAGAAGTCTTCTAGATCTTTCTCTATAGATCTTTATCTCCAGGATGTAGGATGCTTCTCCCAAGTCTTTCATAGAGAATGTATTTCCAAGCCTTACCTTTACCTTTTGTAAAGTAGGAATTTCATTCCCCATAAATAGTATGTCATCTAGATACAATATGAGTAACATCACTATTCTCCCACTAACCTTCTTGTACATACAAGGTTCATCTTCATTTTGAGCAAAGCCAAAACCTTGGACTGTCTCATCAAAATGAAGATTCTAGATCTGAGATGCTTGCTTCAATCCATAGATTAACCTTTGTAGCTTGCAGACTTTATTGGCAAACTTTGGATCTATAACCCCTCAGGTTGTGTCATGTACACATCCTCAACAAGATTCCCATTAAGGAATGTAGTTTTAACATCCATTTGCCAAATCTCATAGTCATGATAAGTTGCAATAGCAAGCATGATCCCAATGGATTTAACCATGGCCCCTTGAGAAAAGGTTTCATCATATTCAACACCTTGTACTTGTTTGAAGCCCTTTGCAACCAATATTCCCTTATAAGTTTGAACTTTTCCATCCGTGTCAGTCTTCTTCTTGAAGACCCACTTGCACCCTATGGGTTTTATCCCTTCAGGTGGACCCACTAAAGTCCATACTTTGTTGGTATACATGGATTCCATCTCATATCTCATCGCCTCAAGCCATTTTTCAGACTATGGTCCCTCTATAACATCTTTATAGGTTATTGGCTCATCATCTATGACCAATTCACTGCCTTCCCAAGTTACAAGATATCAAAATCTCTCAGGTTGAAGGTGTTCCCTATTAGATCTACGAGGTTCTTGTGTTACCAGAGGAGTTTGAGATTCCACAACACCTTGTGATTCTCTAGGTTCCTTTGATTCATCTACTGGTTCTGTGTTCTCTTGTTGGTATTGAACCTTTTCGAGTTCTACTTGTCTCCCACTGATTCCTTTGGAAATAAATTCCATTTCAAGGAATGAAATATCTCTGGAAACAAACATTTTGTTGTCAGATGGATTATACAAGTAGAATCCCACAGTTTCTTTGGGATATCCAACAAAGTAACATTTTTTAGATCTAGGGCCAAGCTTTTCAGGAATTTTTTTCTTGACATAAGCTTCACAACCCCAAATCTTATAAAAGACATTTTGGGACGTTCACAATCCATATCTTATATGGCGTCTTTTGAACCGACTTAGATGGTACTCGGTTTAGTGTAAACACGGTAGTTTTTAGAGAATACCCCCCAGAAGGTAATTAGAAGCTCTGCTAAACTCATCATCTATCACACCATATCCAGTAATGTGTGATTCCTTCTTTCTGATACACCACTATGCTGAGGTATTCCAAGTGGAGTCCACTGGGATACAATCCCATGGGATCTAAGAAGGTCCTCAAACTCTTGGTTTAAGTATTCTCCACCTCGATCAGAATGAAATGCCTTAATATTTTTACCAAGTTGGTTATGTAATTCGTTCATAAACTGCTTGAACTTTTCAAGAGCTTCTGACTTATATTTTATCAAATAAACATAATCATACCTACTAAAGTCATCAGTAAAGGTAATGAGCCCCTAATACCCACCTCTAGCTGTTGTTCTACAAGATCCACACACATTAGTATGTATGAGTTCTAATAGATCATTAGCCCTCTCATTATTTCCAGTGAAAGGGGTCTTAGCCATCTTTCCCAACGAATAATATTCACATGTCTCAAATGATTCAAATCAAAAGAGTCTAGATAACCATCCTTATGGAGTTTAGATATGCGATTCTCATTTATGTGTGCTAGACAAAAATACCAAAGGTATTTTTTTGAGTTGTTGAGTTTTAGCCTTAACATTATATACATACGTCTTTAGTCTAATAGATAAAGACCATAAGACATAGGGGCACTATCATAAAAGATCCCATCTTTTGAAATAGAACTTCGACCACTTTTAATATGGAATTCAAATGCATCATTGTCCAAACAAGATACAAAAATGATGTTTCTATTTATAGCATGTACATAATAGCAATTCTTTAACTCTATTACAAGACCCGTGGGCAGAAATATACTATAGGTTCCAACTGCACTGGCCACAACTCTTGTGCCATTAGCAACTCACAATTCCACCTTGCCTTTTCCCAAAGGCCTACTTCCTTTCAGATCCTATATATGAGAACATATGTGAGATTCACATCCGATATCTAATACCCAAGATGATGAAGTAGACAAACTTATCTCAATAACATATATACCTGAAGTGGAGATCACCATCCCCATCTTCTACTTGTTGAAAGCCTTCAAGTATAAAAGATGAGTTCCTCTTGTACTTTTCTTTCTCCTTATCTTAAGTGCTAAAGAATTGGACTTAGGATTTGTAAGGAGTGGGATCCCATAGGGATCCACTCCCTACTAAAAATAAAAAGGCAACATCCACCAACAAATTTTTTTCTTGAAAGGGATGAAACCAAATTTATTTAACATGATTGTATCATAACACAAAGTAGAAGTGGAATTAAAAGATGTATCTAACCATTACAAAGCTTCTTATCATACTAAACTTTCACCACGTAGGGTGACATAAAGGAAAAGCTAACTACATATTTAGGACCAGCTGAGGATCACCTAACAACTTCAAGTAAAGTCTCCCACGAAGTCAGCTATACTTGTTGTGGTCCAGGTCCTCCTAGATTTCCTTCTCCTTGTCCAACACCTGGGGTTGGAAGCATACCCCACAAAAGGAAAATAAAAGAGGATATCGACACAAAGTTGGTATGAACATGCTAAAAATAAATTGAGCAATACATATTTGGAAAGAGGTACATTAAGTATAGAAGGCTTCCCATGAAAAAGGTAACAACTACCCAAACATGCATAAAAGGAAGGAATCACTAGCATTTGATAAAAGGAATACTTGCCATTAAATCAGTAATAAAAGTGGTGCCAAAAAACACTTATATTGTTTTAGGGCACAAAACGCATAACAAAATACATGTAGGTGAGATAAGCATAGCACTAGAACAACATAAATAACAAAGGTGGCCAAGCCTCATAAACTTAAAACCTAATAGAGATTGGCACATAACCAAACCCCCAATACATAAAATGTTGGGCCAAACCTCATAAATTTGAAACTCGTGTATGAGGCACATAACCTCTATCCTAAAATAATAAATAAGGGCACATAACACAAAAACCAATGCAAATTATATTACTCTAGGGCTACTGAGTCACACAACATGCTTAGTAGAGAGGCAAGTAAAAGGTATAGTCAGATTTTACAAATTAATCACCACATAAGTGATCATCACTATCATCCACCTCAAGTAGGCATATAACAACAAATAAGTCCAACATGAAGTAAGGCATGAGGAAAAGAGTCAAGAGAATATCCAAGATCACCACAAACAAAATAGTTCACAAGAACCAATATATCAAAAGAAAAGAGCAATGTGTATAAGCTATTGTTCATAGGACCAAAAGTAAGACAATTTAGGTTATTGTTCAATAAATAAGAATAGGAGATGCAAACATACCTCTCATAGAGTCTTAACAAAAGAAGATTACTTCTAGATCCAAATCTAGGTTCTGAAAGCACCTAATATCATGTATGTGAAATTAGGGTTAGAACTACATTGATTATTCAAAACCCTAAAAATTGCCTTTTTATTATTAATGAATTAGGTTATCAAAACCATGCCATATTTTAGGTTATATTTTCTTGAGTTCAAAACATATTTTATTATATTTTTCTAACTTATATATATTTTGTTATGAATTTTACAAATCATTACTTATTGAGATTAATCCACTTAAATCACCTATTTATAACATTAGATTCAGGCGATAAAACCAATACCATTAGAAAGATTATATTTTTATGAATCCAATGAATATTTTTTTATAATTTTTGGACAAACAGTTAACTAGTTATGATTTTATAAAAATCAACCAATCAGAAATGCCACGTAGGCAAAATCGATCGCAAAGAACCAAAGCCGAGCAAGAGGGGACCCACATCACTGACTTCACCCAATCAGAATCATCCAAGTTAGGAGTCAAT
Organism: Alisma plantago-aquatica; assembly: GCA_963693085.1. Taxonomy (NCBI): domain Eukaryota; kingdom Viridiplantae; phylum Streptophyta; class Magnoliopsida; order Alismatales; family Alismataceae; genus Alisma; species Alisma plantago-aquatica. The sequence goes on along the minus strand of OY856409.1, from coordinate 1,367,579,236 downwards.
GGCGTGGCCTTGACTCCCCCAACGCAAAGAAAAAATAGGCGAAAAGACACTTCTTCCCTAAGGTGAAAAATGAAGCAAAGAAGAAAGCAAGGAGGGAAAGATAGACAAATCACATGGGGGATTCATACCCCTCACCACGCCAACCCATGGCCAATGATCAACAACTCACGATTTGGGAGAAATCACAAATCGCAACAAAACTCAACATGCAAGGTGTCACAAGAAAGAGGAGGAGAAGGCGAACCCAGAGGTACCTGTAATTCAGCCGGAGGTAAAGAGAGGAGAGAGAGAAAGACACCACAAGTCCAACGTCTAAATCTACTCGTTAGGGGATCAAATGGCGAGGAAACGAGCAATTGAGAGATGCGGTGTGTTGCAAAGGAGATGGGGATGCTCAGGGTAAGGGTATTTATAGGTGAGGAGGTGTAAACTAGGGTTTATGAGTTTGAGGTGAGAGAGGAATCTTAGGAAATTTAGGGGTTTCTCATATCTTCATCAAATCCCCTAGAAGTTGGGATAAACCTATGCAGAATTGAAAAAGGAATCCAACGAGCCAAAAATCTCAAGATTTGGTTGAGTAGAGAGAGAGAGAGTTATCTAGTTTTCAAAATCTCACAAATATGGTTTCTATTTCCCAAACCGATCTGAGGTAGGAGATAAACTCTCAACCATCTGATCCTACAGACACACGTTCGTGGTCAATCTGGACCATCTAATATGGTGAAATCATGATATATGTCTATGTGACATATATTTCCAATCCTATTATAAAGTGATACATATATTATTAAATGAATTTCTCTTTCTTCTTTTGAGGGCTCAAATAATTTCCAAATTTAATAAAAATTGATAGCCTAACTGATTTTGAGGTGTAGAATTCGAATATGGAATTAGTTTTGCCTCTTGGGAACTTTTAATGGGTTAAATAATTCAAAACTCATTTTCTCTTTCCTCCTTCATTAATGGTGATAAGATTCCCTAAATTTGGTGAAACGTCACCCATAAGTCATATTTAATGTGTTGAATATGAACTTACCATCAATTTTACATGTTGGAGTTATTTGTTTACTTATTTAATTACTTGAAGGTCCTACATACTTTCTCTCTCCTGATTTGATCTTTTAATCAAACTTTCTCCAAATTGAGTGAAAATTCACCCAAAGGCATATTTTAATATGTAGACTACGAATCTAAGATTATTTTGCAGTTTTGGAGCTATTAAATGTTTAATTTAATATTTTTAAGGAAAAACACCCTTTTCTTTTCTAAATAAAATACATATGATTATTATTATCCTAAATTGGTGAAACTTGGCCTCCAAGCCAAAGCATATCCCAAGAAAATGAATATGAGATTATTCTTATCCAATAAGTTTTCCTTTTAGTCCATTATCCATTATTTTTATTATTTATCTCATTAATAATTAAATATATCATTAACATGTTTAAAGCATTATTATTGATTCCTTTTTCTCTTCCTTGCACCATAAGGCAAAGGAATGATCTAGAACGAATCTACTCTATCATTATCTCACATAAGTTTATTTATTTTGTATTTTATGGAATTATAATTCATTATTCTCAATTATGGACACCTTGTCTCTTTATGCATATTATTACCTCATGTGACATATCTTATGTACCTATCATTGATTTTATGATTAATTTGAAGGTATTGGGTAATATTAATTTATATTCTACATTTTAGGGTGATTTAAATATGTATTAACATATTTAAGGTCACTAAAGAGCATACTCTTATCCTTGTTTGGCTAAACCTCAAAGACTAAGGTTTCCAACCTCTTAACCCTGGAATAAGATTTAGTTCTTGGTTTTAGTATATTACAGGCTTGACCACATAACTTTTCTTGGTCTTCCTTTGATCCTTGGACTCAGCCATGTTGATCATCATCATGAGCTTGTCCTTCTTCACTTTTGCTTCCGCATGAATCAACATGGCAAGCAGTTCTGACATATGTCCAGCCGAATTACTCACATGCTGGCATGAAATAAAATGGCTATGCGATTCTGGCATAGTCTTTAGAATCATCTAAGTAGCCAACTCTTGGCTCAAGGTAATTCCCAGCTCTTCAAGATGATACATATGTCCAATCATATTGAGTACATGTTCCTCTACCAAGGTTCCCTCTGTCAGCTTTGACTCATGTAACACCTTTAAGATAGTGTTCCTTTCTTGCATGTTAAGACCAAGTGTTACCTTCCTAAGATGTGTCACCATCTCAATAACACTCATGTCCTCACATTGCTCATGCAACTCATAGTTCATGCAGCTTAGCATAAGGTACTTTCTCTCTAAGGCATCATTGGCATGCTTCCAGTAAGCATCCACTTGTGCCCTAGGTGCATCGGGAGGAGGTATTTTAGGTACTAGTTTGTCAAAGACGTAGAGCTTGCACTCTTCATTGAGAACCCTTCTCAAAGTCTAAAACCAATCGTGGAAATGTCTCCCGTGAAGTTTTTCCTTCTTTAGGACCAATCACAAATCAGATTTGTTCATCATTGATTCTACAAGAGTAAATTTGCATTTGTCAAAAACCATTTTTGATTTGATTTGATTTGAAAATTTTGATGATATTAATTAGGTCTTTAATTATTATCACTCCCACTATTTTATTCGAATTGATAGCCCTCAATATCAATTCGAAATATTGCAGCGTATAATATTCTAGTGGGCCAAGATCCATATTTCATAAAGTCATGAGTTGTCCTTTTCTGATCACCCACAAACTGACTATTTAAGTAGACCACCACGCCAATTGCATCATATGCAACTCTTGGATTGATGATATGCACAACACCTTGCCATGATCATCTGCATGCCTCTGGGATTGGGCTCTCAAAGTCACAAGTTAAGCCTGACCCAATAGCCAATATGATAGATACACACCATGCTTTGTGTAAATCTACATATCTACCATCACACTTCCATGAGATAGACAACACACCATGATTTGTGCAAATCTACGCTTAGTCGATCAAGCTTTACATGTGTATTGATAATGGAAGGCATCTAAGACTTAATATTTTAGTTGAGGGAGTTTGTATAAATACATATACGTTATCCAATCACCACATATATAGTATGCATCATATACATGATATATCCCACAAAAAAAACATGTAATAAATGAAAGTGATGGTTATGGTCAGTCTTAATGTAATCCCTTAGAGCCACAAGGAATTACAGTCATCTAGGTCTACATCACATGTAGAAACATGTTGTTGATGAAGGTACGTGCTTGCCAATTCGGGTTGATCAGTTCAACCCTTGAACCGATGGGCTCACCTCATGGCTGGTTGTTAGGTCTTCTCACTGGTCGCTTGGTCCTTCTATCTACCATCAGCTGACTCCTCCAACGGATCAGTTGGGTCCACTATGAGATCAGTCCGACTTATCCACCATGTCCTCCAAGGTCCTTCATCTTTTTCATAACATGAAAGTAAACTATCCTACTTTTACATGATTATAAGGAAACCTAGAGTTACATTCGAGGAGAGCAAAGGTAGAAGAGAATTGACTTTACATTGAGAAGAAAAGATAGAGGCTCTATACACAGACTGAGATAACTGGATAAACCATCCACATACAACCATGCACAGATATGGGTTATTGGCCATAACCATGCTACACACCTACCATCAAAATCATTTTAGGGTGACACATGTAAATTACATATATATCATATATATTATTTTGGGATTATCGTGGTGTTTGGATTTGATAAGATATTATTCACATCGCATGAAATAATAGAACGACAAAACAAAAATATGATCATATCGATTATCCCGTAATATAGTAAATTGATGTTGCCTCTGATACCACTATAGGGAAATATGGTACGGAGCAGGCATTAGAATTTAAAATTTAATTACCATATTCCCCATAAATAGTAGATCGTGTCAATAACTATAATACATGAAGGATGGTTTATGGGATATACTTGGTCCAAGAGCAATTCCAATGACAATCCTCATCGTAGTAGATGTGCAACTCTGAATCCTAGTTGCACTGGGACGTGTCTGACTGTTGAACCTCCTGGTCTACACCACAGACTACAGCCACAAATGTCATCTTCTTCAACAGCTCCTCTTATCACAGACTGTTGGTTGACATTGTCCTCCAAGCGAAAAACAACAACTTCCCACCTCTATGGTAGTCCACACATACCGCCTAGAACTCCTGTCATCCTACTGGACCAGACATGAAGGATTTGTCCCTCTCCATTAGTGTACTAGTCATTGACTTGCTCTCCCATAACGACAACTCTCAGTTGTTCTCTCCCTGACTATCCCTCCCTTGTCGGGTAGGATTTGTTGGGGCTCTCATGGATACCACAACCAGAGAGGACAACTATTGTCAGAGGAATTGATTCTTAGTTGTCTGTGTTGTTGTTGTACTTTGGGAAGCCCCCAATACCCCTCTCTATATAGGAGGGGTTAGGGTCAGGGATCCCAGTCCCCAACTAATACGGGACTAAAGTGAGAGTGGAAAGGACAAGTAGATATTGAATTTTCACAACTTTTGTAGAAGTTTCACAACATATGTGTGATGAAACGGTCGACTGGGATGCGAGACGGTCATTTTATACCTTACCAGTCAGATATGAATTGACAAATTATTTCCTAATAAATGTCATACAGTAATTTACTTGCACCCTAAGTATGTGCAATAGAAACGAGTTTGGAAAACTCCAAAACTTTTGTTCATCCCAATAGGGCTGTCTCACTCACCCAAACGGCCGTACGGTGAGTTCTAGTCGAGTCAATCATTTCAACAACTTGAACCGATCGGTTCATAGGGTAGAACTAAGCCGATTGAATTTCTGATCTACCTGACAACCCAAATGGCCATCTCAACACTTGAGATGCCTATCTGGCTTCCCAAATGACCATCTCACCCAATGAGATGATTGTTTGGCAGTTTCGTCAGCCTATCCATCAATTTGTTGTGTGAATTGAGTACCTAAACACTTTAGTACTTAATTCAATTATCATTCAAGATCAAACTCATCTTCTAGATGAGTTCCTATGTGAGTGACCCTAAAGGTCCGATGTCATGTGAATGTCCATAACAACTTATGACATAACAAGCAAATAGTGTTGCCTAGTCACACATCATTACTACCCAAGTAAATGGAAAAGTTGGGGAACAACTTCAACCTACAATCTATGTATGGTGTTACAATGTTTGTAGAGATCCTTTATCATTGATGTCCAGATTGAACTAGAGGCATGGAGCAACCACCCTCACTATTGTTCAATCCTTTTCTTGAACTAAGAGCAGACCGTGTGAGATATATGTAAGCTCAATATCACATATTGACTCACATGCGCATGGCCATGCTTTTCTCAGTCTCACTTTTAAAGAGGCCTAGGACATCACACTCTAATAGGAGGGACAAATCCCACGTCTGTCACTCACAGTCAATCCCCATGTGTCAAAGCTACCCAATAGTCACTGTTATAACAACCCATGTTTCAAGAATGTGTTTCATGATGTCAAAGTGTACCCAACAACATGTGTTGAGTGTAGTATTTTAGGTCTAAGAACCACAACCACCACCATCACTGTGACAACTGACTATGACTTCCATATGTCAGTCTCACGGTGGGTCTGTCTGATACACTGTTCTCTAACATGTATCTGTGTGATTGGTTTGATATCGTCATATCATGACTTATGAGATTTAGTCATCAACCAACTCACACTGTGATCTTATGTGTCATTGTTATCTATCAACCTTCCACAATGACAACCGATCAGGGACATAATGAGAATATGTATATTTACTCTTAAGATCCATATGATCTCATCCACAAGGATAGTAACTTGAATACATACATCATTGAGTAAAATAATTCTATACACATTTATAATGTTACATCATTATCTCATAATTGAATTAAACATGATAATTTGGAAGCTTGCCTTTTATTAGTAATCAAATAATTTTTTACATGATATGCCATTACAATCATCACATGATTGGCTCTCTAAACATGCATAACCAATATATATATATATATATATATATATATATATATATATATATATATATAGACACACACGTTTACATACATATATATATATGTATATATACATATATATAAATATATACATACATACATACATACATATATATGTATATATACATATATATATATATAAATATAAATACATATATATGTATATATATGTATATATACTTATACATACATATATATATATATATATATATAAATATATGTATATATACATGTATATAAATGTAAGGACCCTAACCCATGTTTTGGGCTAAACCTCTTTTCTTTGCTTGTGTAAGGTTCTTATAACCTTAATCTAATATCTCTAGATGTTTTGGCATCATGTGACAAGCTTATGTTTCCAATTTGGTCCCGTTTGGATGCTGTTTGAGCGATGTTTGCTTGTTTTGGACCAAAGTGCAATTTACCCAAAGTAAAGGGTTATATTTCAATATGTCACATGTAGATCATGCTTTTAGTTCTCTTGCATCATTAGAAAGAGAATGATGTTGTGGGACGCCTTGTGGAGGACCTATGTTCCAAGTTTGAGCTTGGTTGGATGACGCTTGTGCTTTATGTGCTAGTTTTGGTGGAAGTTGCAAATTACCCAAAGTGGAGGGTCAATATGAAATTTATCAGCTCTAGAGTCTTCTTTATTCTATTTGACATCACCTAGGATGAGAATGGAGGTTGGGGAACCTTGTTTGGTTGTTAGATGAGGAGTGACATCTCTATATGATCTTTATAACATATATGTGTCACATATGCTACCTTGTCTTTTAGTGTATCAGCTAGGGCTTGGAGGTATGTCGCTCAAGAGGGGTGTATCATCCATGGAAGTTGCCCATCTGCATGATACACATTCTAGAGTGTAGCACCAGTCCGTGTATGAGCTGCTAGGGTGGCAACATGTGGCGTTAAGTGCAAGAGCAAGTGGCACCTTGGTTTATGTGGTTATGACACCTCTCCCTTGCTACCTCTCTCTTCCTTGGTGTATATAACTCCCTTCCTCCTTGATCAAGTGCTCCCTTTCGGCTACCTTCCTTCCCCTACCTGTATGGGGCGAGCATGGAAGCTTAGGATCTTAAGGAAACTCCCATGGAGCTTGGGAGGACGAGCACCTTGGCCATGGGGACTCCTTGCTCAAGATCAGACCTTGGTGAGTCATGCTTCTTGACTAGTCTTTCCTTGTGCCTTCTTCTTCATCTCCTCCTTCCCCTCTCGGCCATGGATACAACCTTGATGTGAGTAGACATGGCCGTGGTTATCTTCCCTTTTCTCTTCTTCTTGAGCTATACATAACCGTAGTATCTTCTTCTTCTTCCTTTGTTTCTTGAGGTGATGATGATGGAGCCGAAGGCAAGCTTAGAGCTTCAGATGGATGGTTTTCATAGAGAGGAATGTGTGTTTCTGCTTGGACCAAGGAGCTTCGTGCCTTTCATGGAGACCCTCTTAAGGGGGGTTACATAACTCTTAACTATCTCTATTATGTTCACTCTCCATATGTACATGTATTGATTCTTGTCTTTAAATCAGTACCCTTCTTCATGATAGCCATACATATGGGACTAGAGATATGTTTTAATGGAGATGGTCATGTTTTATTACCGTCCTTAGCTTGTTCTCCTTGCGTTAGATGGTAATGGGTGGCTAGAGGTTGAAGATGACTATCCCAATATGGGGGCTTTGCCCGATACAACTATGCTCTGCCTGATACAGTACCTTACTCAATAGGTTATGCTTCGGTTGATGGTTTGGGGCAATACCCCTTTCTATCCTTTGGACTTGAAAGGTGAGCCTATGGCCTAGATTTTTGGGGTGATATGGTGTGGTGACTGATATCCTTTTTCCTACCCTAGGGTTTAGGGTTTGGACGATATGGATAGTTGATACCTAGTTGGACCTTTGGCCGATATGAAGGGCTGATCTTTAGTGGTGAGTTGATGGTCTACCTTCATTGCATGACATGTTCTTGGGGTTGAACCCTTGGTTGATATCTTGAGCGATACAGATGTCCTAAACCTAGTTTGGGGTAATATGCTTTCTAAGACGATAGGATAATCTTTAACTCTAGTTGCTCGATATGAAGCCTTAGATGATAAGGTTGCTCTTACCCTAGATGACCGATAGGTGGTGTTCTTGGGCGTTATGGGTGGATGACACCTTGTAGACCCCTAGCCTGATATGGTGTTTGATAGATGAGTTAGTTGAGTGTTGCAAGATATGAGAAGTTGGTCGTTATGATGTGTTAGGCGATATGGCCTTGTTGTCTTTGCATGATACTTTGGGTGAGAACCCTATTCTTGTTTGAGATTTTGAGTGATGCTAGCATCCCTACCCAATATGCCTTGGTGAAGATCATAACCCGAAACCCTAGCTTACCCAACACACACCCATATAGGTCTTGGCCGATATCACAAACCCTAACCCGAGATAAGCATGTAGTGTATGTGCTAGTTGGGTGACACAATGGATCAAGTACTTGGCTGATACCCTGTTTAGGGATGTGATGTCATGGCCGATATGCTTTTCCCAACACATGCTCCCATTTTGGTTGGTTGACCATCATGAGCATGAGGTTGATTGATTAGATGGTTCTAGGGTTGAAGGTTTGGCCGATACATGTGTTGAACTTGGGCAGTATAGAGCCTTGACCGTTATAGGGTCCCTAACCCTAATGGGTGATACAGTTTTGGGCAATATGTGACGCCCATGAGCTGCATGGCATGCACCCCTTGTACCCTGTTACTTGATACCACCATGCACATGGATGCAAGATATAGCTTATAGCCCTAGTTGTACGATACCCTTCCTTTGTGCATGGATTGCTTGTCATGCTTGTAGCTGACAATCTTGGGTGAGGATTGGTACCCTACTCAATACCCCTTTAGTGAAGGTTTGTGGTCTCTACCTAGTATTGATGATGATAGGCGACACTTCTAGTAAGGGTTGTGCCTTAACCCGATAACCCTAAAAGTTATCTTGAGACACATAACGTCAATGCAATACCTTGTTACCTTGAGCCTGTATCTTTGATCATAATGATAAGACATGACGAATAGGTTGTGGACGTTAGTGTGGTGGTTACCTATGGTTGATGATAGGTGAACCTTTGATAATGTTTCATGGTAGATCATGGTTGTATGATCCCTAAAGATGAATCTTGAGGGATGGCGTGCATGATGATACAAGATGTAGGGTATGATGGATACCCATGGTATGGTAACAATAATGTGTATTTCTTAATACACCATCCATGACTTATGCTTCATGTGTTCATAATAATGGATTATTGTTCCAATCGTATAAACCTTAATCTTAGTGATATGATAATCATGATATGTTTGAGACCTAAAGTTGGTGCTAAGTGAGAAGATTAGATACATGATTATGTCCATGAGATATAGGGAATAGTGAATGCTCATGGTTTGATTACAATAATGTAATTTGTTTACAAGACACAACTTTGTGCTTCATGTAGTTATAATCATGGATGTTGATCCAATCATGTACCTTCAATCTTAATAGCATGATAATCATAAAGATCTATGTCTGGTGATTCAATTATCTCTCTCAATATGTATACAAACCATGCAGGTGTATCCAATGAATTCATAGACAGGTAAGAGCTATGAGGAATATGTGTTATGTATAACACTCAATGATGATAATCCTTGTTGATGAGATAACATGTATCACCAATATGATTTGGAAGGTCTGTGCACCTAATAAAGGCTGAGTGCCAAGTTGATGTGTTATCCTCTGATGTTGAGAGAAGGGATTGCTATCCCATGGTGATGATGTAAGCCTTGAGAGGCAGTGGCATTCTGTGATGATGGGATTGAGTCCCAGTGATGTTGATCCTTGAGATGGATCTTGATGATTGGCAAGAGGTCAAGTGGTAACATGTAATGTTGGCTTTTAAAAATAAGAGTGACAATGTAACACCTAACAATGAGATCTATGTTGTTTACTTGTGTTTTAGTTTACATGTTACATAACTTGGTTGAATCTTGCAATCCACTTAAAATGTATTAATTAATGACAAGTGGAACCTTTCATGTGGTTTTCCCTGGCCGTAGATCCATCATCGTCAGTAATTAGGTGATGGTGAAATGGGTTCTCCTGCGGGTTAACCCGGAGCGCATATTGTTGAATATCCGCGGTTTCTCCTACTGAAAATAGGAGGATCAGAGTGCAATTGCGGTTGTGGACTCAAGATGTGTATAAGAGCATGGTGATCAGGCCCATGGCTCAGTGTGAAGGAGCATGAATGCGTTCATGGCTCAGGAGCACGGTGAATAGGCCCGTGGCTCATGATGAAAAGGGCAGCCTGCGGGACTGACCCTGTGGCTGAGGCCACTTAAGCAAGAGACTGCGGTCCTTCTTGTTGATTGTTGTGCACTGACCACGAAGAGGTGAGGTCTCGGAGTCCGACTCTCCCAATGACCTTGTATGGAATCGGTTTTGGGCTTCACAGCCGAAGGTTGGATTTGAGTGGGATGGCTCACTTCCTCAGGGCATAATAAATCATAATCCAGCCGTATAGAATATATTGCTTAAGGAAAAACATGAAACATTGGTTGAGGCCTTGCATGTATAGTTGCATTAGTTATATCTTGTAGGTTATTTGTGATGAGTTCTTGTAAAGCTTATCTTGTCAATCATGTTCCATAAAGAATGCCTATTATATGCCTTCTGGATAGTTTGGTAAGAATGTTAATAAAGTTAGCTTTGCTCAGTATGTTACTCCTATTATATGCTTATACCAGTTATTTGTGATCATTATAAAGTTTGGTAGAGGGTTATGTTTCTCGCTAGGACTATGTGTCTCACCCCGCTGGTCAATAACCCTTTTTAGGTAGATGTGCCTGGAGAGATGAAGATCATATGACTACGAATGTTATGCAGAGGTATCGTACCTGGTGGAATAGATTGTGTCTAGTAGAGTCCTATGTGTCGTCCCTGTACACTCAGGTCTTGGGGAAGCTTTTTGATGTTTCTTTCATAATGATCAATGTACGGTTTTCAGTTTATGTACCTTGATGTAAAGCAACATGTGAAACAGTTATTTCATGTAATGAGATGGTGGGAAATTATGCTGTAGCACCCTGAAAAGATGTTATGAAATGAAAAGTGTTGGCTCAGATGTAATATGCTTCATCTTGTGGTACTTGTTGTAAATCGGTTTTAATTTCCCGTGATTTTTGGTAATCCACTGGTTAGCATGTAATCGTGTTTTGTTGTGGATGGGGTGTTACAGTGTTTGGTATCAAAGCTCTAGGTTCGCTGAGTTTACAGGGACACTAGGACTTGGATTAGGATGGTGTCTAAGGTTGGACCGTGAGATAAAATATGGTGCATACTACCTAATCTCAGTACTTGATGCCCTGACCAGGTATTCAAATATTAAAGACAAAGGTAAGTATAGAGCATTAGATTGTTTCCTCCTTGATTACTCTGATCAAGTAGTCATTCTGGAGCAATATAAAGAGCATAACAAATCAGGAATATGATGCTAATACCTTCATCTTATTATAAAGGGAGTTAATGAATGCACCATAACCTTTTAATACATGGATGCTTGATAATCAAAAGAGGAAGTAATGGTTCTATGAAACCTAAATCTGTATAAGAATATGATGATATAAGTTCTTGAAACTGTAATCTCAAGAGATATACATGATAAAAGACAGATTAACCTGTGATCACAAGGTAAGTAAACGCGTAAAACTCACACAAGATGAAGAAAATACCTGAAAGCAAAGATAAAGTTAGAGGAAAGAGAAGAACAAGTGATGAGTAAATAAGATGGAACCTGAGATAATCTTAGACCAACCAATAAACTTAAGCAAAAATGAGAAAGTATAAAGTGCAAATTCGTGATAAGAAAAAGAGAACAAGGGAGATGATCCCCATTCAATAAAGAATATGTGAAGAGTAATGATCTTTTTTCACAAAAAGAAAACAAAAATCTGATATAATCATGATTATGATGAAACGACAACAAGAGAAAAAGAGTAACAACATGTAATGGTCTTGATGATTCCTGTGCTGAGTGCAAGGAAACCAAGAAGAAACAGGATAAAACCAGAGGGAACAAGGTTTAACGATGCACAAACAATTGAAAGCTCATGTAAGGATCAAAGAAAGTGATAATATCCTCCCCTTTGATATGAAACCATAGGTGTTGTTGGGGTGTTTGGAGGAGTTTGTTCCTTCCTTCTGAGGAAGTGGCAGTCAAGTGGGCCTGGTGTCACTTGAAATGTATGGTTTTAGAGTGATCTCTAGTTGGATACTTTGAAAAGTATCAGTTGATCTTGGACTTTAGCTTCCAATATAGAGATATCTGTGATAGATGATGATGGTAGGATCCTCTTGACATGTTTTGAACCAGTGTCAACGGTAGACTATGAAGGCGATACTAGAAGTGATGTGTTATGACTCAAGAGATGGATACCAAGGTAAGGAAAACTAGTATATGAGACGTTCCAAGCGTATGGGAACATGCCTTCTAGTAAAGAATTGAGAATCAAGATGCCTAGACCGTGGAGGTATGGTAGTGAACCGTCTTGATATATCATCCTTGACCTTGAACCCACAAGCTTAAAGCTTGTTTTGGAGTTTCGATCTATGTGGTGACCCTCAAGGCAGTAGATTAGCATCAAGGAGGAATGCTGATAAGGATAAGCAAGTGAGGACCGGATGGTTTGACCAGGAAGCAGAGGGCAACATGCAACAGTTAGATCATGTGGAATGAGCTGGCCCGAAACGGTGAGATGACCAGGGTGTGCTGGCTAGTCGATGGAGTTAATCTCTTCTGCTTTGTCTTCTTCTTACCTCTTATCTGCTTTTGTTGACTCAGTTTAGGATGTACCCTCCTTTGAACGCTTATAGGGTGTTTGTCAGATGCTCCCTTTTCGTTAGTCAGGAGAGAGATAGCCTGTTGTCGAGCACCTTGTTGGATGACCTAGTGTGTTGGATAAAGTATACCCTTATAGTATATTTTCTCTTCCTAGATGTGACAATCGGGTGAATCCCTTTCCGTGTGACATGTCAAGGATCATTATAACCCTGGGAATGGATTTCCTTGGAAAGGTGTGAAGTTGTCTCAGATGGAGAGGTTGGCTTTTTTACGATCTGGCTAAGTGCCTATAGTATGGCTATCATTTGTTAGGGGTTTATGCTCTGCATAAACATGACATCGGAAGGTATGCACCCAAGTAAAGGAAGTGTTGTAAGGTCATCTTGGGAAAGTTTATCAAATTGAGCCTGATTCCTTGGAATACTCCTAAATCTAAAGTAAAGAAAGATCCAGGAGGGATGTGCAGTAGTTAGAGCTGGATGAACAAGGTTTGTGAATCCTATCCAGATCAGTTGAGATAGTGCATATCTGTTACCATATGAGTTGGTGCTCATTATGCCCTTCAGAGCTGGCATGGACACATGGCAGGCTTGAAACCAAGATGATGTGGTTTCTCTTAACCAAGATGTTTAGCTCCTTTTGCGTTAAGCCTTAAGCGATGCATAGTGAGGTGCCTTATGAGCCCTGTAATGTGCATACATGTGTTTTTTAGAGTATGTATCTTCCTTGGATTAGAGACATCTTTTGTGAAAGGAGAAGGAACAGTTGGAACACATATGGCAGAAGGATAGTGATACTAGTTATGTGAAGTTTAAGTGGAGAACATGTGAGATCAGAGTAGCACAACGAAAACATAATGAGGAATATGATATATCAATAAAAGGAACTGATACCTGAGTAATACAAGTTGCAAGTGATGTTCCAATATCTAAGAGTGTTTCCAGACAAAGGATGATGAGACAGAGGGTTGAGTCCGTGACCAGTACAAGGAAACCCTGAGTTGGCTCTGAAGGAAGAGAATGTATGTTGGTCGTGGATCTATGACACCTAGGATCTTTGTGGAGATGTATGATGCGATGTGTAAGTAACACCCATCTTCTTCCCACTCAGGATTTCGGGGATGAAATCCTTGTTAGGGGTTTATGTCTTGTAAGGACCCTAACCCATGTTTTGGGCTAATCATCTTTTCTTTGCTTGTGTAAGGTGCTTATAACCTTAATATAATCTCTCTAAATGTTTTGGCATCACATGACAAGCTTATGTTTACAGTTTGGTCCCGTTTGGATGCTGTTTGAGTAATGTTTGCTTGTTTTGGACCAAAGTGAAATTTACCCAAAGTAAAGGGTTATATTGCAATATGTCATATGTAGAACATGCTTTTAGTTCTCTTTCATCATTATAAATAGAATGATGTTGTGGGGCACCTTGTGGAGGACCTATGTTCCAAGTTTGAGCTTGGTTGGATGATGCTTGTGCTTTATGTGCTAGTTTTGGTGTAAATTGCAAATTACCCAAAGTGGAGGGTGAATATGCAATTTATCCACTCTAGAGTCTTATTTCTTCTGTTTTGTATCACCTAGGATGAGGATGTAGGTTGGGTCACCTTGTTTGGTTGTTAGATGAGGAGTGACATCTCTATATGATCTTTATAACATATATGTGTCACATATGCTACCTTGTCTTTTAGTGTATCAGCTAGGGCTTGGAGGTATGTCGCCCAAGAGGGGTGTATCGGCCATGGAAGTTTCCCAGCTGCACGATACACATTCTAGAGTGTATCACCAGGACATGCATGAGCTACTAGGGTGGCAACATGTGGCGTTAAGTGCAAGAGCAAGTGACACCTTGGTTTATGTGGTTATGACACCTCTCCCTTGCTACCTCTCTCTTCCTTGGTGTATATAACTCCCTTCTTCCTTGACCAAGTGCTCAATTTCGGATACCTTCCTTCCCCTACCTGTATGGGATGAGCATGAAAGCTTAGGAGCTTAAGGAAACTCCCATAGAGCTTGGGAGGATGAGCACCTTGGCCATGGAGACTCCTTGCTCAAGATCCGACCTTGGTGAGTCATGCTTCTTGACTAGTCTTTCCTTGTGCCTTCTTCTTCATCTCCTCCTTCCCCTCTCGGCCATGGATAGTCCCTTGATGTGAGTATACATGGCAATGGTTATCTTCACTTTTCTCTTCTTCTTGAGCTATACATAACCATAGTATCTTCTTCTTCTTCCTTTGTTTCTTGAGGTGATGATGATGGAGCCGAAGGCAAGCTTAGGGCTTCGGATGGATGGTTTTCATGGAGAGGAACGTGTGTTGCTGATTGGACCAAGGAGCTTTGTGCCTTTCATGGATACCCTCTTAAGGTGGGTTACATAACTCTTAACTATCTCTATTATGTTCACTCTCCATATGTACATGTATTGATTCTTGTCTTTAAATCAGTACCCTTCTTCATGATAGCCATGCATATGGAACTAGAGATATTTTTTAATGGAGATGGTCACGTTTTATTACTGTCCTTAGATTGTTCTCCTTGTGTTAGATGGTAATGGGTGGCTAGAGGTTGAAGATGACTAGCCCAATATGGGGGCTTTTCCGGATACAACTATGCTCTGCCCGATACAGTACCTTGCTCAATAGGTTATGCTTCGGTTGTTGGTTTGTGGCAATACCCCTTTCTATCCTTTGAACTTGAAAGGTGAGACTATGGCCTAGATGTTTGGGGTGATATGATGTGGTGACTGATATCATTTTTCCTACCCTAGGGTTTAGGGTTTGGACGATATGGATGGTTGATACCTAGTTGGACCTTTGGCCGATATGAAGGGCTGATCTTTAGTGGTGAGTTGATGGTCTACCTTCGTTGCATGACATGTTCTTGGGGTTGAACTCTTGGTTGATATCTTGAGTGATACATATGTCCTAACCCTAGTTTGGGGTGATATGATTTCGAAGACGATAGGATAATCTTTAACTCTAGTTGCTCGATATGGAGCCTTGGATGATAAGGTTGCTCTAACCCAAGATGACCGATAGGTGGTGTTTGTGGGTGCTATGGGTGGATGGCACCTTGTAGACCCATAGCCTGATATGGTGTTTGATAGATGAGTTAGTTCAGTGTTGCACGATATGATAAGTTGGTCATTATGATGTGTTAGGCGATATGGCCTTGTTGGCTTTGCACGATACTTTGGGTGATAACCCTATTCTTGTTTGAGCTTTTGAGTGATGCTAGCATCCCTGCCCGAGATGCCTTGGTGAAGATCATAACCTGACACCCTAGCTTACCCGACACACACCCATAGAGGTCTTGGCCGATATCACAAACCCTAACCCGAGATAAGCATGTAGTGTATTTCTAGTTGGGCGACACAATGGATCAAGTGATTGGCCGATACCCTGTTTAGGGATGTGATGTCTTGGCCGATATGCTTTGCCCGACACATGATCCCCTTTTGGTTGGTTGACCGGCATGATCATGAGGTTGATTGCTTAGATGGTTCTAGGGTTGAAGGTTTGGCCGATACATGTGTTGAACTTGGGCAGTATAGAGCCTTGACCGTTATAGGGTCCCTAACCCTAATGGGCGATAGGGTTTTGGGCAATATGTGACGCCCATGTGCTGCATGACACGCGCCCCTTGTACCCGGTTACCTGATACCACCATGCACATGGATGCATGATACATCTTATAGCCCTAGTTGCACGATACCCTTCCTTTATGCATGGATTGCTTGTCATGCTTGTGGCTGACAATCTTGGGTGAGGATTGGTACCCTACCCGATACCCCTTTACACTAGTACATAACCGGCCTTTAGTGTCTATTTAAGGCCTTTAGTGGCAGTTTTTAAGCGACACCTATGTGGGCGCCGCTAAAAGCCCAACCGTTACACGTCGATTCTCAAACTGACGCCACAACCCTTCACACGCCACAAAAACGCACCAGCAGGGGGGTATAGGCGTCGATTATTATCTTAGAAACCGACGCCATATACCTTCGCGCCACAGAAAGGGCACCATCTGGGGCACTATTGGCGTCAGTTTATTAGTGATAACTGACGCCATCTCACCCGCTGCCATGGCCATGCTGACCAACATGGCCGTGGTGTCTGGTCCGCTGCCACGGCCGTGCTGGCTAGCACGACCGTGGTGTCTGGCCTCATTAGGGAAATCGACGTCGGTTACTAGTAGGGCAACTAACATTGTAACCATATATCGTCAGTTTTATACAAATAACCTATGCCTATTTTATGTCTGGTCCGCTGCCACGGCCGTGCTGGCCAGCACGACCGTGGTGTCTGGCCTCATTAGGGAAACTGACGTCGGTTACTAGTAGGGCAACCGACACTATAACCATATGTCATCGGTTTTATACAAATAACCGACGCCTATTTTATGTTTTTTTTTCTGTCAGTCTACAGACCTGCTATGGCTGGTCGCAGGATGAGAAACATGCAGTTCAGTTATGAACTTTAGGTTTTACGACATCCATTGATATCAGCCAACAACAGGCCACAAACCTGCAAAATTAACATGATGGACAATATTATATATATGTGATTCACACTCATGTATAAGAACATTTAATTCATATTATTTTTTCATCACACGCATGTAGAAACCAGTAGCAACCCGCAGTTCCATTTATTTCATCTCTTTTCACATTCAGACACATGTAGAAACATTCATGTATTGATGATTTTCACACACATATGACAATTCATAAAAATTCATTCACATTCACACAAAATTAATTATGAGAACAAAGTTATTCTTTATTCATCATTGTCAGCAAAATTATATTTAAAATTCCCACTCTTTGTAGGGCTTTTGCCCAATCTTCTCTTACATCATCTAATTCATCTCTCGTATAGGGAGCATGTACATCGAAACGCTTTGCACCTGTATTGAAGTCCTTAGTTTTAAAGACCTACAAAGAGAATGACGTATATACATAATTATAATAATATATAATAAGATTCATATATTTCATATTATCTAACGAGACTATGTATAATACCTGTTGTATGTTATCGATTTCCAATACGGCATGTTTGATGATTAGGTCCATAAATCACATCACATAGTAGGCACATGCCCAAGCGTTGTCTTGTGTAGCACACTATAAATTGAAACATACAAAATATTCAAAAATACAAATAAGCACAGTTCACATAAATAATATATACATTGGAGTCAGGAAATTACTTTCACATTCTTCCAAATGAGTGTCAGATTTTTTTTCCTGGGGACCTTTCCTCCAATTTTTTTGTACTCTTGTAAAGCCCTATATATGTTAAGGTAACACATTAAATTGCATAATTAAATAGTAATGCAGTAACATATGTTAACAGATATAAAAACATAAAATATTTCTCACGAGAATAATGGCCTTTTAATTACATGTCCATATAATACATCCAACTCACTCCCTGCAGGATCTAGATAATAGACGGTAAACGTCTTGGGGACAATAACTAATAACTCCCAATGCTTAGTACTACAGATAAGAAAGTAGAAAATTAATAACTCAATATCCGCAATAAAAATGTAATTTGCTTAAGTCCAAATTATAAGAAAAGTAAACTTACTCGACATTGAATGGAGCTATTATCACCGTCTTATTATTTTTACCAAAATATTCAAAAGCATCACAATAGTATGAAGTAACTGAATACGGGTCTGTATCTACAAGACTAATCAAAGATGGAACCAAAAATCCCACATGGGAAAACCCAAAATATGTACATGTCTTGTGTAAGTGGCTGCAAAACATGTATTACGTATGCATTAATATATAAGAAACCAGATTGCCATATATAAAACAAGGTATATGGATGTATAAACCAGATTTTTGTATGCATTAATCTCACCATATCCACAACTCTATCATAGATGTGTTCAACCATTCATAACTAAACAACTCCAAAATATCTTGTATAAATATGTTGTTTCTGTATGTTTGACCTGCATTAATACGTATCCAGAACTTCTATTACGTATGCATTAATACGTATGCTAATCTTGTATAAATAGATTGTTATCGTATGATTTACCTGCAGCATTCTTTGGAATAGTAACATTTATAGGACAATTTGGATTATGTTCTCCGATCCATACCGCCACACTCCTACAATTAGGACCTATCGAGGCATGTAGGTCCCCTGGAAGCCAACTTGGTAGTCGAGGAGGTGGAGGTCGAGATGTAGCGGGTCTCATCTTTTTGACCTGTATATATAATTTCATATCAATTGACTCATATATATACACACACACTAATAAATTAAAGTAATGAAAATTTATCATACAATATCAGTATAGAGGACATCCACTTCGGGCCATAGTATCACTCTACCTACTGCCTCACCAAGTGTTTCAGCATCTGGGTGTGCATGAAGCAGTGCAAGATTCGTCCAGCCAACGAGTATATGTATCGAGCTCACATGTACCATGCCATCTGGTACTGGACTCCCATGAAACATGCACCCTTTAAGGGGTGGGTAAGCCGATGCCTCTGCAACGATATATCCTTCACTTTTTAGTCAGCATGCCTTCAACCCCTACAAATTTACGTAAAGAATGTTATATGCATATATACACAAACATATCATCTTGAACAGACTAGCTATTATATATGTCATAAAAATATTTACAGAGGACATGCTAGGTTGTGGGTCTATAGGATTACTCCCAACCTCTGTAGTACGAGCAGTAGGAGAAGAGAGTTCCACCACAGGTACTGTCTGAGTGGCAGTCTGAGACGCCTGCCACTTGTTAATTGCTTCCTGGAGTCTTTTATCAACTACTTCCTTGACTCTCCTATCAATTAAGGAATCTACCTATACATGGATAAAAGAAATGCTAGTTTTTGATTATGGAATTCCCTTTCGCAATAACGTTCTAAAATAAAAATAAGTTACCTCAGCTTGTGAAAGTCCCGCTTTTGGGACATGTTTGCGCTGGGATGGCCCAAAGAACGCTTTGATGCCCACACCAGCGCCTGCACCCCTTACACGTCCAGGATGCTCTGGGTTACCCAGAGAAACTATAAGTTCATCCCTTGTGCCCTGAGGGATGAACTTGCCTTCCTTCCTCTGCTCGTGCAGCTCCCGCTAATCACCATCAACAAAAATTTGTAAGTAAACATAACAATAATCAATATCAATAGATTGCTCTAAGAGTTTATTTTTATCATTTTTGTAGCCGCCTCAACGGTTGCGGGCTTCGGTATCTCTCCCTTCTTGTTTTGCCTCCCAGCTATCCACATAGCATGGTGAGGCAGAGGTGCGGGAGCAACAGTAGAGGACTCTGCAGTCTCCTGAGTAGCAGTAGGCTGAGTAGACTCAGCCTGTAGTCTTTGGAGAACGCCTGCATATCCTCTTGGACCCATTGTGTGGTCGTGCACATTCAGTGCACACCTTGCTCATTGAGCATCGCTGATAGCCTAGTTAGTTAGCACATTGATTTGGTTAGTAACACTAAAGGTTAATCTTGAATAGGTGAATACATAAAAATGTATATTAATTAAATTGGGAGTGGCGCTTAATACCTTGAATTCATCTGTTTTTCTTTGGGTAACAAACTCCTCCCTGTCTTTGGGGTCCAAGTAGTTCCATTGCTGTGTGGCTTCCTTCTTCCTATATTTATTTTTCAAAAAGAATACAAACAAAAATTATTAGTGTAGAGTTAGTGAAATACTGATCAATGTCTAGAATTGGAATCAATCAAGAACCTATTCTCAGCATCGCGTATGTAATCTCGGGTGAGATTGGTCCTATAGTTCCTTAGGACCCTCCCACAACGTCGCATCACACATTTACGATGCAGTTTTCATCCAGATCATATATGCTATGCAAATTAAATAGAATTGCTATTAACTAGTATCCTGAAAATTAGTAATCTACACAAATAGAATTACAAATAATAATAACTCACACATAGTTCCTTCCATATGTGGTCTTTCTTCCCCTTAGGAACTTTATGCCATGATTCTAGGATAGGACTGCAATGGTTGTGAGTAAGAACCCCAAGATATGAAACAAATGAGTTGCGGTTCACTCCATATGGATTTCCTACCTGATCGAAATCCACAGCCAATTTGGCTCCATTGCCCCTTTGATGTATTAACTTGTTCATCATTGTGATGCCCCTCACTTTCTCAATTTTCTTTTTGCTGCTCATCAAGTGCTGTAATTTCTTCACGGGGTACATCACCAACCTAAAATTTGATAAAAACACACTTACATAATATAATTGTAAATGAACATATAGATAGAAACCTCAGGGATATATTCTTAAAACTTACATTGTCAGGCGGTGCAAGCATGTCCTCACCCTCACAGTGATCATCAACACGGTCATCATGGGAATGCTCAACCATCTAAAAGTTCACATTCAAATTATAAATTTCACATTGTAAAGTAACACTAATTGTAAAGTTCACATTGTAAAGTACACATTCACATTGTAAAGTAATTCACATTGTAAAGTTCACATTCACATTGTAAAGTTCACATTCACATTGTAAAGTAATTCACATTGTAAATTCCACATTCACATTGTAAAGTTCACATTCAGAAAAATAAAACATAATAAAAATATAAACATCCATGCCTCTAATATTGTGATCTTTTATCAATTAACAATCCTTCATTATGATCCCCGCGAACATACAAGTCATTGTGATCCCCAACTTCAATGTTTGGTGGTGTTGGCAACCCAACTGAGAATGGACTGGAGTCATTATACTTATCATAGTACTCTTCTTCATCTATAGGTTCTTCAATGAACTGTCTTTTACCATGAAGAACAACTGACCATTTATCATTTGCAGGATCATCGATATAAAATACGTGTTTCGCCCGTGATGCCAATATGAATGGTTCACCCTTCTCGCCAATCTTTTCAAAGTTCACTAACGTGAAACCCAATTCATCCACTATAACTCCTTTATTGTTGTCAACCCAATTACATTTAAAGAGCGGAATTCTAAAATCTACATAGTCAAACTCCCATATGTCTTCAATGACACTGTAATATGACATTTTAGCTTCATGTGGACTTTTATCCTTTGCACTTGCAAAAAACAATGAAGATGCTTGAAGGGTAACCCCGTTGTTTTGGACGACACTCTTATCATCTTGACGCTTTGTGTAATATGAGAAACCATTTATGTCAAACCCTTCATAAGACATAACATTCAATTTTAGTTTAAAGGCGAGGCATTTGATGGTTTCAGCAAGATTATCTGGTGTTTGAGATAGTTGATGTAAGACTTTATCTTCAAACCACTTAATAAATGTCTTGTTATGCTCTCTAGCAAGCCACACTGTATTGGCTCGAGGATATTATCTCTTGAAGAAATTGGTATGTTCCTCGATATAAACACTCACTTCGTCCATGTTGTATAAAATATACAAGTGACCTTGTTCCAACTGCTCACGGCTGATTACTTCCACCCGTGATCCCAAAACTCCTTTGCCAAAATGCTCCTCAATATTTTTGTCATTCACGGGAGCGTCATTACCACTCAGAAAGTCATTGTAAAAATCCATAACCTCTCTCGCCACATAACCCTCAATAATACTCCCTTCAGGCCAATAACGGTTTCGAACATCACCTTTAAAAATGCTCATGTATCGTTCAAAGGGATACATCCAATGCAAGAAAACTGGTCCCAACATTTTCACTTCCCTAGTCAAGTGGACAACAAGATGTACCATGATATCAAAGAACGATGGAGGAAAATACATCTCAAGCTGACATAGGGTAACAACCACTTCTCTTTGAAAATTATCGAGAGTATCAGGGTCAATAACTTTGCTGCACAAACTGTTGAAAAAGAAACAAAGTCTGGTGATTGCAAACCTTACACGCTTCGACAATATAGATCTAATTGCCACATGCAATATTTGTTGCATTAGAGTGTGACAATCATGAGATTTAAGACCTATCAACTTCAGATCTTTCATTGATACCAATGTACAGATGTTGGATGAGTAACCCTGTGGCACCTTAACATTTACCAAGCATTCACAAAATGCTTTCTTCTCCTTTCTAGACAACATGTAACAAGCGAGAGGTAAGTATGTTCTCCAATCACTACTAACTACTTATGTTAATTCTGTCCTTATTCCCATTTCACATAGGTCCATTCTAGATTTTATCCCATCTTTAGTCTTACCTGGTATATTCAACAGAGTACCGATGATGCTATCACATACATTTTTCTCAACATGCATGACATCGATACAATGCCTGACTATCAAAGAACTCCAATAAGGAAGATCCCAAAATATCGACTTCTTCTTGAATAAAGACTTGTCACTCCTTGTGGCCATCATACATTATGATCTCTTACCAAATTCATTGGTGATGTCTTTCACTCTTTCATAAACATCTTCCCCTGATATAGGTTTAGGTGCACTACGTTCCTCATTCCGTCCATTGAATGCTTTGCGCAACCTACGATACAGATGAAATTTTGGAAGAAACCTTCGATGAGCAAGATATACAGTCTTGCCTCCGTGTTTTAGTCTTATTGAATCAGTGTTCTCTTCACATATAGGACACACTTAAGATCCTTTGACACTATATCCAGACAAATTCCCATATGCTGGAAAGTCATTCATAGTGCAAAACAACATAGTGTGCAAACAAAATATCTCTCTTCGTGAAGCATCATAGGTCATCACACCTTCACCCCAGAGCTTCTTCAAGTCATCAATCATAGGTTCAAGATAAATGTCGATATCATTTCCAGGTTGTTTAGGGCCCAATATCAAAGACGACAACATAACATACTTATTTTTCATACACAACCAGGGAGGAAGATTGTATATAACAAGCATAACTGGCCAAGTGCTATGTTGGCTGCTCAATGTCCCGTATGGATTCATCCCATCTGTACAAAGCCCAAGTCTTAGATTCCTGTCCTCTTCACCGAATTCAGGGTACAATAAACCAATCTTCATCCACTGTGGGGAATCAGACGCATGTCGTAGGATCCCATCATTATTTTTCTTAAAATTTGCATGCCACCTCAAATTCTTCACATCTATAGGATTGGCAAACAAGCGTTGAAACTGTGGTATTATAGGTAGATACCACATCACCTTGGCGGGAGAACCAATTTTGGATTCCCCCGAAGTCGTCAATTTATACCTTGACGCACCACATTTCAGATTATCTTTCAAATCCACATAGTCCTTTTGAAATAATACACAATCATTCTTACATGCGTGTATCTTCTTGGCCTCCATTCCCATTGGGCACAACAATTTCTTTAACCGGTATGTTGAGATCGGCAGCTCGTTTCCTTCAGGAAGAATTTCTTTCAACAAAGACAACAATGACGTAAAGCTTTTATCACTCCATCGATTGTTAGCTTTCAGTTTATACAATCTCAACACAGCGCTAAGCTTCGTAAACTTACAACCCGTATATAATGGTATCTCAACATCATGCACAATGTTTCTAAACAAGGGAGGTGGATCCATTTTGATGTGCTCTACCCGCCCACAACTATCCAACATCACATCAACGATGTCTACTGGAACTGATTCGTTCACATCTACGTCATCGAAGGCAATTTCTTCTTCCACACAAGCACTGCTATCGACATCCACTGGTTTCGGGTTTGAAATCTCTCCATGCCAGTTCCATTCTGTATAGCCTTGTATAATCCCGTTGCACATGACATGACTTCTGATTTCATCACCAGTGCTGACTTTCAAGTTGTTACCGCAATGCCTACATGGACAGTAGAACCTATCTCCAAGTTGTTTCCTATGTTCCTCGACAAATCTAATAAACTGGTCAAGACCAGATATAAACTCTGGGGTGCAGTGATTGTGGATGGACATCCATGATCTATCCGTTCTGTGATCAATGAGAAAACAAACTATATATTACAATAAGATTAGGGTCTAGGGTTAACGGATTAGAGTTTATGCATGGTTAAAACTTTAGGCCAACAAATACATGTGCTGTCATTCTTATATATAATAAATGTGTACAACCTATCCCATTCTTGAACACCTAATCTCACTAGTAAGTGTATAATGTGTATTGGGTTTTCAAGAAAATTTCGGCAGCATTTCCCCGTTTGTTCTCTAAGTACATATGTACTTAGAGAACAAACGGGGAAATGCTGCCAAAATTTTCTTGAAAACCCAATACACATTATACACTTACATCCTAAGTGAGATTAGGTGTTCAAGAATAGTCCCAAACCAGGGACTATCCAAGATTTACTCCTAATGAGTAAATCTTGGACGGGTTTCTAGGACAACAAATACATGTGTTGTCATTCTTATACCTACAATCCTAGATTTCATCATTCATATCCTAAGTTTTGTGTAACATCATTTAATCATGCTTGTCAGTAAATAATAAATAGTAAATAAACCATGATTCCATATATCAAAGGTTTGAATCAAAATGGAGCCTAATGGAACATTGGGAGAGTGAGAATATTATACCTCACTTGAAGGTTGAAGAAGAAATATATGCAAATCAACAATAAGTCAACAACACCTACAACAACACAAATACACGATTCAATTATGTTATAATGTATTAATTAAGGGCCACATAATCAATTTAGAAATAGAAGACCCACATGTGACCCTAAACCCTAAACACAAATATGTGCAAGCACAAGATTTGATTTACAATAGCAACATCTTGTAGTCTTAATCATACCCTAGTCTAGGTATCATATTCTATAACATTGATTTCAACATCTTTAATGTAGATGCATGTTCATCATCAAGATAATCATTACACATAAATTTAGGTATCCTATTGACCAATATAGCACAAAATCATCAAAATAATCATTACACACATAATTGAGCAATATAGCACAAAATCAGCCACCACGACCGTGCTATGCATCACGGCCGCACTACCACCATGACCGTGCTGCCCAGCACGGCCGTGCCAACCTGCGATTTCACAACATTGGTGGAGAAGAGGAGGAAAAGGATATACCTACAGGAGCAGTGAGCGGGAGAGAGGGCGACGACGGCGGCGAGAGAGAGGGTGGGTATCCGGAGCAGGAGCAGAGACCTAGCAGAGATAGGAGAGAGGGTGACCAGGAGCAGAGACCTAGCAGCAGACAGCCGGCGCCGGCAAGGAGAGCACCAAAGCAGCCACCGGCGGGGGCGCCGGTGAGGTGAGGAGAGCAGCAGGAGCGTCGACCAGAA